>CAHIKZ030004089.1:250000-572500 GCA_903632075.3 Acanthosepion pharaonis | reverse complement strand
AACTTATTTATATTTCAGGTCTTACTGAATGGGATGAAGATGACATTTTGGCCCAAGTAATTGCCCAGTCTCAGCAAGAATATCTTGATAGTTTAAAGAAGAATGCAGCTTCTACTTCTGTTTGTGACAGTTTACCCATGGACCAGTCAACACATTCTTCCAGTTAACCCAAATTAGTGCAATGTTTATTCTCCACATACACACATGCCATACATGTAATACTTTGGCTTAAGGAACTCACTACCAGTCCAGTAAAAATTTAGATTTTCTTTGCTAGCTATCTTATCAAAGAAATAAGATAGTTAAATACTACCTGTGGTTCTGTAACTACAGTCTTTCCTCATCGCCTCTTTTCTTAAATAAATGGGTATCTAATAATTTTTGAGCACAAGAAAGTGTGATATTTTTGCATGAGTGTGTGAATGTGACTTTCTCCTTCCCAACTGGCAAAGGAATGATTTTGTCATTTGTGATCTAATTCTAAACACTCTCTTTCTCTCTGTCTCTCTCTCTCTCTCGCGCCATGTACACATTTAAGTTTGCTGATTGATTTTCTGAGTATTATTTGTAAAAATGTTGAATTAATGGTTGGCATTCTGTTAACCTTTTTCTTTACATTTTTTTTTTTTTTAAATGAGACTTTTCTCTGCTGCTGTTTTTACTCCTCCGCAGTGTCTTCATTGTTATTTGGAAGAATCAACTTTTACTTTTGGTTTAATTGTAATTTGTATAATTCCTTGCTTATTTTTTTAATGCTGAGCTCAAAATTCTGTCATGTACTCAGTTTTTTTTTTTTTTTTTTTTTTTTTGTTCCCTATCCCAACTTCCAAATAATCAATATGAAAAATTTTTGGTGAATGAGTTTTTAAAATTCTTACCTCCACTGACCTAGGTACATTTTTGTGCTTTACTCTACTGTGTAGAGAACTTTGAATGTTCACAATGTACACTTTGTGATTGTGCTCTACTATGTAGAGTACATTTAATGGACACAATGTATGCATTGTGATTAGAGGGGCACAACTGATTATTAAATTACATCCAGCCAATTGTCACCACCGCCTTTATTGATGTAATCTTTGTGTACTCTATGTATTATGTATATATTATTGAATATATATAATTATATATGTATACATAATATTATTGTATATAATTATATTTATACATAATATTATTGTATATAATATGTTTTTTTATATATAAAAAAATTAAAAGGCAGTATGTGTTAATAAATCTATAAAAGATGTATGTAGGGTATTTTCAATGTATGCATTGTATACAGGATATGTCGTGTGTGTGTATATATAATATATACACACACACACACTTATGTAAAATGTGTATGATATATCTAAGTATGAAAGGTGCAAACCTGGTTGGATTACTCCCTACTATGCTAAGGTAAGAATGCCAACTTATTAATGCTTGATTTAATGACTTAACGAGCACATTGTATAAATCATTGTATTATCTTTTGAACTTTTTATACATCACTTTTTCACATGTAGACCACTTTCTACATAGTAAAAGAAAATGATACTTCAATATGTCGTTATTGTTATTTAAAAATAACAATCTTCCTGTTTTTACTTTGAAAAGAAATAAAATTTACAATTGTTAAACATAAAAGTTTTATTTAACAAGAAACTTTCATGTTTTATTATTGTTATCTATTTGAATATTAAACCTGGTGCATCAAAGATGAGGTATAAACCTTGCTCCTTTTAATTATTACTTTATAACGGAATTTTTTTTTTACATTTAGGTTTGTTCTCAAAGTCAAGCCATGAGTATAATAGATATTTTATATTTGTGCACATTCCTTATGTCTTATATACCTACAGCTATATATAAGTTTGAAAGTTTTTATACAATTTCTACTATAAATCTTTAGTCTCATAGAAAAGTGCCTTCCTTTTCTTTATAGTATATAAACAAATTTAGTTTTGTTGGAAAGCAAAAAGTACAATCTTTACACTAATAAATATAGTTTGTTTTAAGTTGTTCAGAACTTAAATGTTTATATTGCACACAAACTAAATGAAAAACTGAAAATTTTCAGAAATTACCTTTTTTCTTTTTTAAATAGTTGACAATTCTGTATGTTTAATACATAGATATTTGTATTGAGATTAATTACATATTTGTGAATTTTATACCCTACATTCCAATTGTAAAATTATTTAGAGGTTTATTATTTCTTTTTAACTTCATTTTAGCTATTGCAATTTTGGTGTTGGATTGTTTTTAAGGGCATAAATTTTGACAGGTGACTTTCAATCAACATGCTACTTGTAGCTAGAAATAGTTGTCTGGCTCATGTGAAGATCCCATATTTTGTAAAATTTGGCATGTATTAAAATAAATCAAACTATATACTTTTAGTAATTGTTGTAATGTTTTCTTCACAAATCATTTTAATGGTGTCTTCATAGTGCTTATTCAGGTCAGGTTTACTGTTTATGTATTTGGAGTAGAAGCCTGTGTCATGAACAGAGAAGATAAATTGCTAGCAAAAATTATATATTGAAAACTTGACCTGTTACATTTACATTAGTATTTTCTCTTAATAAAATTATCTCTTTATAATGACATATCTGAAGTGTGCACCAACTCCTCTAATAATATAAATGTTAAAAATGAAATGTTCTACGTTCTACAGAACAATGAAATCTGATAATTTCTGGTTAAATGGAATAAGTCATAGCTAAATCTGTGTAGCATTTTTAGTTGGCAGTTTTGTCTTAGTAAATTATTCTAAACTCGCGTATTTTGTAAAAAGAAAAAAAAACATTTACAGCTGTAAAGATTATTTCTCGTACTTTCCAACAATACCAAATTGGGGCTTTTGTTTCCAGTTGAAATGAGTGAATCGTATATATATATATATATATATATATAATGTGTGTGTCTGTAAAATGTTCATCAATGGTATTGAAAAACTGAGGAGTCTGGGAGGTAGTAAAAGACAAAAACATGAGACAGTTGGTAGCAGTTGTACTCTAAAGATATATTCTGGTTAGCTTTCTGTGGAGTAATCACAGGAGAGAATAACATGAAAAATTCCTTTGCTTTTTGGCAGTTAAGTACAACTGATTTTTATTATTTAAACAGAATCATTTGATAAAGGCATGAAAGTTATTCCCTTGATGAATGAGTCTACATTTAAGACCAAATGGCTCTCTAATGATCAGTGTCATTACTAATGAAAATAATTTCTGTTAATTAGTTTTTTTTATTTATTTATTTTCTCTCTGCCACCTCAATCATGTAGTTTAAACCTTTGTTTCCATCTCCCACTCTCTCTTGTACAGTTGTCACTTTATTGCATTTTTGTCTTCTCAAAGTCCACATTCAGTAAATATATATTTTCATCCATAACTAAACTACTTTTATTTTGTATATGTTTATATTTGTGAATCATGGATTTTAGTGAAAATTATTCATTAAACACAAAAATAAGCCTTTCAAACTGTTCACTACAAGGCAAAGACTGCAAACAAACACAAGTTATCTAACCACTCCTTTGTAAATTGTAAAGAAATAAAGTAATACCATCCAGAACTGGGTGTACCTTTGCATTTATGATAAAAAATAGTGTCTAACATAAAAACATTTACTAATGAAATTGTGGCTGTCACAATACATGGTAAACTGAAGTGCATTTTAATTGAGTGGAAATGATTACTAAAAATTGGAATGTTTCATTAGTATCATTTTCTATCACTGGTGACTCAGCCTGAAAAAATGTTACTCTCATTACTACTCTTTACACTTCTATATCTATAATACAATAATTAAAAAAAAAGTTTGTATAATAGGAAATCAACATTAAAGTTACTTTAGATGTTTCTCCCATCTCCACCCCCAGGAATATAGTTATTAATTGAAATAGACCTGTAAGCCAAAAATGAGAGTGCAAAGCTGTTTTGGTTGTAGCACTTATTTTACATGCAAATTCAACCCAACCAGTTAGTCAATATTGATATTGACTATAGTTGTCAAATACAAATGCGAGCACAAGAAAATTATTCCTATGTCTCTGTATCTGGGCAGCAATCCATCTCTTATACAAGTTTCATTAAAAACAACTGACAAGCTACTGTGGTTAAGCAGTTTTAATTTTTCTTGTGTTTATATATAAGTTTTTATTTTTTTATTTTTTATTTTTTTCTTTGTCCAGTAAAGAAATATATAATATATTTTTCATTGAAAACGGCTGACAAGGAAGATTTACTTACTCTTTTATTGAGTTTTTTCCAGCATTCTAACATTGTTCCCTTTTTTATTTTTTTTTTTATTTTTTTTTTTCAGGAGTTTATATAAGAATTGTGCAAAGTTATAATTGTTCCAAGTACTTTTGGCTAGTCCTATAGCCATTATCAAGGATGTTCTTTTTGGATGGATAATTTCTGTGTTGCCTTCATCATTTGGCAGTCACATGCTATATGTGACTAGTTGAACTGGGCATCACGTCTTATTTTTAGAAAACCTTTAACATACTGTCTCAACTGCTAAATAGTGTAAGATTGATGGTGGGAGAATGGTATTTAAGCAGCAATGCTTCCCTAATGAGGAGTTGTCTACAACTATGTTCAATGAATTTTTGTGTTAGCAACTAGAATTTTTCTTAAAGGTTCTTGTAAATTATGAGTTATTAAATGTTTATTAATCACACTCTGCTTTGAGAGGTGGCAAGACATCTACTTAAGGAGGTCGTGGTGTGTCCATATAGGTAATTGATTTTTGACAAGTATTAGTTTTGTACTGTGCATTGAAATTGGTACATTATATTTGTCACTGCTAATTTAGAGTTGGTGAGGTTATTTCGGTTGATGACGACAAGGTTTGCAGTCTTCCAATTTCTTTGTTATGAACTTTGTTTTCCAAGGGTTCCGGTAGAAATATGGTGTTTAATGACTTTCCTTAGAGCAAATTCATCCTGCTTATAATTATTGTGCATCTGGTTGCAATAAAATATGTTGATGTTTTCTGGTGTTGTATTTTTGTTACTGGCATCATGTATTTTTTATAAGAATAATTTTATTTGCCTAATATGGATGTAGTTGAGAAAATTATTGTTGATTAGTGTTTGTTTTGTCTTCACTTAAAAATATTTGTTAGGAAATTTTGGTATGCTCTATTTACAAATTTTGTTATCACTGCTATTTTATATCTTTCTGGCTATTACAGTTTGGAAGGCAAGTGTTTATACTAATGGGTTTTTTTATACAGGTAAGTGGTAAATTAATTGGATTTTAGCACTATCTCAGTGTTGAGGAAAGTGAAGTTCCTGTGTATCATGGGTTCATAGGACAGATTTAGTGGTGAGTTTTTTCAAAAGTTGAATTTAGACTTGTGGTTTCATCTTTTTCTTCCAGTTGAAGTTTCTTCTGTGCGAGCCATGGGTTGAGGAATTTCAAATTACTAACAATTATCTGCAAAGAAAAGAAAAATATTAGAATGTAGCATATTCCTACAATATCTAAATGGTAACACTAAGAAGTTTGGATATAAGGACATCTGCTATATATATATATATATATATATATATATATATATATATATTTTTGGTTGGATAGATGTGAGTTTGTGACCCTGGGTTTCACGCTTTAGCGATCGTCAGACAAGGTACGGATACGACAAAGAGCTTAATAGACAAATTAAACTCATAAAATTGAGAATGGTGCAACATGCAGTCAATATTTAGGTTATCATTAACTGTAGATTTTCCTTCTGACAAACGATGAAAATTATTAGTTCTATTGCTTAGCAGTGAAACCTTGGAAGAAGAGAAATAAAAAGTTATGAAACAGAAATTGATTAAGTTTGCCTATTTGGACAGTTCAGGCTGAACTGACTTAATGAGACTTCATTAAAAGTCCTTGCCTAAAGTAGGGAGAAATTCCAGTTGATCAGGTTGATTCAAGGTTGAAACTTACATGGGTGTGGTACCAGTAACTGTCTACCTCCGGCAGCCATTTAGCACATTAAGTATCAGAATTAACCAGTTCTACCCCTCTTAGAACAATGGAGAGGTGCAACCTGAAAAAGCAAGTCTCCTGAAATTAGTGGGTGGGGGTGCTTAAGTCATGAAAACAATAGGTATTGAATCAATGTGAAGAAAGATAAATCCTGTCAAAAATACTTGAATATGAATCCAAATGAGAACAACTTTATGCATGTAAGCCTTTCAGATAAGAGGCCTAAGCCAAGTATTAACAAAAATTAAGAGATGCAAAAAGAAAACTCAATTGAAGTTAAAGAAAGGATGGCTTGTTATGTATTAAAGTTGAATAAAAAAAAACAAACAGTATGCAAGATAGTTGTGCAAACCAAACATTGATCTTGCAAGATGGAGTTTACCTTTCTTCACAGTTGGATAATAAAAATTTGATAAGAACTTTTGTGCATATGTGTTATATATATATATATATATATATATATATATATAAGAAGAAAATAATATATAAATTTTTATATGCCAGAAGAACATTAGGAAAATTAATGACAAAGTAGGAAAGAATTTTTGTGTTTCAGCCTTTAGGACTACATCTGACTAAAGTAATATTTATATTCATGTAACTACACATACCCATAAAGGAGATGGAACACTGAAATTTTAAACTTTTTAAATTTATTTTTTATTTTTTTTTTTTATTTTTTTTTTTTTAAATGTTTGGATATATAGTCTAGCCATTTTCATTTAATTTATTTTTGTTTACATTTTTATCTCTTTTATTAAGTATTCCACATTGTGATAATAGAAAATCTGCAAAGAAAGGGGAAATGGATGCAAAGTTACTGTGGATGATCTAGAAATTAAAGCATTTTTATACGTTTTTGTCTTAGTAAATTACTTTCTCTTGAAGTATCATTTTTTAAATTAAAATTTTGATCACTCTTTACGGTAAGCAACTAATACATTGAGTGTGTTGTGTAAAAGATCCCTTTTGTATTTATATATTTTTATTTAAATTCCTTGAGGTTTTTCCTATGTATTTATGGCAATTATTACTAGTAATAGAGTAAGTTGCTCCTTCAAGTTTTAGCTTATTATTATTTTGTTTTATATTAATTGTTTTAGAAGTAGTTGTTAATCTTAGATGAATTCTTTTCAATTGAAGTTGTAATAGAGTTGGTGGATAGAATAATATGTATTTGATTCTTTTTGACAGAATGGTTCACTCTTCTATTTGTTTTGTGTTGAATATGAAGTAATTAAGGTATTGGAGGAACTTAAAAGTATTTTTAACATATTTCTCCACTTGATATAAATATTGAGAGTCACAAATTTTGAGTGCTCTTAAATAGAATCTGATAATTATTCCAGATTTTATTTTTCTGTTATGATAAAAAAATAGAAATTTAAGAGATCATTTTTATTAGTTGATTTGCGATGGACATTTAGTTTTATATCATTGCCAATATGGTGTAACATGATATCTAGGAAAAGTAAAGTTATTTGTTATGTGAATTCTATTGTATGTTCAATTTGTTTAGTTTATCTACAAGGTCAGGTAATTTAGTTTTGCAAGAATATATTAATAGTGTCATCAATTTATTGAAAATATATTGTTTAGGTAAAATACACTGGAAAGGACCAGATTCAAGAAGTTTTAAGAAAATACATGCTAAAAAACCCAGTCAGAAGTAAACCCATTGGTAAACAAAATTTGTTTATAAAAATTATTGTTAAAAGTGAAATAGCATTGACTGAGTCAGCAGATTTTTATGATTTTTAACTATTGGTAGAGAGGTTTATTTTTTTATTATGTTAGGTGCTTTTTTAAAAGATTTAAGCATTTGTTAACAGGAATCTTAGAGTAAAGAGATTTAATAGCCATGAGTTTCTGTCATATTTTTTTTCCCTTAGTATTTCAAGCAGGTTGCCTGAATTTTTAACATATGATGAGCTGATTGTTCCAAGGAGAGATGTTAACATTTTTGTTATGCCAGTTTATAAAAAAAAAAATTAATTAAAAGTTTAAAATTTCAGCGTTCCCTCTCCTTTGTGTGTTAACACCTAGCAAAACAGGGCAGCCAGTAAATTACTGGAATTTAATGTGTTTAACAAAATTATACTTACCTTTAAAGTATTATAGAGTAACAGTTTATTATATTTTATTAATACTTATTTTAATCAATTTTTACCTGAAATTTGTTTGGAGTCAATAATTACTGGTTTTTATGTACCATATATAAATAACATATCTGTTAATGAATTCAAGGAACTTGAAGTTGGGAGACCAAGCCTTTGAACTTATTTATATATAATTTGTATATTCCTTTTCATGCTCTATTCTAAATACTTTTAAAAGAGCTGTTTAATACACATAAAAATATTTTTAAAAATTATTCATTAACAGACTGTTACAAGCATAGCAATTTTTCAAAATGGGTATCTACTTATTTTAAACGGTCCTTTTGAATGTTCTTTTCATACTTTTAAGAAGGAATGTGTCAGTGTGCCAATAGTTTGAAATGTTTTCATTGTTTTTGCTTATTATTCATGTTCTTAAATTGTATTAAAAATGAAATAATAGGTAAGTACCAACATATAAATAAATATTTACTTTTCTATGTAAGCATTATATATATATTTTCAAATAACACAAAAAAATAGTCATAAACCCAAACTTCCATAATTATTATCCTAATATTTACAATACCACCAAGCCAAATAAAAAAAAAATAAATAAATTAAAACAGAACATGCCTATATTTCCCAAATAACCTTAACTCAAGAAAACCCCAGAACAATCAAGAAAACAAATTGCCTATAAAAAAACTAAAAGCTTTTGTGTGATACTAGAAATTATATTGTTATATTATCTTTGACACTTGCATCTGAAAGAGAAAAAAGAATAAGGAGTGAGTATAAGGAAATTATGAAATTATTTGACACAAAAAAAAAAAAGAGAGATAGAAAAAACAACCTAGCACCAATAACTAGCTCATAAATTAATTACATCAAACTTGGTATTAAGATAATGAAAAATGGCAATCAATTGCTGAAAACCTGAGTAGACTGAATGACTACAAAAAAGTTTCATCTACGAAACTCTGGAATCAAGGTGCTGGATATAATATTAATCAGCTAAGTAACAAATTTCATTCATATATATATACACACACACATAACATCATTTTTTTTAATCTCTTGGTTGGGTTAAGAACTTTTCAGCAGTCCTTTGTAAGATTGACAACTGAAGAGATAATCAAATGGTAATTCATGCATGTATTATACTCACTCAGGGTAATTATTTAATAAAGTGATGAGTTTATTATTAAAAATTAATAGAATGCTTATAAATTGAGTGGGGAAAAAAAAGAAAACAGAATTACCTTCCTAGTAAATTGACATTCCAACCACCTGAAGAAGGTCGGAGTGTACAATGGCCAAAACGTAATGAATATGGCGACAAAGATGAGGACAGTAGTCCAAATAGTGTACATAATACCTTATCTCAGAAATATAGACAGATACCTTCCTAGTAAACCTAGTAGAATTTGAATATCTGATAAAGGACATACTGCAACATTAATAAAATTCTTATTGCTAAAAATAGTTTCGTGTGTGGCACATTAAATTTTGCAATCAAACTAATTGATATTCAAAAGTTAAGATTAGAAGAAATCAGTTCTTTTATTTAAGTAGAAAACAAAAATTGCCCAGCTCTCAGTATTTTTATGATACCTCAAAGATCGACTCTGAACTTACACTTTTATGTGCGATGGAGAGTTACTGTCTAGGTTAGGGGGTGGAGAGTCATAACTTTGGCTTGCTTGTAGGTGGAAAAAGTCAAGGAGAGAATAATATAGAACATGTAAAAAGCAGTGTATTAACAGCCTGATCTCTTTAGTAATTGGATATTCCTTCTGCTATGTCCCCATTTCTGAAAGAAGATAAATACAAAAAGCAATCAATGCACTCCACTAGTTTGCTGTTGACCAGTTGGAGATTTGTTTCTACTCCACTTCTATTGTCAGCTCATCTTCAACCACCCTCTTTTTCTCTGGTCCATTGGTGTCCCTAATGATTTGCAGGTTATGTTGTAGGGGAACCTTAAAAAGACATATGCCAAATCACACTGTATCTGACCTCTTTATTTTACATAGTCATTTGATGATTGATTTTAACTTGCCAAATAGTATTTAGCAAAAAAAAAAAAATGACAAAACAACAAATTGATGTGGTTGTGATAAGTAAAAGAGTTTTTATTTCCCTGTGATTTACAAGGTTTGGTTGTTAGCTCATTTTGGAGTATTGTATATCAGTTATGGGAGACTGACAGATTAAGAGTATAACAAAGTAGTCATAGACACATGGAGAAAATCAACACATTTAGTTGAGTGAGATAGACTTGTGAGAGAAATATTTCACAAATTATTGCATTGTAGTTGAGAGAGTCTCTGCTGCTGGTTTTGTTACTGTTAGAATGCATTGCTGTTGTTGGAAGCACCTTAGTGTTGCTGCTCATAGCCTGGTTATGCTTGCCTGCTTTGTGGGTCCATTGCTAATGCCAGCTTGGTTGGATCTGCTTTTGTGGGTGAAATCAATGTTGACTTGAATCAGTGACTCAGAAACAGCAGCTGCAAAAACTGTGGGCCTTTTCTGATTGGTCAGAAACAATGTTTTATGACCCTGGTATTTTTGAATAGTATTCTAGAAGTGGGTGTGCAGAATTGGATGAAATTAAGGTATGTTTTTGTCATATGATCTTCAAATGTCAAAGTGAGCCCTTCCATTTGAGTTCTGACAGGTTACAACACCCTCTTCAATTGGATATGGTACAAGGCCAAGTTTAAAATGGGAGTCTCACATGTACATGGGACTACGGAAAAATTGCTCAAGCTTTACTGGTTCCTTTTTGGAGACACTTCAGAATCCAGGGATTAACGTCAGACTCATTACCAGAATGTTTTGAATGTCTTTAATTCGGCAGAGCCATGAGTAAGAATTTACACACTAAAATTAGTTTACATCATTTTAAAAGGAAGGGGCCAAATGATTTTTTTTTTTAGGTTAGCATCCACCCATGACAACAGGCCTGATTAACCCTAGTTCTTCTTTTTAAACCCCCATTGGAGTTCTGACATATTTTAAATTACCTGGTAGTATTTAGCTCTACACTCGTTCAAACGGAACATGGCACAAGGCCAGGTTTAAAATAGGAGTCATGTACATATGATGAGATAAAAAAATGCTCAGGTGCCCTCAGCATTTCTACTTTGAAGACCTTAGAGATTAATGCTAGTTTTCTTCCTTAGGAGAGGTACTGCCTAATGGTGATCACAGCATATTATATTTCTTTTAAACCCCATTAGAGTCTTCAGGTTGTATTTAACCACATCCTTATTAAAACGGAATATAGCATAAGGAAGTAAGGACAAAAAGTACTCCATTACATTTTCCTTTGCAGACAAATCAGGTGCCATGGATTAACCTTAGCTCTCTCTCTCTCTCTCTTAGCAAAGCTATTGTTTAGAAGTAGGAATGGATCACTGGAGTTGAGTATATACTTATTTTTAACTCCTATTTGGTTTCTAGTTGGTTTTAAATTGTTAGGTTTTGCAGCATCTTTATCATGAGCTTAATTATGAAAGTTGAATGTATCATAAATGACATAAGAAATATGAAATAAAAATAATATTTAAGTAAATATAAAAAACATGTTGGTCTTTTAAAAGTAAGCATAAACCAAAAGCAGAAAAATGAAATTGCATCAAACCAAAAACTAAGCAACAATGATAAATCCTCATCCCCAAAATGTTTTGGATAAGGAGTTTTATTATTTACTAAATGAAAAAAAAAATTTGTTACCCCATTTTAAAATATTTGTCAAAAATCAAGGAATTATCCGGTTCAAATGAAGTTATGAATGAATTTTATACTGACGAGATTATTTTATTAGAACAGTTTGGAAAAGTAATTATGGATGGAGTTCACTTTTTAATTAATTCAAGAAACATTTTTACAGTTATATAAAGAAAAACCCTGCAAAGATGTTATTACAATAAAAAAAATTATGCAATATTAAGCATGGATAAACATGGCACTTCATGCCCACAAAAGATGTGTCAAAAGGACGTTTTTTACCCATGACACTGCTTTTTTTGACAGTGAATACATTTTCTTTGTTCTTGAGAATTGACAACAAAAATAATAAACACTATTTATTTATTTATATTATTTTCACTATTTATTATATTATTTATTGGAATGGTTAGCAAAATATTGGCTAATTGCCAATTGATTCAAATTTTATAAAATGGTAAATAATAAGGATTTCCTTATAGTTGGTTTACATTTTTTAATAATTTAGTAAATGATTATAAATCGGTAATCAGTTGTCATGTAAGATTTCTAATAAGCAAAATACTTTGGTGTATTTCAAAAATAATTTGAATTGACTTGAAGGGGTTTGGATTTTGAAATGACTAAAATATCACTGTTTTAGCACCATTTTTGGGCATCTTTCATCACAATATTATTAAAAACATCTTTTAAAAATAAAATATACTTTTCTGAAACTTTGAGTGATATTAGCTGATTTAAACTTTGACTAATCTGATTTGAAGCAAATATTACTTTGAATTTAAAATATTGCAGAAATTCATTTTTTAACACTGCAGTAGCTTTTTATTTAAAGTGTTGACAGCTTGATTGACAGATGGAAATTTATCTAATTTTTTTCTACAATGAACATATCTATAAATTTTACTTGAAGAATATAATATGAGCACCTTTTTTATATAATTTTTAACTACACAGTAATCTTAAAAAATTAGTAAAACATTTTCTGTAATCAAATGTTTCATTAAATTTTAGGTACTTTGACTTTAAATTTACTATAATTATCACTCTTATTTTTTGATAATGTCAATATTTACAAAAATCAGCACACAAAAAAAATTCAAAATTCTATTTAAGATATTGAAGGTTGATGAATTATAAAGCATTTCTATTTATGAATAGTAAATATAGTTTTTACTTAACCTCTACAAAGTATAACAGAATTTTAAGATTTAAGACTTTATAAATTATTCTAATTAAAATTTTTAAAAAATGAAAACAATTCTTGTAAAAATTCATTATTCATTGAAAAACAAATCTTTTCTTAAGACAATACTTTCTATAATATATCTTTGTTGAGGATTAGTGAATGTATTTGGTTAAATCAGAAGGAATTTTTAGGTGGCGTGTTCGTTAACATTCATCCACAACAAATAATAAACAAATATTTAGAACAGGTCATGCAAAGCAGAGTAAAAAACAAAGGCAAGTAGAATGCACAACAATACGGTAATTTATATACAATTTAAATATATACAAATGAGTTATGAATTGGTGATTTGTTGAGTATTAATGTAATTAGATATGTAGTTTGTTGTTGAGTATGTTTGAATGCTTAAATCAGTGCTTTGGAGATTTGTTGTAAGAATTAAATAGTTGGCTGTTTCAACATACAAAGTGTTCGATTTTACAGTTCAAATGTTAGTGTGTGTATATGAGTATTATGTAAAATATTTTTAAGTTGTACGAAGTTGCGTACATTGAACTGTTAATTCTTAAAAGTTTTGTTTGTTACTAATATGTAGTGAATATATATTTCACTTTCTTCAAGTAAAGTAAATGAATTTTGAGAAGTTTGGCATACTCAATCTCTCTTTTAAACAAAGAGTTGTTGAGTCAGAGGTTAATTTGCGCGGGAAAGTCAAAGTTTAAACTGGCGTAGAATTGGTTGGCATCTCTCTGAGTGTGGAAATCTGACTGGTGAAGTGGTTCAAACTTCTTTCTTTTATAGGTTCTGGAAAGGCAAAATAGGCTCAAACACATTTGAGTGCCCAAGGCATTTTTCACGTGCATACATAGTTTTTTAAGTCTGTTTATCAGAACTAGTGTTTTGATTGGATAACAGGTATGTGGGTGTAAGAATGGATTGTTCTGCAAAGAGGGGTGAAAGATAATGTGGATTATTCCACATCTTCATCTAAGGAATTAAAAGCTTTTCTAGTTTATGTCTTATTTTTATTGCATTTTTTATTTTATGATTCAGAGCTGATTTTCGGTAACTGGGGGCCTGTTTTACAAAAAGAAATTGATTTAAATCTCCAAGGAGTTTCTTTTAACTAATATAAACATTAAGCTCTATAAAATTTAATTTAATGAAATTTCATAAATTAAATAAGCTGGGGGTGGCTAACTGATGTAAAAAAAAAAAAAAATTAAAATAATTTGTGAAAGTTTCATTAAAATCTGACAATCATTTGACTTTTTCACGAATCAATGTATTTTTCACTGCAAAAAAGATGCTAAAATTTTGTATACTAATCTTGCACCCACCCCCACTCCTGCTGACAAAAAAGAAAACAAGATTTTTAACTAAAATTTTAAACATCCTCAAAAGGATAAAAGAAATATAATTTAATAATAAAAAATTCCTTTGGTCTTTAACATAAAACAAACTTTTATTGTCAAAATCTTTAAGTTTGTAGCATTTTTTCATCATGGTATGCTAATACTTAAGTGAATCAGTGGTGGTACCTACAATAAACAAAGTATTGGTGCTTGCATAATTTAATAAAACATGTTAAATTTTTTCTGTCCATTTTGAAAAAAAGTATCCCATTATTGTTCTTCACAAGAGTTTCTTTTATTAAATAAAAACATGTTTGAAGAAACATAAAATGGAAAGTTTAATGCCATTTTCATATGTGAGCTTTTTAAAAGAATTTTCTTTTTGTTTTTTTTCTTTTAGCTATTGTTAGATTAATTTTTGTATAGATGTACAAAAGGGAAATAATCCTCTTGTCTTTGAGCATTCTACTAAGTTTCATAAGAGCATATAGAATGAAAAATTGTATTAAACTATTGGCTATGTTATAATGAGAATATGTTTGCAAAGGAAAGAACAAACAAAGATGGAATTTTCAACAGTGTGTGTTCATCATATTTCAGAATATATACCTAGTTGTTTGAAAGGTGGCATAAATTATGTAGTTTTTCAGTTGCTGGTGGTAAGGAAAGCAATTAGGTGTATGGAGAGTGGCCTGGAGTAGATAAGTAGAGTGTCGTTGGCAGGGATTGATATACACCTTTCTTTAGGGTCAAAATCAACACTGGTGAGGTGTTTGATGGTCTGCCAGTCATGTGATGAAGACAAGGTGTTGAAGCAAAACTGCATGTTGCTGGTAGGGATGATTTATGGAAAGCCCTAGTTATGCACATTGGCGGGTTGATCGATCAAGGTCACAGAGGGAAGTTGATTCGTGGTAAGGCCTGGTAAGGTGTACTGGTGGGTTGGTTGCTGAGGTTATGATGGTGGCTGTGAGGGAGGCCAAGAGTGGTTAATGAAGCTATGAATCTGACTTTGCCAATACAAGGGTGTGAGCATGACAAGTTGTGATGATACTGAAAATACAAGTGAGAAGAGTCAGGAGAAGTCACAAATCTGACTTTACCAATACGGAGTATGCAAGCATGAAGAGTTGCGAGGAAACCACTTTGTCAATACAGTGAACATGAATGTGAAGAGTTGGGATGTCAGAATTAACTCCTCCTTAATTTCCTAATTTTTGAAACCGCTACTTGGGGACGCTCTCAATTGACTATATGTACTTGGCGGGACGTTGTCTTGTTCTCTTTTCATTTCATTTTTCATTACACACACATGTATGTACAAACATTCACATTCACTTACACATACTTTGACCACAAACATTCTACATTCATTCATACACACTAATTATCATCTTTGTCAGTTGTAACCTTTATTGTCTGTTAATACACATATACCTGTTTATATATATATATATATATACTGGTCTTTGTTGTTTTCTTCTCTTTTCCTTTTACATTTTTGTTGGTGGGCTCATACTACGGGAGAGTCCACCATGTTTGTAGTGGGCTATTTCAGGAGACGCATATGTTTGTCTCACAATGTATACAAATGGCCCACTACAGGGAGAAGTCACAAATCTGGCTTTGCTGACACTAAGGATGTAAGCATGAATAGAATTCACAAATCTGATTTTGCCGATGCAGAGGATACAAGCATGAAGAGTTGGGAGAAGTCACAAATCTGATTTTGCCGATACAAGGGGTGCATTGGTGGATTGGTAGCAGAATATCTCTGTTGGATTCTGGTCAAATAGGAGATCAATGAAAACAAGGTCACAGTAGCGATAACAAGAGAGGCTTGGAGCTGGGTGGTGAAGTCATCAAAGTGTTAGAAATCACAGTGTTAGCATTGAAGATGGCTTGTCGCCATATTCTGCATATGAAGAGTCAGGTGAAAAGGGAGGCAATCATGGCGGTAATGGCAACAGCACGTTTGGTCTTGACAGGTGGCCTTTTGGCCTGCTACTGTGTGTGTCATTTACAAGGGACTTTCTTTTATGCAAACCTGGTGGCCCCCAGGTCATTTTTTTTGGTGGGAACATTTATGATTGGCTATTTCATTTTATTGTGGGGTTTTGTTTTGTGGACTGGATGTGATGCTCAGAGACCTTGCACAGAAAATGACTTTTATTTTGCATTTTGCTTTCTTAGCATTCACATCCAGCCGACATGAACAGTAAATCTGAAAGAGATCTAATTACAGTGGAGTATAATAGGATTATAATCATTTTACGGAAAACATAAAAGCTTCTCATGGATGCCAGTGAATAATTAAGAAAGAACTCAAAGTGAATACAATCAATTAACCTTATCAATTCAATAATTCTTTACCAATTTTGCCCATTTTTTTAGTAATAGCAATTTGGTTGTTTTCATACATTTTCTTAAATTCAGAACAAATTTTAAAAAATCACATTGGATGCAATTACATATCTTATGGCATGAAATAATTAAGAAAATAATTAAAAAAATTAAAGTAAATAATTAAACTCAAAAGTAACATTTTACTAAAAAATATATAACTTCTAACGTATAAAAATTAAAATTATTTTACTAATTTTAAAAATGTATAGAATTAAAAAATTATATTCTTAAAACTATTGGTTAAAGATAATTTATTTCTACACATAAATACCAAATTATTGATTATTGTACTGCTGATGTTTGGTATTTTTAAAATTTTTGGCACATTTATGCATCAAAATATTTTGAAAATGCCTAAAAAAAACTTTTATATACAGAAAGTCATTTATCCTTTAATATGGATTAGCTTTTGTGGGCTAATAATAATAATTATCTTTTTTCAAATTAAACTAAAATTTAACTTTAAAAAAAGACATGTTTTAAATTATTTAAAATGTATTTTTGATTTTGTTTTTTTTTTTTTATTTAGAAATTCCATGGCAGTACCTCTTTAAATACGGACATTGTGCTATGGGATTTAAAAAGAAATGATTTGTGAATTTGGTAATGTACATGACAAAACTCATCCACATCCTAATGCGTGCAGCAGAATCAGCCCAGAGATAGGACAAGAACAGTGCAGGTTCATCAAAGACACTGGAACAAAGAATGCAATATTCAATGTTATCAGAAAGAGTGATACAGATGCAGGAGGACATGTACCTATGTTTCATAGACTAAAAAGGCCTTTGACAAAGTACGCCACAAGGATCTGATGGAACTGCTCAGCAAACTCAATATATTTGGGAAAGATATCAGAATAATCAAGAACCTATACTGGCAGCAAACAGCATGCATGTGTATAAGGAATGAGTTCAGTGAATATAAAAAAATAGAAAGGGGCATAAGGCAAGGATACGTCTTCTCACACAACCTGTTCAACCTATACAGTAAGGCAATCCTGAGAATTAGAAACCCTACTGGGATTTAGCATTGGCGGCCACACCCTTAACAACATAAGATACGCAGATGACACAGTACTGATAGCAGACACGGAAATGAAATTACAAAATCTCACTCTCTGTCACTACACTCTGTAGAATGTAGTGACAGAGAGTGAGAAGAAAGGACTAAGCATAAACTCCAAGAATACCAAGTGCATGGTCGTCAGTAAAAGGATGAGCCTGAAATGCGATCTGAAGGTCGGGAACATTAGAATCAAGCAGACGTGGAAGTTTAAATACCTGGGAAGCGTCTTGACAGTGGATGGTAAGTGCATCACTGAGATCTCTAGGTGTATTGGGATGGCCAAAGACATATTCCATAAGCTGAGCAGAGTACTGTGAGACAGGAGGATATCATTGGTAACAAAGAAAAAGACCAAGCATGTGAGCAATGATGAGATCTTAGAGAGGTTGCAAACAAGGAGGAGGCTTATACTTAATATCAGGAAGAGGCAGCTGAAGTTTCTGGGACACATGATGAGGAAGTGGGGTCTGGAGAATCTGATACTCACAGGTCAAATAACTGGAAAGAGAGACAAGGAAAAACTACGCGTGACATAGCTGGCGGACTTAAGCAAGTGGATGACAGAACGTGGTCTGAGGGAGGAAGAAGAGGGAAGGAACTCATTGAGAGCTGCAAGGGATAGAGAGAGGTGGAGAACCAAAATCGCCTACGTCCTGAAAGGATATGGCACATAAAAAGTAAGAATTACGGGTTCAATCCCTGGGCCAGGCAGTGTGTACTTGGATTCAGTGGGCAAGAAATACTAAATAAGAAATAGGCGAGATATGTCCCTAGACATGGGCAGGGGATGTTCGAAATTCCATGAAGTTTACCCGGGTCGACAAGCACCTGACGAAGAACTAGAGGATTCACCGGCCGAAACTTTGTAATAACGGTGTGAAAACAAAATAGTTATCTCTAACCGTATATTCGTACTTAGTTTTTTTTTTAACTCAATGGAAACTGATTTCTAAAACGTTAATAGATAATTATTGATTAGCTAAGAACTAAAGTAAGTGTGATGTAAAAATGATTTCTACATGATGAGCAATCTTTATTCATCTCATGACGCAATTTTTGACTAACACGGATATAAACTAAATGAGTAGTAGTAAAAGTAAATCTTACTTCGGTTTGTTTTGATTGCTTGGATGACATCATTAAAAACAAATGAAACAATTGACATTATACTCACTTTAACTAAAACTAAACAGTTTTAGTACACTGATTGTAAACTTCAAGTCATTACATGATAAAATTGCTTTATTGCTGTTAACTTTTCGTTAAAAACAATTGTAATTGTCGACTTAGTCTCCACCGCAACATGAATTATTTTAAAAGTCTTCTACAATTTCAGATAGTATTTTTACTACCGTTGCTTATAAATAGTATTTTGTATCATCTTAGCAAAAAACCATGTTTCTTACAAAATGTTAAGATTGGGAGTGTAAAGTAAGTATATATATTTTTTTGGTTTTAATTTTCTTTTCTTCCTAAAAGCTGGTACAGACGAGAAATAAGTATGGAAATCCAGAAAGTTATGATTCTTTTTTTTAATTAACCTTTTAAAAAATGCTAAATTAATTTTTCAAAATGTAGCTCATAAATTGAAAAGTTTTTTTTTATTATTTCAGAGAGTTAATACTAAGTTCATTTTTTATTTAAAATAAATTTGGATTTGTTTTGTTTTTTTTAATAGTTTTTTCTTACATCCTGTTTTTTGTTTCTTAGTTTTTGTAATGTTAAAATAAAAGAATTAGGAATGTTTTTAAAAAATACCAGTAATAATCTTGTAAATTAAATTTTCCAATTTTAAAAACTTTTCTTGTCAAAGAGTTGTTTTTTTTTTTTTTCAGAAATATATATAAATTTACTAATATGAGTTTTTACTTTTTCTCTTCTTAAAAAAATTAGTTGCTATTTCAATTTCATTCAAGTTCGACAAACATACTGACGTCAATAATTTTAAAAGAATAAGTTATTTTAATTTTTAAAATTATTACAGTTTTTTTTATTCCAGTGAAATATTTGTTATCGAAAATAAAAGATACTTTCGAAGATACAGGCATATGTCTCCATTTAAAACTTTTTGTTTTGTTAAATAAGTGCTCCGTTAACCAACGCAATAACTTTTTCCGGTTAAAAATAAAATTCTTCTTATAAAGATTCATTAGGCTTACTTTTTTTCTTGTATAATCACGTGTTTTATATGCTCCAACACGAGTCTATTAAGAAGAGCTGATGTCACCGTGACCAAGTCCTTCAAAAACCCCAGTCTATGAAAATAACATTTCTTTTTTTTTTTTTGAGAACCAGCTGTTTTTGATAAAAATTTAAATTTTATGATAGTACTTTATAATCAAAAATGCCAGGCTGCACCTTAATTCAAATTGTATATCCGGCATTATGATGATAATATTCAACACCACAGCTAAAAACACTATAGGCAAAATTGTTTAACAACCCTTGAGCTCTGACCACAGCTTTATCGGTGGTAGAGAAAAATGACTTAATGCCCAGCCACCAGTTGAACGGTGGGTAAACACTTGTGCCGTGTTTTGCTATTCTTGTGTATCAAGAGAGGCAGCACCTGCTGGGTAGACTGGGACACAAAGAAAGAATTCTGGCAATAAAGTGAAGTCATGCAATCATACTCTCTCCCTGTTAAGTATAATGCTTATATTTTTTGTAACTATTTTTATATCTACTGTGAAACATTACATTCTAGTTATTTGTGAATTTTGACTCAGGAGCTCAGGCAGAAGGGTTAAGTGTTCAGAAATGCAGGGCTCAAAGGATTAAGCAACTCCAAACAAAAGTTAAATTTCCAAAACAATTTATTTTTAACGAGCAAAACATAATAAATATTTGAATGGTTCAAAATTACTGGCACTTCTACGTCATTCAATGAGTAAATCAATCAATAGTGTATCCTTTACATTTAATAACTTCATTCAATCTGCAATGGTACTTTTCAATTAGCTTCAATCACAGACCAGAAGGAATTTTGGCCCATTGTTCAATCACATATTATTCCAGCTACTTTAAATTAGACGGCTTTCTTGCTTTCACTCATTATAGTAGGGATGGTATTCTTCAGACTGTAGGTTTCTCCTTTTTCTGCCAAATGGTAGTCCTATCATTGGGACCAAATAATTCGAGTTTGGTTACATCAGACAACAGAAGAGAGTGCCAAAAACTTTCAGTCTTCTTCAGAAAGTCTCTTGCAAACTTCAAATGAGCAGTTCTTCTTCAACTTCTTCCAGGGATGGCACACCTTTAAACCAAGTAATCAAGTAATTGTTAATCTTGAAGCATGAACTCCAGTAACTGTCAAATTGGCTTTTATCATTGCAGTTATCTTAGGATCATGGTTGACCATTCTAATTAACATCCACTCATCCACATTCTGGAAAGAGCTTTCTACCGTGTCCACTCTTCTTCAACAACAAACTGATATCCCAATACTTCATGATTATATTACAGACAGTTGATTTAACCATATCAAAATTTTTAGATATTGTCTTATACCCATTTCCAGCAGTGTGAACATCAACATTCTAATAAGTCAAGTCAAAACTGTGCTGCTGCAGACTCACCATAATGTTGCAGATAGAATAGTTTGTACAAGTGATGTCACTTAGTCTTGCTATGCATTATTCTAGAGGTTTCTGTCTTTTAAAACATTCTAAGGATGCCATAACCTATTATTCAACATATATTCTTACATTGTAGCCCAAAATAAGTGTTTTTTGCAATGCAATAATTAAATTCTTATGTAGGTGCCAGTAATTTTGAAACATGCTTGAAATTTTTATTCACTGATATTACCATATTAAACATTGCCAAATGTCTTCCTTTGCAAAATTGGTGTTTTGGTCATTCACATTATTATAACATAGGGATATTTTCATAGATATCCAGTTTTAGCAAGAATTTCAATAAAAAACAATTTTTGACAATAGGTGCCAATAATTGGGTCAATGAGTGTATTTGTTAAATCCCTGACTAATATCTTATAAAATAATTGCAAATTTAACATCTTTTTACTTGTATGTGCTGCAAGCAATAGTGTTCTTTATTATAACTTTGAAAATAATCATTAATACACCCAACATTGTTTATATAATTCTTTATATAATTTCCACATGAAGAAATTCAATTGTTTGAACAGTGTCAGACATTATATAATTTGATGTTTTTATTCATAATTTCATCTTGTATAATTAGTAATTATAAAGAAGACTAAAATATGGAAAAAAACATATAATTATATAATAGTATTATATAATTTGATGTTTTTTTCCCATATTAATGCATAAAGTGGTGGGTTTTTACTTTAGTCCAATCAATCAAAGGAGTGATTCAGTTGATTGTTATTTTTATAAACATGTGATTCCAAATGGAATGTGGTGACATATTCTTTGTCATCATATTTAAAATGAAAATAACCTGTTTGTTACAAAAATTAACTATAATACTCTTGTGGAATAGTAGACGGAATTTTTAATTTTTTTTTTTAAAATTTCAAATGCAACTTCAGATGTTAACATAAAGAGGGAGATTAATTGAAAAATATATTTCAATTGGTGTTTGTATATATTATTTTCTTGAGCTTTGTATTAATAAATTCTTAAGCATCTGGTCTAATAATTAGCACAGAAGAAATCTGTTTTCTACTTTGACATCCAGAAGTTGTGATCAAGGTATTTTCAGTGGCTACCCTAATGACATTTTCACTGTTGCTCTGATGCATAATGTAATAGTGTTTGGTTGTTCAGAGAGATTTGAATGTAATGTGACAAGCATGAAATACCATTACTCACTTCCACTGGATTGATAATGACCTCAGACCTTGTAGTCTAATTTATGAGTACTTTGCAAGATCAAAAGTGGATACTAATGTTAACTAGAGAAAGTGCATTAATCCTTTTGTTTTCTATGGTTTCCTCACCAAGCACTATTCACCTCTGTCATTCCCACTAAACTCCTAAACTAACCAAGAGACAATATTAATATTATTATTATTTCCATGATATGCACCAACTGCTCTAGTTACTACATAACATCACTATACATCCAGCATAAATAAACTTGTTTGCCAAGCTTCTTTTCTGTAAGATCTCTATATTGCCAAACTATAAAGGAAAGATTAGTAGTAAAATAGCATGAGCTTGTTTAATTAAATCTACATCAACCAACCCACAAATCTGACAAGCTCAAAAATTATACTGAACCAGGTTATTTTCCCTTTTGTAGAAGTTTGGAGAAATGCTCACCACTACAGGAGGAACAATACATGTTCACACAATGAACAATGGCAATGTTGTTATACCTGTTTTAGTCAATACTTAAATATCTGCTTATTTTTCCCTATGTTATTTTAAGATATTGTGACTCTTTTCTCATGTAGAAAAAACATTAAATAGGACACCAGCCAATTCCTCTTTAGATTTTTCACTGGCTTATAGATGAAAATTGATATACATACATATCTTTCCTTATCATTTCTGGTTATGTATGCCTCAGTTCCAAATCAAAGATATTTCCACAGTCTTATATACTTCTCTAACTTCTGCAGAAATAACTTCTACCTATATATAAATTCTTATATGGACTAGGACAAAATAACCTTGACAATAGCTCTTCATAGGTGGTATGTGGTATTCACAACTAGTGTGTTGGCAATCAGCTCTATATTTTCCATTTTCTATTCACTGTCTTATAAAAAATTCATTTTCTGAAAAACCAATTGTTCAGAGAAAGCTCTTAAGTTTCTTGGACATTGTAATATAAATTACCGCAAAAAGGCACACAGCAGTCCACTTCAGCAGTAAATACCTCAAATGAATATTACCACACCTTTTGTAAATCCAACTTATCTTTCTCTTACAAAATTTATTTTGCCACCTGAAAACTCTGTAAGGGTGATTTCTCTTTACTTGTCAGGTAGCTTTAATCTGAAAGTGAACAGCAGTTTCTGTCAACACTTATATATACCATCTTCTCAAACTCTTTATCAGTTCTTTCTGAATGATTGGGATAATCTATCCTCTACTCCAATCAGAATCATATATATATATATATATATATATATATATAAATAAAAAGAAAGAACAGCAAGATATATAATCCGGTGTTCTTATAGATATTTTTATTTTTACAAAATAGTGCTCAATGTAAATTTACAGAGCATTAATATTATAAATTAATTGATTTAAAATATGTTTTTTTTTTTTACACAGTTCTAACCATGTTTCAAAAATGGAAGCTAAAAGCCACAAATTTAATTTTGTGATTAAATTAAAGACATTAGTTCCATTTCATCCTCAAGCGAATTTTGGAGTAACTTTTTAAAATTACTGGGTTTTAAATACACAGCTAAAACAAAATTCATGTTTCCAAGGTTACAGATAAATCTATTTTTCTAGACAGGGGTGGCTGGGTTTTCAATATGTCTACAATTTAATGTATCAGTTATTGCTACGTTTTGGTCATGGGAAGGGATGCATTTTTCAATGAAATCTAACTTCCATTAAAGCCTGTCGTTTAGATTTTTTAAAATTATATTGTTAACGGCTAAAATTCTTACAGCCTTTTTTTTTTTCCGTATATTTAAAGTATATTACGATCTTTAAAATTTTATATTTAAATATTACTAAAGTAAAATTTACCTCTGTGACCTTGATCGATCAACCCGCCAATGTGCATTACTAGGGCTTTCCATAAATCATCCCTACCAGCAACATGCAGTTTTGCTTCAACACCTTGTCTTCATCACATGACTGGCAGACCATCAAACACCTCACCAGTGTTGATTTTGACCCTAAAGAAAGGTGTATATCAATCCCTGCCAACGACACTCTACTTATCTACTCCAGGCCACTCTCCATACACCTAATTGCTTTCCTTACCACCAGCAACTGAAAAACTACGTAATTTATGCCACCTTTCAAGCAACTAGGTATATATTAATATATAATATTAACTAAACAATAATCTTTGTCAATTTTATTTTTCAGTCTTTATGATGGTCAATACTTGATCTATCTCTTACTGTTACATCTCCGGGCAACGCCAGGCTCTACTGCTAGTACATACATACAACAATCTGTTTTTAGTTAACAGTTAATGTTTCAACCTTGAAAATGGCTAAATGTATAGACAAAAGCGCTTGGATAAAAACAACATTTGGACAGTTTTTATATAATTTATCTACTGAAAAGAAAAAAATTATAAGATCATATGAAAAATTATTTAAAAAATCGAATCAAAGCACCTTGTCTGTCATATTTAATGAAACTTGCATGAAAAGGATTACTGCCTAAATACACTATATATATATATATATATATATATATATATATATATATATATAAAATCCAGCTCATTACTGAGCATGACTCTTTTTTGCTTATTTATTTTGTGTCTAGAAATATTGCCAGAGATATAGTGAATCATTGTTTGGATGGTATGGACCTGGCATGTCTATGAAGATGAATCTGACACTCTGAAAGAAATTTGCATATATCTTGACCACTGCCAGATGAAACAGATATAATTTCTGGCTAAGTGCCAGTAGCTTGTTGGATTTTCATGTGATGTTTTAAATCACCTGAGCTCTTGATAAGCTTACCATATTCCAGAAACAAGGTAATTGTTTTCAGCAAGATAATGAATTCTGAGTTTATATATAAAGTTTTTCTTTATGCAAAGAAGACCTTCCAGGAAAAACCTGATGTTTTGTTCATTTGGTCAGATTGCAGGAAGTGGGTTCAGAATTTTTCAGCACCACACTTATAAAAGTTTGATTTTCTGTTATTATTCAGTATGCTATAAACTTGAAAAGTATTCAATTACCTGGTCTGCTATTGCATGCAGGCAATATTGATGGAAGCTTCTGCCACTTGTGTATAAATATGGGTGATGGCAGATAAATATGATGATTGATATATAGATACTAATTTTATTATTACTCAGTTATCAGTTTTTGCTTCAACAATTCCAAATTAGTTGTTAAATAAAACCAGAAAGCTCATGACCCTATACCATCTTTACTTAAAACATTTTTATACATGAATAGAAGAGGATATAAGTATTGTGATTGTCGTGAGCAAGATACATGACATCATGCCCCAAAATGCCCACGCATTGCCTATGTATGGTGTTGCAGATCAGTTAGAGGAAGGGAGAATTGGTGGAGTGCACCTACACATATGTAAACTCTCCTACACAACCAATCGGCTGCTTCATCATGGTCTATAAAATAAGTATGTCTGAAGGCATTGGCAGTGGGGGCCAAGGGAGCCAACAAGGACACTGCCCTGTTCCAGCGGGTCCTTTTTGGCATGACAGCTACAAGCTATTTCGGCAATTATGGCTTTTGATCCTAAACTGATACCACTATTTGATGGAAGTGATTCTGGACAGTCAGTTATTGAGTGGATAGAGAAGGCAGAATTGATATTCCAGCTTAGCGGCGTAAAGTGTATTGAATGTGTGGTTCCTATGCGTCTATTGGGTTGTGCATATGCAGTGTACCAGCAGCTGAGTGAAGAAAAGGAGAAAGACTTTACCTGCATCAAAAATGCTTTGTATACAGCATTTGCTCTGGACTCTGTTACAGCTTGGAAGCAATCTGTAGCATGTTGCTTGTGCCCAGGTGAGACTGTTGATGTCTTTTTGGCCAAATTGTGTAAACTTTCAGTTCTGGTCAATGGTATGATGGATAGAAGTTTGATATGTGCGTTTATCACCAGGTTGCCAGAGCCAGTTGCTGGAGCATTGCCGAGCCTCTTCCCAGTTAGATGATATGGACATTTCACAAGTGCTAGCTTGAGCACACGCCATACTGAAGAAAAGTCCTGCAGATATTGAGCAAGTGGCAGTAGCTGCACAATCATCACATTGTCAGGTGAAGGAAGTTGATGTGCACCTACACATATGTAAAACTCTCCCACTCAACCAAATGGCTGCTTCATCATGGTCTATAAAATAAGTGTCTCTGAAGGCTTTGACTGTTGGGGCCGAGGGAGCCAATGAGGATGGTGAGAGACGACTGCCTTGTTCCAGCAGGTCCTTTTTGTCATAACAGCTACAAGTATATACAGAAAAGGACCAATGAGTTAAAACCAAGACAGATGGGTGTCATGAAAGGAGGTTGCATGTAATCAGTAGCATACCTTCAGCTTGGTTGAACAGTTTCAAAATTAAGTTCTAAATAAGATTTGACTTGAAGTAAAATATTTGTTTCCCATTATTTCTTACCTTTGTACATTTATATATTCCTTTGTTCCACCAGTTCTTACTTTCAAAGCTAAGACCCACCATGCCATGCAAATTGTAGCAAACCACCCTTTTTTCCCCATCAGTGAGATGTAAGTTCCACTCTAGTCGCTTTTTCCTATGAACTGACTCCCAATAGGATGCTTCCCAAATCACTACAATCTTCACCTGTTCAAGTTTAGGGTTAACTGTTATCTTCCTTACATAACTCGATAAACTATGCCTCTTACTTTGTAACCCAGTACCTCGAGTGGCTCTCGAGGCTTGTACAGGATGAACATCATTGTAACATACACACACACATATATATATATATATATATATATATATATATATAAAAAAATTCTTAACCTTGACCCACTTTGCAAAATCTGACTAAACATCAAAATTCTTTTTAACCTTTTTGTGTTTGACTAGGAACATTTCAGCACCCACTCATAAAAGGGTAGACATGACAACATTCCATCACTCTTTTCTTAATTTCTAATGTTATTCTTGGATCCCTTAGTCAATTTCTGAAAATCACCTTTTGCAATACCTATGTACCTTCAATGTGAATTCTGTTATCTGCTCATTTCTACAACTGACTTACCACATTTGTAATTAACAATTTGCACTATCCCTTTTGCTCATACTCAGGCATTCTGTCTTGGTTCAAACTATTGTATTCTCAAGTTTATGAATGTTACCAAACACAAGGCAATGTCATGGCTAAACTTCTTAAAAAAAAAATTGAAAAAAAGTTTCCTTGAAAATGCTTATAAGTCAGTGAAATACAAGCAGATGTGCGAGACATTGATATAAAACTGTATTTTTGTAAAATTTAATCTATAAATATATTGCATTGGCTGAAAGTTTTGTTGAAAGAGTGTTTAATTTTAAGCTGAGTTCTAACAATCCTGGAGAAATTTAAGAGCTTTAGTATTTCTTTTTATACAGTTAGTCATTGCTAAAAGAAGATCAAACACTTACAAAATGGTAATGAATGCAATTTTATTGCCAAAGATAAACTGTGGAGGTCTAACTTTAGTTTAATTATTATAGAAATTACAGGTATATGAAATATCACAAAGTTAAAGTGTAAATACTTGATAAATAATTATTAGTACCAATCTTAACAAATTTAAAAAAAGAAAAGCTGAAGAAAGGTAAAGCTGAAACTGTCATCCAAGTTACACAGAAGAGGTGTCTGCAAAGTAAGAACAGGACTAAGGACTGTGTGTACAACATCCTGTGCAGTTGTGGTAAGAAATATAAAGGAGAAACAGGCTACCCCCTTAAGATAAGACTGCAAGATTAAAAAAAATATTAACAGAAATAGATTTTTGACAAAACAAATGTATTATCAGGAAAAAAATTAAATGACCCATTGAGGTTGATGTGCTGTAAAACAAACCAAACCAAACCAAACCAAGTATCCTTTCAGCATCCCTTTTTTCTTCATCAGCAAACACACATTTTAGTTTGATAAAGTCTTATAGTATGAAACTTTTCCACTTTGTCATAGTTTTTTCCCTTATATTGTTCTTGATATATAAAAATTTATATATTGTTTTCCTATATATATATATATATATATATATGTATATATATATTTAAATAAAACATTTCTTTAAGTCCCTTTCTTCTTTTTTTTAGAAAATTTTTACATTCATTTTCGTATTTTTTAGGACTTATAAATCGCCCACATGAATACCTCGACCCAAAATATCTTCCAAAAGAATGGGACTGGAGAAATGTTGATGGTATTAATTATGCTAGTACAACCCGTAACCAGCATATTCCTCAATGTAAGTTTGTTAAAAAGATGTATTTTTAGAAATATTATAAACATTCAAGATACATGCAATTATTTTTTGCTTTATACATTAATTTTTCTTAAAATGTTCTTTATTTTATTGTAAGCAACAATATAGTTTTCACTTTTTAAACCATTTTTATTTGATTCACCTGTATTCTTTGATAAAACTTTTTGATCACTTTATTGAATGAAAAGGATTGAATTTTCATCTTATATTACCAAAATGGTTAAAATTTATTTTGTTATAAATTAAAAAATTATATGAAAACTGTATTATGCAAAGAAAATTCTCAAGATTTCTATAATTCCTCTGATGAAAACACTTTTACATATTTTATGTTATAATTTTCAATGAGATTCCAATCAAGAGAATTACTTTTTAGCTTTTACCAACCATTTTTACATTATTTGCACAGATACTATAACTGTCACATTTGGAAATACAACCATTTTGCATATTCAATTATATTGAAAATAAAAAATTATTTTTATCTATATATGTTGATATTGCTAAAATGCTTCAAGAATATCTAAAGAAAGACATTCCCGCACAATTATATTTTTATTTACATGCTTAATTGTGAGGATATTGTTTCTTGGATCTTCTGTGCAACCATCTTTTCTTCACATGAAAAGCTGGTTTTAGCTTTATCTGATTAAAGAATATTAATAATTCATGTAAAAACTTTGCTTTTTTTCCTATTTGAATTTTCTGATGAATTTTAATTCTTAAGTTAATAAATGAATAAGCTCCTTGCGAATTCTACAACTATAAAATACTCCTGGAAATTTCCCTGTTGCACTGTTACATATTTGAGCTTACAAACTTTAACAAAATATTGCGATAACAATCATAAGTATTGTTATAAGGCTGCAAAGAAAAAGAACAAACAAGGATTAAATTTTCAGTGTGTATTCATCAAATATGTATAAGGTGTTGAAGGGTGGTGACAGCAAGTGGTGATCATGGCAGTGATGGCAACAGCATGCTGACAGGTGGCCTTTTGGCACGCAACTGTTATTTGTGAGGAGGGGCTTTCTATTAAGCAAATCTGGTAGTCCCCAGGGTCATTTTTTTTTTGTGAAACAGATGTAATGCTCAGATTCCTTGCACAGAAAACAACTTTTTTTTATTTTGCATTTTACTTTCTTGGCACTCACATCCAGCCAACATATAGAGTGAATCAGAATTGCAATAGAGTATAACAATATGAATGCCAGTCATTATTTAAAATAAGAGAGTACAAATGAAAAATTTCAAAGTTGACAAGGTTTTCCATTTCACTGAAGTAGACATTTAAACACATGAGAGCGTTATCACCTCCTCCATTTTCTCTTTTTTTTATTTCCTCACTGAAACCAAAAGTATTGTCTGTTTATATTTCTGAGATTTGGTATTGTAACTATTTACACTGTTCAGACTGTTGTCCTTATCTTTATTGTCATATTCACAATGTTTCAGCCATTGTATGCATTCTTCAGCTGATATAGGTTCCAGTGACTTAACCCAAAAAGTTATGAGTTCAATACCTGGCAAAAGTAGAGGCTAACAAAAAATTGGAGAGCTTGAGTTACTAATGGGGAATAATTGAAACTGAGATATCCAGAAAAAGCATGGCATGTGGAACTAGAACAATCTACCCCAGTGGATTCAGTTCAAAAATCTAATATATACCACTTGAAGATAGCTAGAGTGTACAACAGCCAAAACGTCATGAATATGACAGTAAAGATGAGGACAACAGTTAGAACAATATAAATAATGTAAATACCAAGTATCTTCTGTGATATGTCTTTTCTGTCTTTCCACCCAATCAAAACAAAATAGTTCATTATTTATTAGATATTGGCAAGGCATGACATACATGTTAACTAAGGAACAAGTAGAATTCTAATAGGAGTCTTCCAAAAGTTACTCAACTTCTCCAAGAAATTGTGTACAAACCTTAATCCATCTTCCTGTGTTTCATCATTAAATAAGACTTAGATTTTTTTTCTCATTGATATATTTTATTTGGAACACCACTTGGAGGAAAGTCCCTGATGATTCCAAATGTCTTTCATTTTTGTTCACTCAGCAAAGTTCTTAGTAATTTTCTAGTTGCTCAAACTCTCAGAATGTTGTTTAATTATTTGCTTGTTTTTTTTTGTGGGGGTGTTAGTACATTAATATTGTAAAAAGTTACTGTATCTTTCCACATATGTCGACCTTTAGATAAGACAAGGTAAAAAGAAAAAAATTTCTATTTTCATTAATACAAATACAAATTTTCATTAATTTATCCAATACATGTAGTATAAGACAACTGCTTATTGATTATATAAAGATGATGTTATTGGAAATGTTGTTACTTACTGTATCCTTAGAAATTCAAAATAAACAAAATAACAAAACTGATTCTATATCATGTTTTTCCACCTAAAGGGAAACCATTGTTTTATTAACGTTTTATCACATGATCTCTTGTGAATACTGATTCTTCTTCTTCTTCCTCTTCTTTTCCTATATCTGAACAGTTACAAACAGCCTGGTGTACTAATGGCCATTTACTTATACTTCACCGGCAGTCAAAAAATAATGCTAATAACAGTATCATAATATACGATAATAGTACATTCCATTGATGTGAACACAATTATAACTTGATGTTCACATTTTCTCAGCTGAGCTTGCATGAAGTTATGCCAGTAATATATAAGGTAGAAATGGTTTTATTACTTTTATTATCAGTTTATTTGATAATGTGAATCTTTTCATGTATATTATTGGCTATTGCACCAAGGTCAAGGTTAGCTTACCAACAAACATCGCTCAGAATTTAAAGTTTTTAGAATTGTAGTATAAGACAACCACCAATGTGATTTTTTTTTTTTTTTAGATTTAAAGGTTGTCTTATATGCAGAAATATATGGTGATTTGATTGAATCATACCTAAATGAAGTTATTGCTGGAACATTGTAAATCTTTCTATGAAGGTCTAGGAATATATTCATTTGCATAGTTACTAATCCTAGTAAGCTTTCCTCTTTGGTACCTCAACTATACAAATTTAAGCACAGTAATAGATTGACAGCTAGGTCTCATAATTTCAGTGTTGAAATTACTTGTTTATTCTAAGTTCTATGCTAATGGTTTCTTATCCTCCACTTCTTGCTTGTGGAACTCTCTTCCAGCTTCCTGCTTTCCTATCAACTACAATCTTCAAAAGTTTAAAGGCAATGTCAATCATGATCCCCTGTCTCCTTAAATCCTCTTCTTTTATTGTCCTTTCTGTTTCTTTTAATTTCATCTTTATCACCTTCCTCGGGGTGAAATGATTAAGGAAAAAATGCCTAAATAAATTTTTATTATTTCTCTCTATTCATATAAAATTTATTTTTTCTTCATATTACCAAATTTCACATCAAAATATAATTTATGTTGTGAAATTGAATAGCATAAAAAGTTATCAAATGTCCAACTATTTTCCCATCTCAAGAAAGATCTCAGAAACTGTGCATAAATATGTTTTCTTGGAAGTTAAAATTGAATGAAATAAATTCTGAGTCAAATTTGCTAATTTGTTATAAGTTTTTTTTTTTTTTTTCAAATAAAATGATATGGAAATGTTAAAATGTGCAAAATTATTGATGATGTCTGAATCATAAACGCTATCTTTGTTTTTTTTTTATTTTATCTCTGTTTTTAGATTGTGGCTCTTGCTGGGCTATGGGATCTACTAGTGCTATTGCTGACCGAATAAATATACTTCGTAAAGGTGCCTGGCCAACAGCTTACTTGTCTGTTCAAGAAGTAATTGACTGTTCAGATGCTGGAAGTTGTGAAGGAGGTGATGACTTAGGAGTTTACCGTCATGGACATAAACATGGCCTTACTGATGAGACATGTAACAACTACCAAGCTAAAAATCAAAGTAAGTTAATTTGCATATATTATCATAAAATCCATTAAAAAAGCAGCAAAAATCAAAAAGAGAGAAATTTGAGTGAATGGTTCTTATTTTATTCTTTTTGTATTATTCTTATATATTGGTCCAAAATAAATTTATAAATGCTAATTGATGCAATTAACCTTAAAGGATTTGTTAATCCTTATAAACATCTAAAAATTATTTCAGTTTCATATGTTTAGGTTTTATTAATATCTTATAAATAGTCTTTGGAACAATGAAAATTACCAAGGGAGTATACAGTAATCACGATGTCATGAAAACAAAACGTCTTTTTAACACATTCTTTTTTTTGTTGTTTAAAAATCGTACCTGCAAGAAACAGGTAGGATTGTTAAACTTTGCCAATAATAATTTATTTTATAACAGTTTAATTTCTTAATTAATAAAACTATATAAAACAACTGTAAAACAATTTCACATTTTATATATATTTATAAAATATCAGCTTAAAAAATAATTACACTTGTTTGTTTTATCACTTAATCAAAAATTAGTAATAAATCATGTTCGAAGCTTTGTTCGGACAATTGAATATCTTTGCATTGTTATTCCAACCAAACCATTCTTCATCTTTGTAAGGAAAGTGAAAAGACTGTCTTTATGAATTAATCCCTTCCCCGGTGTAGACATGTATATACCTTTTTACCGTATGTTTATTTTTCAGAACTGGATGAATAAACACGTCCAAAACATAACATTCAAAAACCAGTTACAGACGTGTCTATACATCAGTCTTGATTCTTTTTATGCCCTTCTGATCTTGAAACGAGTCCAATTGTCAATTCATATGTCTGGCACTTCAAGTTGCCTCAGTTCTTAGTTACTATATTAAAAACAATTAAAAAATTTGGCTGAAAATGAAACATTTTTTTCCAAAAATAATGCCTGGCAAGTCTACTAGGATGGCTAAGCAATCCCTATTACAGACACGTGCTTAGGCACATTTGTGTTCAACACCAACAGAGCCCACTTGTGATTTATACTGCAACTATACTAAGCAGACATTAATTACAGTTTCTGGGAAAGAGTGCATTACCTGGCATGATCAACAGTCTGAACAGGGCTCGGTCGCAATGACAGTTCCCATATAGTTCCGTCTAATCAATTTCAGTCACAAGGCTTGGGTTAACCCCTGGTATAGTTTTCAGGCACTTTCCAAAGGTGCCACGTACTAAGATCACCTCCCTAGACTGATAACATCAAGAAGTCACCTTCCTGACAAATTGACCATAGTCAGATTCAAACATGAGTCTCATGGTCGGAAAGCAAATGTTCTAACCGCTTGTCCACATACACATGGAATTAAGATATTGACAGGAAATAGATGTTACTATATGTCAACTAGACTGGTTCATTCAAACAAATTATGCACTTGAAGAAGGCTGTAGAATACATCAACTGAAAGATGGCAACAACAGCTACATGAAGGAGTTCAAATTTCCAAACAAAACTTGGATTATTAATGATTATTGTCAAAGTTATTGACAATATTAAATTAAATGACATTGTAAATTGCAGAAGCCAAAACAAATATGTTCATACAACATGATTTCATAAAATCTGGAGTGATTAATTGCTATATATAGAAAAAAAGAACTTCAGATTAAGAATTTCAAAGATTGTTTTATTTTTTTACATTTTAAGAAACCACATGGTATTAGCATATTTTGTTTTGGTTTCTGTAGTGGGGGGGGTCAATTTACATAGCAAACTGGACTGCACTCATTATGAGCAGAGACAAAGAGACGTCTGTTGCTCTGGTACAGCCAGAAGAAGTGATTCCTGTGGGCTATAGCAGCCGAGTAGGCAGATGAAAACCAAGGAGATGAATATAACATGAATGCTTCTTCACTAAAGATAATAATCAAAACAATAATTAATTGCATGATAGATTATTTGATTTTGTGTTTAAATCTTTTTCTTTTTTTTAATCTTTCATTGTTTTATATCCATGTTATTATTTGTATTTTACAGAATAAATCTTACTAAAGGAAAATTAGTTTTAGTTTACCTTTTCTAAACTAAGATTGATTTTATAATTTTTAAATATTTCCAATACAAATTTCATGCAAATAGTTCATTTATTTCAGAAATCAAGCATAAAACAAAGATGGAATGTAAGTTTTTAATTGAAAATTGTACACATTTTACCATTAATTTTTCTTTGAAATCAATGGGTTTGTCTAAATTATAAATAATCTTAGCTTTTGTATAAAATTCAGATTGTAAAAAAATGAATCAATGTGGAACATGTTACACATTTGGAGAGTGTTCTCCAATTAAGAATTATACAATATGGAAAATTGGTGATTTTGGACGGATATCAGGACGTGTAAAGATGATGGCAGAAATCTACAAGAAAGGACCTATCAGGTAATTACAGAAACTATAAATGTCTGCCTAAAACATATCTAAAAATAACTACAAAACAAAGAATTTAAAATTATTTGGGGGAATTTATTCATCATACTTTGTTGGTTATTTTTAGATTATGTGGAACCAATCATTTTATAGACTCAAGTTAGCAAGGAAAACAATTTGGATTTCAAATATTAAAATGAAAATATATTTCACTTTGATTTTAGTGTTTAATTTTTAGAATTAGCAATTAGATTTTAACTTGCATTTGATATGAAGATTAATTATAGGTACAGATCAGGAGTTCTAATTACAGGGTGCGATGGGTAAATTGTCACCATTTTATATTTTTAATTTTGTGTGTTGTTTGTTTTGATTTTGTCGACTGCACAGTATAATAGGTTCAGTTAGGCACAGTCTGTGAAAAGAAGAGCACAATGACACAATTCACACTGCCAGAAATTTGGAAACAGCATGCTGTACTGCTTGGCATTTGTGCTGGAAGCTGCAATACAAACATTTCAGAGTGTTTGGCTGTCAATCTGAGGACAGTGCAGAGGATTTGGAAAGAATCGAATGAGTCTAATGGTGATTACAAAAGTACAGCAGTTTAGAAAACTCATTCTGATGAAAAAAAAACACCCAGATTTGTTGGTGAGGGCATCAGACTCAACAATGAGACCTACATCAAGTGCCTTGAGAAGGTAGTGCTACCCTGGGTGAAGAGGGTGGCTGCTGAAAGACCCTATGTCTGGCAACAGGACTTTGCACTATGCCACACAAGCAAGAGAACCCAGTCATGGCTGTCAGACAATTACTGCAATCATATCGCTCCTTTCATCTGGCCACCTAACTCCCCAGACAGCAACCACTTTGTGGGGTCTGCACCCCACAATGTGGTTGCAGTCTGGTTGAGCAAGAGACCAACAAAACTCCTTCTAACACCAAAGATGAACTGAAGGCAAGAATTAACTTAAACAAGGAGACCATCCAGAACTGTTGCAGGAAATTCTGAAATCCTCTGAAGACTGAGGTTGAAGCCAATGGCGTTTTTATTAAATAAATTTACTCTTTAGTATTGTAATGAGTTGGTCGGTCAACTTGACACCCCCAAAGTGAGGGGAGGTGAGCAGGTGCAGGAACTGTGATTGGTAGCTAGCTTGTTGGTGTTTTGCATAGGTGAGTTACCAAGCTCTATGTAAAGAGCTGGAATGAGAAGGAGGGCAGTTTTTTTTCAGTCTCAGAAGTGGAGACTGTGTCCGTCGCTACGACAGCAGGAGAGAAAGAGACAAAATCATTTATTTTTTCGTGACACATTCCAACACAAGCTATTTCGGCATTTACTTTGTCTCTAACAAGATGGCGGAAAGACCGTTCGACTGATCTCCGAATTCAGTGGTGATATGAGTGGACAGTCTGTGGTTGAATGGATCGAAAAGGTGGAACTGGTCTGCGAATTATGCGAGATCGCAAAGATTGAAAGGATTCTTCCACTGCGATTGAAAGGCGGTGCCCTTGCTGTGTATAGGGAGCTGAGCAAAGAACAGAAAGGTGACATTGAACAAATAAAGTGCGCTCTAGTAACCGCATTTGGAACTGACCAGTTTGTGGCCTATGACCAATTCCAGGCGCGGCGTCTACGACCTGGCGAGACAGTAGACGTATATTTGGCGGAATTAAAGAAGCTCGCCGTACCGATCGCACCGCTTCCTGAAGAATGGATGACCTGTGCCTTCGTGTCTGGATTGCCTAGTCATGATAGTCAGATACTCCATGCATCATCCAGAATGGAAGACATGATGCTCAATCAATTGTTGACCAGAGCCCATGCTATCATGATCGACGAAAAAGAGGCTGATGAACCAGTGGCCGCAGTTGTTCAGCCAATTGAAGTCAAAGAGGATCTGACCCCAGCCATCCGTCGCCATGGCAATGTCACCTGCTATCGGTGCTCTGGGCCGAATCATTTTGCCAAAGACTGCCGCTATCAATGCAAAGCAATGCGCAGCGGGTCGGCACGAAAGGCACGTTTCGATCTACGATGTTTCCAATGTCATAAAGTAGGTCACATTGCCTCTAAGTGTCCGGGAAATAGAATGGGGGATGCGACGTCAGCCGGTCTCTTCTCCACACCGAGCATGAAAGAGGCGCTCCTTGTGATTAAGGTGCGCATCAATGGAATAATGCGTACCGCTTTAGTAGATTCGGGCTGCTCTCGATCACTCACGAACGGTTCGATTTGTTGACAGTGGAGCAGACAAAAGATGGATGTACTAATGGCTGATGGAAAAGCTCTCAGAAGCCGGGGAGTTGGAAACATCAAACTCACTATCAACAATGGTAACCCCGTTACAGTCAGCGTGTTGGTTGTGGACAGTGTGTTATTAGGTTTTGATCTGCTTCTTGGGATGGACATTATTAAGGAGCTGGGCGGCATGCGCATCACAGAGGTGGGCGAAGTCAAATTTTCTGATCCGCCCATCTGTGCTGCATGAGGATTAACGAACCTGACTTCAGTGCAACTTTCGACCAGCGCAGACACATATGGACCGCAATGTGGAAGTGGGCGGGTGGACGAACGCCCACGCTACTGAAAAATAAAATAGCCGAGTACCCGGTTCCAGAGCATATCAGGAGCGAATACAAAAATGAATTGCAGCTTTGGATAGCAAACAGCTGGCTTGCGCCGTACCCCGAGGAGGAGTTAGGGCCGCCTCGAGGACTGATTCCGTTGATGGCAATAGTGCAAGAGAATAAGAAGAAAGTGAGACCGGTCATGGACTACAGGGAATTGAATACCTTTGTAGATGCATATACAGCCAACACGGACATTTGTGCCCAGAAATTGCGGGAATGGCGACAGCAAGGGAGCAATGTGGCCACCCTCGATTTAAGAAGGGCCTAACTCCAAGTCCGAGTCCACTGATCACTCTGGCCCTTTCAGACTGTCATGGTAAAAGGACAGAGATATTGCCTCACTCGATTGGGATTTGGTCTTAATGTGGCTCCAAAAATCATGTCAGTGATTATGAATGTGGTCATGTCGCAGGATGAGGAAATTCAAAGGGCAACGTCATCCTACATTGACGATGTTTACGTCAATGAAAACATGGCCTCTTCAACGAGGGTTAAAGAACATCTGGAGCGCTTTGGCTTGGTGTGCAAGGCCCCAGAGCCGCTACAGGATGGAGCGAATGTACTTGGACTACACGTCAGTAGTAATGGAGAAAAACTTTGCTGGAGGCGAGATAGTGACGTCCTGGAAGTCCCGCCCATGATCACTCGTTGGAGTACCTTCCCCATGTGTGGGAAACTAGTAGGCCATTTTCCCGTATGCGGTTGGCTCAGAGTGGCAGCAGCAGCCATAAAGTGCCGCATAACTTCTGTTTCGTCAGGATGGGATGATGAGGTGCACGACGTTACCCTAAGATGCATGATAACTGAAACTATGGAGAGAGTGATGCAAGACAATCCCGTGCGAGGTGACTGGTGCATTAAGGGGAACGAGCTCACCGTTTGGGTGGATGCCAGCTCGTTGGCCATGGGTGTCACCCTTGAGGATAACGGGTCCATCATAGAAGATGCCTGCTGGTTACAACCTGAAAATGATGCACGACACATAAACCTAGCTGATCTAGATGCCACTCTGAAGGGGGTTAACCTGGCACTCCAATGGCAAGCAAGTGCTACACATCGTCACGGACTCAGCATGCACTCAGCGTTGGATATCAGATGCACTTAGTGGAAGAGCGAGACTGACCACCAAGGCATTGAGCAAGATGTTGATACAAAGGCGGCTCACCACGCTGATTGAAATTATCAAAGAGTACAACCTGTCTGTGGATGTAGTGTTAGTTAAATCGGTAGTCAACAGAGCAGATGCATTGACTCGCGTTCCGCAACGTTGGTTGGCTGCTGCTCGGAAAGAGTCTGAACCTCTGCAGCTGCCGTGTATGGCTTCTGCGCTCAGTATGGACCTCAAGCAGATCATGAGCATACATGAACAGTGTGGGCATCCTGGGATTAAACGGACACTCTACTTCTCGCAGTTCTTAAAGAAGTGGGGGGGTGGCTTCAGTTCCAGTGCGCCTACGTGCCAGCAGGAAACGGCATAGTAGAAAGAAACCACCGGTCTATAAAAGTGATTGCAGCCAGGAAGCGATGTTCGATCCCCGAAGCAGTCTATTGGTATAATGTGACACCTAAAGACGGTGTTTCGCCTACAACAGCACCGGCTAACATGGTGCACGCCTATCACTTATGGCTGCGAGGCATTGACATTGCAATGGCTTCGAGCGACGCATAAGCTAAATACAGAATTGGTGACGTAGTGTAGGTTAAGACCCCGCACAGCAAGTGTATGGACAAGCTTAGAATGGGGCATGTTACCGAGATTATCAGCCCGCAGTCAGTGCGGGTTGATGGCGTGCCTCGTCATGTTAAAGACTTGCGGCCAGTTGTAGGATTAAAACCATCATCAGATGATGAAAGTGACTCTGAAGATGGTGCGCAAGTGCTGTATTTAAAGTCAGATCCACTGAGTTCTACCTCAAACATCAGTACTCTACCTACGGACGTCAACATGGCCAGCTGTCCAGAGACAGATGGTAGCTCAACGGATGAGAGTTCATCCGAGGATGAGGACCCTGTCATCCCGGTCAGAAGGAGTGCCCAGCAGAAGAGGCCTGCCCCGAGTTGCACAGTGTGCGATCATGACAGCGAGACATGGGATGAATCTGGAAATCTGCCACCTCGGAGCAAATGAGTTCGCGCATATGTGGTTATCCCAATATGTCAAGCATGCAAGTTGTATATATGCGGACGCAGTCACCAGACAGACGCAACCATCTCTCGAACTGAGAAGCTTTGTGATCTTAAGATCAGGGGGGCGTGTAATGAGTTGGTCGGTCAACTTGACACCCCCAAAGTGAGTGGAGGTGGGTATGCGCGGGAACTGTGATTGGTATCTGGCTTGTTGGTGTTTTGCATAGGTGAGTTACCAAGCTCTATGTAAAGGGCTGGAATGAGAAGGAGGGCAGTTTTTTTTTCAGTCTCAGAAGTGGAGACTGTGTCCGTCGCTACAACAGCAGGAGAGAAAGAGACGAAATCATTTATTTTCTCATGACACATTCCAACACAAGTATTTCAAGATATTTTTGTGTAATTTTGGTAAATATATCTGTTAAAATGAGTTGTCAGTGTTATTTTCATTTTTGCTTAATTTAGATGGCAATTTATCCATCACACCCTATATTTCCTTATAAAATAAATAAAATTATTGTTTGTATATTTTTGGAAGGAAATTAGTGTATATATAAGTACTCACAAATTATGACCTTTACACAAATTAATGAGGAGAAAGAGAAAAGAACTTTGTTTTTAATATTTGTTTTACTTTTGAAATAAAGACTTATTTCTGTATTTGATTTTCTCATTTATATATAAGATTAACAGTCTCAAAATTCAAACAAATTAGGTTTTCTGAGCTATATGATCATCCTACACTTTCAGTTGTTCGTTTTCATCCAGATTATTATAAAAATATAGCATGTAATGACTTAAAAATGGATATTGCTCAATATTTGTAGAATTAAAAATAACATTAATTTAAAAAACTTCAGAGTAAAAAAGAATTTATGTATAAACAGAAATTTTCTTTTTTTAACTTTTGATTTTCTTTTTTTAACTTTTGATTTTCTTTTTTTAACTTTTGATTTTCTTTTTGTTATTTTCTTATGTGTTTTTTTATGGTTCTAATACTTTCTGATGTTCTAATTATATATTTGAGTATCCTTTACATCCCCAATATATAATACAAAAGAGATTTTTCATATGTATAGTAGAAACTATCATATTTAGAGAGATAGCAATTAGCAGCAGATAAATAAAAAGATAAAAGATTTTAATAAATAATAAGTGTGGAGAAATATCAAATTAGAAAGAAAGAAACGCATTGTCATGTAAAAAAAATCAAAATAAATATTATTAAAGTATGAGCAAATAAAATGAATGCAAATTTTCATTTTCTTAATAACCATAAATATATTTTTGATACTTTTTAATAATACTCTTATTATTAATATAAAATGAAATAAATCATTTCTAACCGAAAGTTGGCAAAATAATATTACTGTAATTACTGTAACTTTTAGAAATACAATCTTCTGATGGTGTTTTTTTTTTAATATTATTATTATTTTTCAACCACAAGTTTTTGATTTTCAGATACATTACATTTTGTTTTCAAAATTTGTTTTAAAATCCTGCAATCAAGATCTATTTTTTCTCGAAAATAATTCTAAGTAAGATGAATGGGTAAATTTTTTTTTTATTTTAATTATTCTTTCGGAAACGTAAAGTTAACAACATGCACACAATACACTTGGGAAAGGTATGAATCCTCATCTTCTCCTCCCAGCTATTGGTAAATAGCAGGACAGACTGGGTTTTATAGCCTTGGATGGCAACTGGTCTACCGCAGAAAGAAATGGCAACCTACTGCAGAAAAAATCTGCCTCGTCAGTCATGTATCGAAAGATACATGATCGCCTAAGCGTGTATCACGTATGGCACATAACTGACTGAATCTTTGACAGTAAATCATGGAGGCATTTTTAAAGGGAGACAACCCATATGTCTTGCAATTAACAAATATGTTGGTTTGTTTCCCTTCGATTTGATTCGTGTGGAGAAAATTGCGGTAGACCAGTTGCCATCCAAGGCTATAGAACCCGGTCTGTCCTGTAATTTACTCATAGCTGGGGGAGAAGAAGAGGATTCATACCTTTCCCAAGAGTATTAACATGTAAGTGAATGTAATGGATTCAAGTTCTTTTACAAATTTTTTTTGCAAAATTTAATTTGGTTTGAGTTATTATTAGCATAATTTTAAATATAAATATTTATTTTAAGATTTCTAAACTAAAAATATATATCTTTGACAACAAAGAAAACACTAAAAACTTTCAAGTTTGTCAGGAGAATAAAGGATATAGCTCATCATTTTGTAAAAAAAAAAATTGTTCAACCTGGAAAATACATCAAACGCTTGGGTTGAGTAGTGAGAAAAAGGTTCAGTGGAAGAGACAAGTGACATCACAAAGACAAATTAATTAGGAAGAATTATCTGATATGCAATAACTTCTAACAAAATGAGAACAATCTACCTCTATTAATTGAATAAAGGATTCAGTTCAAAATTTGTGAAAGGTTATCACTTACAACAGACACCTGAAGAAGGCAGGAGAATAAAATGGCAAAACATTATGATGATAGCAACAAAGATGAGGACACTAGTGTTTATTTGCCTTATAAAAAGCTGATAAGCTCAAAAATTAAAATGATTTTTGCATAAAATTATGCAGTTTATTAGTAATATGCTTTAATATTAAATTTGTTGATAAATAAACCAAAATAATGTTATATTACTTGTTTAATTGTTAGTATTTTTTATCTACAGCTGTGCAATGAAAGTCACGGACAAATTTGAAAAATACCGAGGTGGCATATACCATGAATACAGCCATTTACCATATGTATGACTTTCGTTTTTATTGAAATATTTTTTTCTGTTTCCTTCATTTAATTAGACATTTGCCTTTCTATTTTTACTTAGTGTACATATATATATGTGTATATATTTTTTAAATGATTTAGTCCATTATTGTTGTAATTATGTCTGCATATTTATCAAGGGCAATACTCATTACTAAATTACTACAGGAAATCTTTTCTACCACTTTGTTTGACTAAAATTGAAATTTAATTTTAATGTTATTAACCATAAATTGAGGATAGCATAAATTTCAATAATTGCATTTCTATGGTTAAACTGCAAAATGCAGAAATTGCTGATGCAGTTAATGGATTAAGTATATTTGTATATTTAAAAATGAAATAGGAATATTAAAAGAGATAAATTTCAAGACAATATCCCTAATAGCTTCTGATATAGATTTGACTGAAAATTTTACTATAGACATTACAACAAGCAAGGCAATAAAGCTACTAAGATGCAAGGGGTTACTGAGTGCAAGAGAATATGACAAAAAGAAAACATTAAGAGAGAACAATAAATGAACATGAATGAAGAAGACAAAAGATAACAATTGACATTAATCTTCAAAAATTTAATAGCAAATTTGACTGGAAAGCAAGAAGCTGGAAGATATAGTTCTACAAGTGAGAAGCATGAGAGAAAAGAAACTGCTAGCATAGAACTTATGGTTACATCTCACCATTTCAACTGTAAGATGATGAGACCTTGCAGCCAATCTTAAATTCATAAAGTTTAGGTACTGAAGATGAAAGATCATCAACACAATTACAATGAAAATATTTATAGGAAAGGCACAGAAGTTACATTATGATGGTGGGAGGCAACTGAAGCTGAGATGCCAGGTCAAGACCCATAACATTGCAGATTCTTCTTTGTATTTTATCAAGAATCTTTAAATACATAGCAGAAGCACTAGACCAGATGTGACAGCAATATTTAATGCAAGGATAAATTGTAGACTTATAAATGTGATAAATAAGAATCAACTTTCCTAGGAGCAGACATAGCAATGGATTCAATATAATCTTTCCACTTCATGTCAGCAGAAAACCAAGAAGTTAGCATCAGCCATGTTGATAGAAGGCAAAAAAAGGTTCTCTTAGTTGATTACAAGAGAGCAGTTTTGTTTTGAAGTCATTAAAATTAATAAGCCAATTCCTGCCCTAGTTAACAACAGATTGTAGGTCATTTTTGAGCTCAGCTGCCAATTTGATATTAAGAGAGGAGGAAATAATATTACTATGGAATTGATTCTTGGTACTCATACTTTTGCCAAAACTAAGCTATTTCTATGGGAAATATGTGATTTACAACAACCATAATATTGTTAAGTTTAGAAGGAAAATGCAAAAGCATAAATTTAACTGATTTGTTATTGTAAAACTTTCTTTTAAATCTTTCTTTTTGTTCAGAAATACAGATAAAGTTGTATGCATGGATGACTCTTTTAAGGTAGTGGTTCCAAAAACAATGCGTCACACCTCATAAGTGCAGCAGAAGTGGATAGCAGGAGAGGCAGAATGGTTGAAAGACAATCAAAGATTTAGAAATAGTTCCAAAAATTTCATATGACAAAAATGAATATGATTTCAAAATTTTAAATATTATTATGGATTACATGTAATTGCATGTATGAGTCCCAGTATAAATAGTTGTACATAATTATTGGCTGATTTTATCATTGTGATATTTTTGCATTATATCAAGTATTAAGAATATAATAACTAGGATCTGCAAATTGGAGGAGAAAGTTATCAATGATAATGTTCTGACTTCAAACCCACAGTCTAACCCTCTCTCTTCTTTTTTTAAGTGTACTTTTTACCACATAAAATTTGGATAGGGACAAGCAAATTTTAATTCCGAAAATGCTGCCCAGAGAAAAAAAAAGTTTGGGAACCACTGCTTTAAGGATTTAAAAAAAATTTGATAATGGTGGCTAATAACAGATTCAATAATTTTCATTGATAAATTATATGTAGTTAAAAAAGTTTTCAGAGGAATTTTATTGCTGTTATCTTTGTGTTTTTAAAATATCAACATTCAAATATTTTATCTACTTTTTAAAAATTCTGTAATTTTCTTTCTATTTGATTTTATTTTTCTATTTTGTATTTTCTGATGTGTCTGATAATTTTACTTTTACCATTTCTTTCTTTCAGCTGAATCATATAATTTCCATTGCTGGTTGGGGTGTTGATAAAAAGACTGGTGTTGAATATTGGATTGGACGAAATTCTTGGGGAACATTTTGGGTTTGTGTTTATATTTATTGTAAAGGTTGTTATTCTTATACATGCATATATACATAGATGACATCCACTTACTGTATCCCCAAGATATTAAACATAATAACAAAACTTCTATAAGGTTGAACCCACCACTGAATTCACACACAAACTTGAAACAATCAATTCTCTACCATTCCTCAACATCTTATTAATACACAACAATGATAAATTAGATTTTAAAGCATACTGAAAACCTACAAACAAAAACAACCTAATCAATTTCTGTTCCCACCATAACTAAAGAATAAAATTTGGGCTAATCATAGGATTTTACCTCAGTGCCCTGAGGATATGTAGCCCTGGATACCTAAATGAAGAAAAGGAATATATTGAGAAAACATTCCAACTTCTCCACTGCCCACACCATTTCATCCTCAATGCAAAAAACAAAAAAAACAAAAACAAGCTCACAAAATCCATATAGCCAAAAATCAGATACTTCCAAAAATTATACAAAATTCATAATCTTGCCCACTAACATCCTTTCAACTAAACTCACAAATGAATTAGCCCTCCCTAACACTAGGATCATTACCACCACCTCCAAGACAATCAAGGATATAAACAGGAAGAAAAATAAACCAAACACCATTTCAAATTCTGAAATTTATCAGAGAAAGTGTTTATAGTGCAAAAACATCATGTGATCTGAAAACCCATGTCTACGAACACAAGAGAGATTTGTGTTTAGACAGACATTCTCTCTCATCTTACATCGAAACAACATGGGACATAAATTTGATTTCATTAATGCCAGCCTAATTAAAAAAGAACATAGCCCTCTAAGGAGAAAATATTATGAAAACATATTATAGCATTACTAACAACAATAAACACTCACTTAAAACATCTTTCTACAGATCCATTTTTCATAAATCTAACTTATATCTATCTAATACATAAAATAATGAGAATTTACAAATCCTTTTCAAAAATACGCATGAGAAATGCTTTAATGATAAATCCAATCAAAACATGATTATTACAATATCTTTTCACTGAGCCACACAGAGGTGACAACAACAGACATTCCCTACACACACACATACACAAGAATATAAAAATCCAACCAAATACAATATTATTGCAACATTTCACCAACATATACAAGGGTGAGATCCATAAACATTCCCCACACACACACATACACACAAATTAACATTATTGTCCAGTATACAATTAGACAGACAAGCTTTTCTTTACATACACACTTAATGTCCAAAATGTTCCTCACACATATTTTATATATTATCTATTGTGTTAATACACATGACACACATTTGACCAATAAGAACTAACCAAAAATCATAACATACCAGTACTCTGTGTTTCTTTGCTTTTTTCATTTTTATCTCAATCTCTGATGAAGCTTTAATAAAAGTGAAACATGCCCTACTTGTAGTCTACCCCAGGGAGCAAAATAAAGGGTTCAGTTTGACATTCCAACCACCTGAAGAAGGCCGGAGCGTACAACAGCCGAAAAGTTGTAATAAATATGGCGACATGAGGACAATAGTCCGAATAATGTAAATAATATATATATATATATATAAGTGATGGATTTTTATTTATTAGTCCAACAGATTTCATCACATAAACATTATTTCAAGTGGATACCCATATTTGAGTAGATGCTTCATTTATTTATTAAACAGTATATTTATTTATTTTCATCTACTGGCCTGAATGTTTGAGAAATCTCATTAAAGAAAAATATGTGCTCTCTGGCAGGATTTGAAATGTGCATCCCCCTTGGCAGGAGAAACCATCATTAGTTCCAATATGCTTTCGACTAACTTGGCCATGGAATGCATCATTGGTCAAACAAAGTTAAATAATCCTTATAAATGATAGTTTCTCCTGCCAAATGGGATGCAGTAGGTTCAAATCCTGCCAGAGGACATATTTTTGTTCGAAAAAAAGATGAAATTTGATGAAATATTTAGTCACAACAATGACTGCTATAGTAATTATTAATTCTATAAAATCAGTCTCAATTTTCTTTTTTATTATTTGCAGGGAGAAAATGGATGGTTCCGGATCGTAACAAGTACCTACAAAAACGACACTTATAATTATAATCTTTTCATTGAAAAGACCTGTGGTTATGGAGATCCAATCATTCCTTAAATTTACAAAATTTGTAATTCATATCCCATCTCTTAATTCATAAACTTTCAAATACTCTTGATGTTTCATTTTTTAAATTTATAATACTCAATTTTTACTCATAAATCTTTTAACTCTTTGACAAAACATTTTTTTATGTCAATAAGGCTGGGATATTTTTTTAATGTATCAAAACCCTTGCATTTAAACTTTAATTATGTATATTTTTAAATTGTTTCTTTTTAAGGAAGAGCTAGATAAAGTGAACCTTTTGATAACGATTCTCTCTTTTATCATACATTTATTATAATGTTTATTTTAATCTCATACAAAAGTCATTTTTTTTATATTGTATATCAATAACTCTAAATAAAGTCTAAATAAAGTAAAATGTATATACTTTACAGCAGTATACTTTGTTCTGAATTACATCCATTGTTTTAAAAGGAAATTGTAATATCAATTTCATTGTTTTTATTATTTCTCTCATAAATGTAAAACCATATGGAAAACAGCTAAAAGCAACTTTGGTGATTTTGTGTCTCATAACATAAAAAAACAGAAAAGATCAAATTTGGGAAGATTGAATTTAGTTTTATCATCCATCCTTGTATAATTTCTTTTTTAATTTTTATTTTATTCATCATCATCATCATCATCATCAGTCTCTTGATGCCTCAATTGAAAGTTGGGGGCGGGACTTAAGGGTAGAAGAAACTGACAACTTCCTCCAGGATGATCTGTTGTCATGTCCATCCACTCTTTGATGTTGCTTGACCAGCTTTTTTGTTGCTGTCCCTGTTTGCATCCATCTTCAACAGTGCCTTGCATAATGATCTTACAAGAGGCTATTTTGATGTCGGCAAACCATGACATCTTCTAACACTTAGTAGCAAGGAGAGATTCCTATTGGCTCACAAGACTTTTGACTTTGCTCCATACATAGTCATTGATTTTTGTGCTGCCAGTAGGAGATGTGAAGGAGCTTTCTCAAGCATTTGTTCTCAAATACCTGGATATTTTTCCTGCCTCAACCAGGAGTGTCCAAGTCTTTTAAATAAAATAATTTTATTAGGAATTTTCATGATTTATATTAATATTTTAACAATGTTTAATCTTCATGCATGGAAAAAAAAATGATGTGTCAAAAGGACAGTTCTTCCCTTGACACTGTTATTACTGTATATATTTTTACCTCCCTTTGCAATGTTTCTTTACAAGATTATAAAAATAGGTGAACCAAGTATAATGCAATATTATTTACCTTTTATAAATAAATTTGAAAAGCCATATTTTTATTCAAAAAATTTATAAAAAATTACAAAATGTATAATAGGAAGAGATACTCTCAAACTATTTTAGTAAATTTATGTGGCAAGAGCAAATAAAAAAAATACCTGAAAAATGGATTATTTCAAAATTTATAATTATAACTCATTGGTAAGTGTTAATAAATATTTTCTTGTTCAGATATTTTTATAAATAAAAAAATTATTTTTGTATTTATTTCTTTATAAAATGGTAAATAATAAATATTTCATTGGTTGGTTCAGTAGACTTAAAGCCTGAAAAACAAATTTTAAATAATTTAAATGCCTTTTTTAAACTTAAATTTCAGTTCTATTTGAAAGATAATGGCCTAAAGCTTATTTGCATGAAAAGAAAAATGAATTTCCATGTATAAATTAAATTTTAGGCTTTTTTTTTCCATGTATAAATTAAATTTTAGGCTTTTTTTTTTTTCATCACTCATCGAGCTGCCACTGTATACAAAAAATGTAAACAACAAATTTAAATTCTCTTTAAAATTCAATATTTGTTCTAGGGATGTGTTTCAAAGTTTGTTAGTAATTTTAAGGATTAATTAACTGGATTTTTAAAAGTAATGCTTACCTTTTACTTAAAACAAAATGAAAATAATGTTTTATTTACACATGCTAGTCTATGAGGTCAAAGGACAAGGTAGAAAGACTGTAATTCTACCCCTGTCCAAAAAAGCATGGGAGAAAAAGTAAAAATAAAAACTAAAGTAAAGTCTGGCAGTGTAATAATCAATAATTTGTTATCCATGTTTAAAATTAACATTTTTTAATCATATAACCAATAGTTTAAGAATATCATTTTTTATTCTATACAATTTTATTAAAACCTTAGTGTTATGAATAATTTTATTTTTTATACTGAGACATGAAATTAGATTAACATCATAATACTCCTCTAATATTGATTAAACATATTTTTATTTAATAAAATAAACTCTTGTGACAAACAACAACAGGTTTAATTTCAAAATTGCACTGAAAAATGACAATTTTTTTTTAAATAAATATTAAGTTTACATTTTTTCTGTCAAATCTGAAAGAAAATAACATGTTTTATTAAATTATGCAAACACCAAATTTTTAAAGAAAGAATTTTTTTGAGTTTTATTGAATTGTTTTTGGGAAAAATGCAGGCCGAATATTCCATATGTTCACACTCAATATTGCATAAACTTTTTTACTGAAATAATATCTTCAGGGATTTCTTTTTATATAACCGTAAAAGATTTGGATACCCCTGACCAAAAAAAAAATATTAAAAAGTACACATCCGATATCAAAAAGTGGGTGTGGAACATACCCCTCAAAAATATATCTCCAAAGCTTTTAACTAAAATAACCGATTCAGTAAAATATTCATTCATTAATGAATAAATCCTGAAAACTTCCTTGAATCAAATAATTCCCTGATTTTTTTGCAAATATTTTAAAATTGGGGTGTGTGAATTTTTTGCTTTCATTGTGGAAAAAAGTATTCATTTTGGTGGTACTTATGGTTCACATATTTTTTTATAATCTTGGAAATATAAAATTATTCCTGTAAATAGCAATCTAATAAATAATGTTTAATATCTTTGTTGTCAATACTCAAGAATAAAGAAAATATATAAATCTACTTTTATATGTTTGGGTGTCATTAAAATTCTAATCATCACTTTTTAAACCAAACATTGCAAGGAAGTTAAAAGTGTATACAATAATAGTAGTGTCAAAAGAATAACTATCCTTTTGACACACTGTCTTTTTGCAGGCATGAAGATTAAACATTGCCAATATTTTTTAAGGAAGCTTAGTCATTATTTGTGGATATTTGATTGTTACTGTAGTTATATTCTACATTCTAATAGCAAAACAATGCTAAGATTTTTTTTATTTTTATGGTCTACATTTTAGCAATTATTTCTGTCTTTAAGAAATAAAAGTTATATTTATTAAGAAAGTTAATCTCATTCTAAACTGAAAACACCTACAATTTTTAAACCAATACAAATTTATAGCCAATCATGCATAGCTTATAAATCAATATTCACAATTCTGGCCCCAATCCCCCACTTGTAGGAAATGCATAACTATCTTACTTCTCGATCGACACTAAAAGCATTCTAAAAAAAAAAAAAAAAAATGTCCAGGTACTAAAATATTCAATGGGATAAATATTAATATTCCACCATGAAAATATATGTTATTTCAATATTAAAAGCTGTCTGAGAAGTAGAAAGATATTAAAGATGCTTTTAATGTTGAAATAAAATATATTTTCATTGTGGAATATTGAAATTTGAGATACTTTTTTTCATTAAATGTTAATATTTAGCATATTTCAGTACTTAGACATTGGAATTTAATAATTTTTAATGCCTGAACTGGTCCAAGCAGCTTTCAGTGTCAGTGAACAACTATATGTTGTAATATTTTAATAGATTTATAGTGCTTTCAATCATTTCTCTGATTTTAATGCTTCATGCTTTTTTTTAATTATTTTAACATTTATAAGCATTCATATTAATGATTGAAAACTTGGTAATGAAAATTTAGAAAAATATGTTATATTTTTCTCATATTGTATTTTTTTAATGTTTTACAACAAAACATTTTAAAATTGATAAATATGTCTCCTAGTACTTTTGGTTCCAAATCTTCACTTCTCCCTAATCCAATTGTGGATATCTTGGTATAAGAAAGCATTTATTTTATATATATATATATATATATATATATAGTGGGGGAAACAAATATTTTTAGCATCCTGATACCACTTTCTTATCAATGTTGAATTTTGTACAAATCTGTGCAAAAAGTGGATCAAAGAACTAACCCAGCTTCATACATATTTTCAGGAAATATCAACTTCTAATTGGTTAATAAACACACAAGTGGACATTGCAATCCACCCTTGTACAAGTCTTTTTCCAGCACATGACCAAGTCAAGTTTTCCCACTCTTTTTCCAGGAGCCTACCATGTGATTAAATTAATTATAAATACCAGACACGAGTTTGTTTTCTTTCTCTTTTATTTCATTTGCCTACGAAAATGTAACCTTAAAGGAAACTGTGTTGCAACTCCATTGCAGTTGAACGCTAGAAACATATTCACACATGCACATATGTACAAAACCTTACAAACTACATTACAAACATATGAAACATTTCCAAATGAACAACAAGAACTTTTCTCTTTAAAATACTGTGATCAAGCTTTCGCACACATCATTACAAAACAAAATTGTAATATTCTGCACATAAAAAAATATACTTGTTGTTCCAAACATATCCTTTTTTGTCGTAATTGAAAATCGTTATCATTTGATTTTTTTTACTTAAATTTATGTTTGTGGATGTTGCGTATTTCATTTACAGCAAAACATTTAAAACATTCACGCAACCTTCTTAGTCCACTACATATTCATACACACACAAATCTTTAATTTATTGTATTTCCAATTAATGACTAAACATACTTTTCATATAATTAACTGCACACTGATGTATAATAGCTAAATATGTATAGAAAACAGAGAAATTTCTGATTTAATAGAAATAAATCCCATTTATCCATTTTAATGGGTGAAAAAAGTATTTGTACAATGCAAATTTCAGATTTTAAAACTGCTTTAATAGAATCAGTAGTTATTTATAGCCTAAAAACTACAAACAGAATATTCTGTAATTGATATTTGTGCAAGGTTATCATAATGGCAAGAGGTAAAGAACTGATAAATTCACAAAAAGAACTGAAAAGAAAGCTAAAAGTTAGAGGAAAATCTCAGACAACCTGAATATTCCATTTACTACCATTTGTTCATTCATTGCAAGGTATAAAAACCTTAAAACTGTTGAAGACCAAAGAAGAACAGGTGCTCCACAGAAGATTTCTTCCAGATCTTCAAGGAAATTAATGCGTCAGATTAAACAAAGTCCAATTTGTCAAGAGTTGCAGGATGATTTGCTTTCATCAGGAATCTGTGTCACTAAATGGACAATAAGCAATGAAATTCATAGAAACAATCTAAAGTCATGCTCCCCTTGGAAAATTCCACTGAAAGACACAGATACCAGGTTGAAATTCATTCATGAACATAAGGATAAGAAAAAATCATTGGGAAAGAGTATTATAGACTGACAAAACTAAAACTGAGTTTGGATGTAATTCTAGAAATTATGTATAGAGGAAAGATGGTGATGCCTTCAAACAAAAGAACACAGATTGAACAGTGAAATTTGGTGGTGGCAGCATCATAGTTTGAGGATGTTTGTCTGCAAGAGGCAGTGGTAACATATCAGTAATAGATGGTAGAATGAATGTCGCAGCATATCAAAATATTTTGGAAGCAAATTTAATGATTTCAGTTGAAAATCTTGAACATCCTCCTGATGATTATCTTGGTGGAAGGTCCAAACCTTCCACCAAGATAATGATCCTAAGCACACTGCTAAATCTACAAAGAAATGGTTTGCTGAAAATAATGTAAATATTCTGAAATAGCCAAGTCAGTCCACATATTTAAACCCAATCAGGAATCTTTCACGTTATTTGAAAATTCAAATCTAATCAAGAGCTCCAACAAACATCCCGGATCTTAAGACCATATGCTAAGAAGAAATGAACAAAATACCAACTAAAATTTGCAAATGATTAATTGAGAACTATAAGAAGATTTTGGTTGCTGTAGAAGTGAATAAAGGATATTCTACAAAGTATTATATGAAGATTATATATTCTTTTTTGTATTATATAAATACTTTTTTCGCCCATTAAAATAGATAAATGGGATTTATTTCTAATAGATCAAATTTTTTTCTGTTTTTTATGCATATTTAGTTATGCATTTGCGTACAGTTAATTATATGAAAAGTATGTCTATTCATTAGTTGGAAATATAATAAATTAAAAATTTGTATGTGTACGAATATTTGTTTCCCCCCACTGTGCGTATATATGTGTGTGTGTGTAATAATAGATCTGTACAATTAAAAGTCAAGCTGAAAAAATTATAGTTAAAATTTATTCAATGACTTGAAAATCTTTTATGTAAATTTTTGGGTTTGCTATAGAATTTTCACCAAAAAAAGAAACTAGTATATCATGTTAATTAATACATTGTAACTGTTTTACTTGTGTCATAAAAAGTGATGTTAATATTTAATTTTTTGATGTTTTATAAGTACAATACAATTGAAAAGTTACAATTGACTGTTTTTATATAAGCATTGAAAACTATTACACACACAATGACACATGTGTAGTTAAATTGGGACAACTAAAAATAATCTTACCAGATTTATCAATGTTATTCACTTTTCATTTCCTGTTGTTTTGTTGGCTTACTCATACACATTGTTAATTACCCTGGCACATTGTCAGAGATTCTTTATTTCTTCTATCATAATTATATCATTAATTACCATTGGCTATATGTATTTAATGACCACATAACCAAAAACAAATATGATTAGTCTTTTTCATTAAGAAATGTAACTATGATCCAATTTTACTAAAAAAGTATTACTTATTCCCACTGGAAAGAGGTTAGATGTGGTAGAGTGTATCAAAAAATAATTTTTAAACTAGAAGACAATGGCATAAATGTAGACATAGACATCTAAAAATACAGTTGATGATTTAAAATGGTTTAGAAAAAAAAAAAAAAAACAATATTCATCAAATTGAAATTTTGGTCAAACAGTATTAGAAAAGTAACATTATGTTTAATGCTCCAAATTTCCATAATAAATTATAGATAAACTGTTGGTTAAGCTGACCTAGTTATCTGGTGGCCATGGGTTCAATCCCTTGCTCAAGTAGTACAAAATTCTTATATTCTGGTTCAGTGGAAAGGATAAGTAACATCACAAGGAAGTATTGATGGAAGATATCCCCTAGAATAGACAGAAGAAAAACTACCCCTGTAAATTGCATAAAGGGTTTGGTTTGAGACACCTGAAGAAAGTCAGAGAATGCAACAGGCAAAATGTGACTATAACAACCATGATGAGGACAATACACCAAATAAATCATTATCATGATAATTTCTCATCTCAACAATTCAGACAAAAATATCTTATGAAAGTGTATTCATAGTATAGAAAAAAAATTAACCAATCAGTTGAACCAATGATTGAGTTCATTAAAATATGAAAATAGATTTCTATAACTGTCTATATTTCTGAGACGAGTTATTATGTACACCATTTACATTATTCGGACTATTGTCCTCATCTTTGTTGCCATATTTATCATGTTTAAGGTGGTTGGAATGTTGAACTGAACTCTTTATTTCACTCGCTGGGGTAGACAGTTCTAGTTCCATGTGCCATATCTAATGGATGTCAGTTATCTTATTGGGCTTGTCTATTAGCCCAATCTTACCTTCTTCAAGTAATGCACCTTCCAACTTTCATTCGTAAATCTAGCCCTCTGATTGATTCATTTCTACCAATCAGGTCGCCCACACGTGCACTTCGAAGTTTTGGTGCAAAATCGTTTTGAAGCCACCCATGTGATCATGACTTCTTAAAAAAAAAACAAAGTATGTGTGACACGCAGATACAGACCTGGGCAGATCAGCAGCAGACCATTTTTTCGACCGCTCACTCAAGCTTAAAATGTAACGACTACTACTCCCATCTCAACGAATTGAGACAACAAATCTTTCCCGTTCAATATCTTCTATGAACTTCTTCGTCATTCAAGCATCTCAAAATATACATTCTCTTTGATCATCTACAATAAATCAGTCAGTCCAGCGAACACAAAAGAGAAGCGCTAATCTAATCCACGTAACTTGCGGTTATGATTTTCCCGCGCGAAAGAAACCACAACTGACTCACCCACAAACTCAACTCAAAGATTACTCTGTGAATACAAAGAACTTCAACTCTCAAGACTTTACTTATCCACAGTGAATTATTAACGCTCACTACAATTTAAGTAAATACTATTATTGAGCATATTTCATACTTACAGTTAAGAGTAGACTACTTCTAAATGACTCAATTCTAAACAATACAAAAAGAACGACATGAACATAATAACGGTGTTTAAACACTAATTACAAATTCTTATAGACTGTAATACAAATACACCAAGACACCAAAAAACAAACAAAATCTTCATCCACTCCCAAACATAACACAATAATATCTTGTAATAATATTTTGTATATAATATTTGTATTGTATATAAATGCATTTGTTTGTTTGAATTGCATACATGTTTTGCTTTGTTTTATATTAAGTATTATTTATTGTTGTGAATGCAAGAGAAGATCATGCAAAGTGACAAAAATTCCTTCTGATATATTCTAACACCATAGCAAAAATCTTAGTTCATTCTGCGCATCCCCAACATTCTCCTGTTAATTCACCTCTCCAAGTTCTCACTGCCTTAACCAGGTATTGAACACACAACTCTGGGTCCTGTCACTGGATCTAACCAACACCTTTATCCACTATGTCCTGTATGAATTTCTGGGACTTATAAACTTAGTGTCTTCAGCAACCATTTTTACCAGTGCTCATATTGCAATTTTTGCTGTTATTGCATGTTTTTTTTTTTTTTTTACCAGAGCTCATATTGCAATTTTCGTTGTTATTATTGCTTTTCTCTGGCACACCTTATTTCTGGTTCCTATTGTATTCATTTCTATGCTTGGTCAGCTCAGGAGATTTTTGTGACATAACATATGTGTTGATTCCTTAAGTTTACAAATTTTCCAATGATGTTCTTTGTCTATGATTTCAACCTGATCCCACAGAGGACGGTGATCTGCCCTTTTTCTCCATATATGGTCAGCCACGCCTGATTTTTCCATTTCCCCTCTTGTTACAGCTTTTTGGTGTTAAAGGGGGTACCATGTTTCCCCTTTATATTTCTTTCTGCAGCTGCTCGGGATGGCGTACACATAGTCTTTAGTCATGTTATCTTTTATGGGGGTTCTTTCTCGGGAGAGGTCTGCGAAATGTTGTCCAGCTTTTGAAGGTTGTATGAATATACGGAAATTTTGCAGGCTTTTTAAGAGTCAGGGACTACGGTAGATGTGTTTTGAATGGGACTACCTGTAAGTTTTTGATGAACAGTCACACACGCTATTGTGCGTAATAAAGGTTATTTTCATTGTGTGTTTTAAGTTACTAAGCAAGAAGTAAGCATTACGTTTAATCCAGTTAATTTACTGACTTCGAAACACATCTCTAGGACAAATATTGGATTTTTAAAGAGATTTCTTAAATTTATTTACATTTTTCGTCTATAATGGCGATATTTGATGAGTGAACGTGCGAATGTTTTTAAAAAATAACCCAAAAACTTTTTTTTTAAATAGGTAAATGAATTTTTTTTTTAATACGGTTTGTTAGCTTTAGTTAGGTTATCTTTCAAATAAAAATAAAACAAGATTTAACTTCAAAGAAAACATTTAAATTATTTAAAATGCGCTTTTCAGGGGTTTGTCTTTCTTTAGGAAGTCTGTGGCGGTATGGCATTAAAATTACGTACGTAAAAATATAAGAAAGTGTTTCAATTTAATTTTTAATTATTTGACAGAGAAAATATATTTGATTATAATCTCACTACATTTTTTTCATTGGCAATATTTTACCCATTTAATTTGAATTCTATATTATCTTTTTCTTTTATTTTTTTCTCTATGGAGTTTTACTTGCGGCCTTCCAGTGCTAAAACAAAAAACAATATCATTTATAAAAATCTGTTCTGCTTTTAGTTGTGTTTTTGATAATGCTCATGTTAAGAAAAATATCCAAATGTTTTTTCCACGTATTCCATTTACAATTTAATACTCTGTTCGGATATTTCACATCAAAAAATATTTCTTTAAAAACCAGAACAACGACATACGGCAGACAGTCAAAAAGGGTTAAAAAGAGAAGAAAAAAACGCAACAAATCAGAATGCTCCCAAATTTTTATTTATAAAGAATTAGTTTAATTTATAAAATATAAAATTAATTTTAAAATTATACAGTTCATTGTTCTTTTAAAAAAGGAACAAACTCATTTTTCTGCGATAACTTTCATCTGCTCTACTGCTGTATGTTGTACACTTTATTTGTGCTTTCATTTAGCAGACGATAATGTTTCATTAACATTTCTCAAAATGAAAATATTCAATAAGAAGATCTATGATATTATTTTAAGGTATTGAGAAGGGTTTTTGAAGATAGAAAATATATTTATGAACATTAATAAAATTAGGCAAAACATGCAAGATCAGTTATCAAAGAATATCTTTTAAAAATAATGCACCAGACGTTGCCTACTACAGTTTGGTGATCATCAGCGAATGAATTTTTATTTTGTCCGATGTTCAATGAAGAAGGTAAACATTTTTCTTTTTATTTGTTTAAACCAATTTTAACATTTTTTTGAAATTTGGTATTACAAAAACAAAATGATGCAAATAGAATTTTTTGCGTGTGGATATTTATTTCGTAAAGACAAGTTGAACTGATGTGATAAATAAAAAAAAAAAGTAGATCATTGGATGAATTCAAATAAGCAAATAAATTGTTGTTTATTTTTGTTTTTCATTCGGAAGTACACAAACTAAAAAGATAACGTTGAAATATTTACTGAAGGTTTTTTTAGCTGTTAAACCTTCAGTAAATATTTCAACGTTATCTTTTCTTTTTTTCGTTTTCATTTTTTTACGAGTAAAGAGTTTTAAATAATTTATTTTAAAACAAGATATGACTCATCAGTTTTCATAAATCGATCTCTTTCGTCAGGACTTCCTTTATGCATTTTCTTTTTATCTGTATTTTATTGTGATATCTCCCCAAAACACGTGTAAAAAATAATTGATAACAAATTATTTCGCCATAATTCAACATAAAACATAAAAAAACTCAACCCCAAATTACAAGATAATTATTTCAACATTTGTTTTGATATAAAAAAGGATTTTTTTGCAGTTACGTAAGTAAGTATTTCACTAGAAATTGAATCATATTTTTAGACCCCAGATTCATGTTTGAATATCGGTTCTTTCATAAAATAAAATTAAAAATATAAATTACGTCGATTTATTTTATGAGATCCACCATAAAATAAATAAAATAAAAATGAAAAAAAAACAATAGTGACGTTAAAAAATATATTTTTAGTTTTTTTAAATGATCACTAAAAAAAGTGAGCTTTTTTATTTTCTTTCTAAAAACCTAAAACTTAAATTTTTAAATTACTGCAATATTTTATAAAGACGGGATGTAGTACTGTTGTTCACCTTGTAAATATGAGACAATGACAATCAATTTTAAATTAAATTAAATTAAAACTGAACTAGACTTCTTAATAATAAAGTTTAGTCCAGGGATTCTATTATTATTCATTGTTGTTAAACTTTTGTTTTCTGTGTTGCGATTAAATTGCCTGATGCATTGTTTATTTAGTTTTGACTTTTGTTTATTATTCCTTAACAAAACGATGTTTTTATTTCGGTTACCAAAATGATCTGAACTGAAATTATCGCAAGTACATTCCTCCTTTTCTTTTTATTATTACATGATTTTTTTTTTAATTTTATACATTTCTAATTGTTATTATTTCGACAGCATTTTTTTTAATATATGAGGGAAAAGAATAAAGCTGAGCTAAAGTGTAAAAAAAAATACAAGTAGTAACTAATAATAATTGTAAAGAAAACTTTTTTTTAAAAAAAAGTGATCATCCAATTTTTGTTGCTTATGAAATTCGTTTTTACTACAAGAAATCTTTTGAAATGATTTAAATTTGATTTTTCTTTTATAACTTGTTTGAAATTTCCAATTCGGTTCCAAAAATAATTGAATTGAATGAATATTGAATACGAACATTAAATTTAAAGTTGTTCATTGCTTTGTGATCAGAAAATAAATACTGAATGAGAAAATGTATTTTTATTCATCAACATTTCTAAAAACAAAACAAAAAAAAACATGTTTTTGATTTTATCACCTGTGATACTCATAAAAAAAGTTTTATTGGCAGCCACCGACATTTATTTTTTTTTTTTAATCTCGTTTAAAATTAATTTTTATTTTTAATTTCAAAATAAACATTTGGTTTGATGATGCAATACGAAATTTAGATATAATTTTTTAATTTATATTCACAAAACTAGATCTTTGTTATATAGAGTCAATGATTTATTTATTTTATTTGTGTGTATTATTGTCTAAACAACAATGTTTGGGTGTGCGTACATAAAAAAAATAAAAATAAAATAAAAATCAAACAATAACTCCATAACAAAACATTACAAATTGAAAATTTACAGAGTTCAGCAAACTTTTACTTAGGCTTTTAGTTTTTTTTCTTTTTACTTTATCGAAGCTTATTATTACAAAATAAACAAAACTCATTTTATTCGGATTGATTTATTATTCATGTTTCTTTCTTTCTTTGTTTTTTTTTTGGGGGGTCACATTTCATCTGTGTAAGAAAAAAATGATTATGAAAGTAAAACTAAAAGACTTGATTTAACAAAATTGAGACAAAAAGTAAGTAGTTTAAAAAATTACTTACTTTGTTTTAGCTGTTAGTCTCTAAGACAGTTGTTATTGTTACAGATGCAAGTTGTTTTTTTTTTAAGAGCGAAGCATTAAATTTAAAATTGGAGAAAATATTTTAAGAAAAGTTATTGATGGAGTAAGAATTTGTAGATTTTTCCATAATTTTACAAATAAAAAAACCTTGCTAAAATAACGCTAAGAAAAAAATGACTTACGTAGGGGAGGAAGATATTTCTATTGACAACAACAAGAGTAGAGAGAGAAGGTCACCAAACTCCGCCAATTACGCTTTTTTTGCTAATCACTTATTAACGAAATATACGTGTTTTAAATTTTTGTGTAATAAACAATTCCTTTTAGCATTCAGTGTTTTTTTTTTTTTTTCACTAAAAATCAGTAATGTAAAAAAAAATATCTTTTTTAGTGAATCAAACAAAATGATTTAACTGGCAAGTTGACGTAAGGGACGTTTCTCTAATTAATCGGAAAAAAAGCAACTCAAAGCATCCGACATTATTTTTGTAAGAAGCAAATTTTAAATATGCAATCAGTTTTAGTGGCTTTAATAAACTTCCAATAATTGTGACCAAATTTACATTTTTTTACAATAAATATTTTATTTTGTATGTAAAAAAAGGTCTGTGTAAGTAAGCTGATTTTTCTGCAAACGTATCTTTTCATAAGTAAACAAAGTTAAAAAGTCTTACTATCGGAAATATTCGTAGAAATGGACACGTGTCTGATATTTTAAATGTCATTTACAGGAGAAAAGGAAGTCTATTTACTTGGAGCTTCTCTAAGTAAATAGACTTACACTTTCCTGTCGTGTCGTTTCAATTGTCAGTGAGTATTTTAGTTTCAAGTTACTTCATTTCAAATCACTTGGCATAGATTTGTATAGACAAAATAGTTTTATTTAGTTGATTGACTACAACCTGTTGCAAAGTCGTTTATTTATCTGGATTCAGGGGAGACAAACTCATAGTTTTACTCAAACCACTAGCAATTGGTTGAAAATTTTCTTTTTATACCATATAATGTGAACCCTCTCTCTCATAAAACAGAATCAAATTGCTAAAAGGAATAACACTGCCCATCTTTGTTTTTCTAGACATTATCATAGACAGATGAAGAACCTGGTCCATAAATAAAGTTGAACAGATGTGTCACTGTTGTAGCAATACCAAAATTGCTTTAGAAAAAGGTTATTTTTTATTATTGATAGGATGTGTGGCAACTGTTGGCTCTAAACATGACTACAAAAGTGTTCTTCATGCAGCTGCTAAGTGTGCTTGATGCACTTGAAGAAAAATACCTCCAGTTATGGAGAGATAATCCATGAAAAACTGCTGCTGTCAGGTTGATAATTTCTGTTACTCTATTCTACTCAGTTTAATTGGTACCTTTCATCTTTTCTACTCTTTTTCTCGCATGGTCAGGGCTCAAGAAATAATAACAATAATAAAATGTGCCTCTTCCATTCAAAATTAATATCATTCTATCATAAAGAGATCTATGACTTGCCTTTATGTTGGCATAAAGTGATAAATAACTGATGATTATATTGAACTATTGTTCTAAATTTATCTTTGGAAAAATAATCCAATTTTGTTGACTTGTGGAGGTTTTCAGATGTTTTTCTTGTGCATGTCAGTGGTCACCATAAAGTTGTGGAGGTATATTCACTCACACCATGTGGTCATAAAAATTGGGCTTGTGTTCACGAGGAAAAACAGAACAAACAATAAAAAACATGGTAAATTGTATAGTAATTTTGTACAATATTATTTACGTACTTGTGTGTATTGGTGTGTGTGTTTTGCATTACAATTGTGATAAGGTTCATGTTATAAAAGGGAGTAAGTCACTCCGTAATATCACAAGCCATATCACGGGGGGGATTTTACACAGGTGTTGTCATCCCAACAGTTTTTGGATGAAGAGATTGAATCTTGCATCTCTTGGTGGGATGTCTGTACTTCTGGCAGGAACAAGTCCTTGTTGCATGCTGGGAGTAATTTTATTATTTTTATTTTTTATTTATTTTAAATGAGCTTTAAATTTTATTTTATTTATAATTTTCATCATTATTACTATTTTATATTTTATTTTTATTTATAATAATAACAATGTTCCCACAGACTACACAAAGTAATTTTTAAAATCATTTCACCCCAAGCAATACAATAGGGCCACTAAAATGCAAGGGGTTACTGAGTGTGAGAGAATATGGAAAAAAGGAAGACATTATTAAAAGAAGAGGAATTAAGAAGACAGAAGATAACGATTGACATTGCATTTAAATTTTTGAGGACCAAAGTTGAATGGAAAGCAAGAAGCTGGAAGAGAGTTCCACAAGTGAGACCTGCAAAAGAAAGAAACGATTAGCATAGAACTTACAGTTACATCTAGCCAATTCAACTGTAAAATGGTGAGAGCTAGCTGCCAACCTAGTATTGTTTAAATTCGTAAAGTTTAGATACCAAATGAAGAATTACCATGAAAAGCTAGGTTACAGCAGTGGAAAAGTTGAGATACCAGGTCAGGACTGATAACATTGCTGATTTTTCTTGAGGATTTTATCAAGAATCTTTAAATACATAGCAGAAGTACCAGACCAGATGTGGCAGCAATATTTAATGCATGGACAAATAGTAGACTTATAAATGTGTAAGATAGATTGTGAAAAGAAAAATTTTCTAGTACGAAACAGTGAACCAACTTTGCTAACAGCAGATCTAGCAATTGATTCAATATAATCTTTCTATTTCATGTCAGCAGAAAACATTAGCTCAAGAAGATGCAATGAGTCACTCTCCTGGAGGTTAGCATCAGCCATACCAATGGAAGGCAAAAAAGGTTCTCTAAGATAATTAAAAGAGAATAGTTTTGTTTTGGAGGAATTAAAATTAACAAAACATTTCTTGCCTTAGTTTAAATACAGATTGTAGGTCATTTTAGAGCCCAGCTGCTAATTTGACCATATCAAACCATCAGACTTACTATTAAGAAAGGAGTAAATAGTTGTCATCAGCATAGATAGAGAGTTGAAAAATGATGACAACAGGAAGGTTGTGGATAAAAATTAGAAACAACGTAGATCCAAGGATAGAGCTCTGAGATGCAAAAAACATCTATTCAGAAAATTTCTTACTGTTATACTCTACTTTAAATTAGATCACTTTCTGATTCACTTTACAGCAAAACCTGTCAACACTGGTAGCAAGATCAAAAATAAAAACTATTCAGTCTCTATGCATAGGATTTGAGCATTGCATCTGGCTCACCAAACAAAATCCCCCTACAATTAAGATCTCTTTCTGATTCACTGTACTTGTTGACCAGATGTAAATGCTAAGAAAACAAGACATAAAATATAAAAGTTGTTTTCTGTGCAGGAGCTCCAAGCATCATATCTAGTCCACAATCGCAAACATTCCAGCCAGATAAAAGTGGACCCTGGAAACCATCAGATTTGCTTAAAAGAAAGCTCCTTGTAATGATCAACACAGTAGCAGGCCAAAAAGGTTACCTGCTGGCACAGAGATGTGCTGTTGCCATCACTGCTATGATTACCTCTCTCATCACCACCATGATCTCACCCAAGCTTCACTAATCTTGCATGCAGAATGCAGCCAACAGGCCAATTTTGAGACCTCTGGGCTCCCAACACCACCACCATGATTTCTAACACAACATCTTCACTATCCAGCTTCAGGCATCCTTCAACATCACCACTGCAACCCCATCTTGTTCATACCACATTCAACCAGAATCCAACAGAGACATTCTGCTTGATCAACCTTCACTAACCACTCAAGTCCTCCCTTGTCATTGACCCTGTTTCATTGATACCACATTCAACCAGAACCCATCAACACATCCACTATATCAGCAAAGTCAGATTTGTGACTTCTTCTGCTCTTCACTTTTGCATTCTCTGCATTGAAAGGTCAAATTTGTAGCTTCGCTAACCTTTTCAGGCCCCCCTCATCAACACCACCATAAACTCAGCACCCAATCTGCCAATAAATTAACCCACCACTGTGACCTCAATTGATCACCCCACCTTACCAGGCAGTTCTGCTTCAACATCTCAGCAACTGCCAGCCTGTCAAACACCTCACTAATCTGCTCTAGACCTATCCTCTGACACCAACCATGACCAACCAACCCAAGAAATTGATGAACTCCTAGCCCTTACACCTAATCACTTTCCTTACCAACAGCAAATGAAGAATCACTCAACAATTTTGCCACAAACAATTATGTACATATTTTGAATTTTTACAAATACATGCTGTTAAAATTTAATCATTGTCTGTTCCTTTCCTTTGCAACCAAATGTTGCTAAAATAAAAGCATGATAAAAATGCTAAGTCATGTATCCACTCTGAATGTTTAAAAGGGCTCACTTGGTGACCCATGAGGAATTTTTTGTCCAACCAAGCAGTTGACATGAGGTTAAAACAATTTCCTTTCATCATTCAAGGACACAAGCTCACACCCATACATTGTGTTTATTATTCTTGCAACCATACACAGTATATAAAATCACTAAATCAATGCTTTTATTCTTTTAGATTTCAAATGATAATATTCATAAATGTATAACCTTAACTTTAATTTTTATGGATGAAAGTAAGGATTTGAAAGCAAATAATAAATAAAAAAATATTGTTAATAATATTAGAAATCATTATTTGATCTGATATTAACACTTTCTATAAATTTGTTTTCAGTGCCTCAAGTATTCCTTTGATTTGTAGACTTTTCACAAGAAAAAAAAATGGCACAAATGTGTCCAGATTCTGATGTGACTGTTTCTATGTTAGAAGCTCTTAAGATGCGTTATACAACAGAGTCAACTGATGAACAACAGAATAATAATTGTGAAATTGTTTTAGCAAGGCCACGTAATATATATCACTCAGGTAAGTATAAAATATTTAAAGTATTTTACCTATCAAACCAAAGATTTCTAAGTAACTATTTAAAGCTGTATATATATATATATATATATATATATATATATATATATATAATGTGACTCAACCCAGATGATACTTTGCACTCTAGTGAAACAAATGGTATCAATGGGTTGACCTGAGAGATAACCTCCTAGCCACCAAATCTTTTGCACTCTCATGAGAAGAACCCACATTTGGAGTAAGTCCCAAAGACATGCATCCACATATTCACATGAAAGTGACAAAGTCCAGAGTTAAATTATTATTCTATATATGAGAGTTTGAGTCTTGTTTCTTTTACTCTGAACAACAAATAATAATGCACATACATTTCTGACATTTTATAAAAGATTCTTTTTCAGTTTTCTGTACAGATTTCCTATCTGAGTATATTTATCATAGATCTTTTAAATCAATGATTTACTGTTATTTATTCTTTTTACTATGCAATTCCCAATTAATTTGAACAGCAGTCCCCAGTTACAATGCACCAGCAGACACACACACAAAAAAATTCAGACACAGTATTGAATGAAGAAAAGTAATACATTTAAAATATCTTGAAAATTGTTAGTGTGTGGCAGTGTTCATTTTACTCAGGGCTCAAAGATAAAAGCAGTCCTACAAACACTTTGTCATAGAACTAAAACATCATCTTGAGTGTAACAGTTTAAACAAGTGGTACTCAGGATGCATGCTGTCTTTCATTATGTTCCCTGCTTTGCTACAAGGAAAATTAGAAATATTTTCCAGTTATTTTCTGGGAGCTCTCTTGTTCACTGCTGAGCAAATGGTATACTAAACAGTGATTCACTATGTAGGCACACTCTCTATAGAGTCAGAGTAGAAGGTTATCAGCTATGTTTAAATACATTTAAACTATTACAAGAGTTTTTATATGTAAGTAATTAAAAACCATATAGACTCCCCAGACCTCAAGTGGAACTTATATACATCATCTATTGTTAAAGATACTGGAAAAATGCTCAATAAGTATTTGTCTCTCCCTGCTATACTCTATCTTTACAAGAGCCAGATCAGATCAAAAATGGAGTATTGCTATCAAATCCAGTCTGGAGCTGCCCATTTCTCAATTACCTGTCTTGATATAGTTCGAAAGTATCACTGCAGCCTTGTGGCTGATTATTTTCTGTCCTATGATCTCTTTCCCACAGATGAAATGTTGCAAACCTGTTTCTGCTCTATTGCTACTTCCATGAGCTACATCTGACAACCTACATTACATAATCCCACCAACTCTGATCTTTACAATTGGAACCCACCATGCCACATACACAATGGTGAATCATCCCCATTCCCTTTATATTCCTATAGTAAGAAATAAGGTCCATTTGAACAGCTTCTTCCCAAGAACTGCTGCTTTGTAGAATAGATTCCCAGCAGGATGTTTTCCCAATCACTACAATCTTGATCTCTTCAAGTCATGGGTTAACTATTATCTTTCCTGCAGAGCTCCATGAACTTGACTTTTTGCCCTTTCTTATCAAGATATTATTTATGAGAAGAGCATTTCTTGATTTTCTTGAAATTTAAACATATCTTTTGGTGTATCTGTCTATATTTCTGAGATGAAGTATTATGTACACTATTTATATTATTCGGACTATTGTCCTCATCTTTGTTGCCATATTTATCACAACGTTTCAGCCGTTGTACACTCCGTTCTTCTTCATCCCTAGAAGAACGGACCAGTATTCCAGTAGATAATCTGATGGAGATGATGACTTTCTGTACCAAAACAACATACTTCGGAATGGGATCACATATATCGACAGGATGAGGGCTTAGCAATGGGCTCACCATTATCACCAGCAATGGCAAATATATACATGGAATACTTTGAGGAAATGGCATTAGAATCTATATCTCTAAAGCCAACTCTATGGTTAAGGTACATAGATGACACCTTCATACCCTGGCCACACCAGGAAGACGTTCAGGTTCTACTGGATCATGTGAACTCAATAAGATCTTCGATACAGTCTACAATTGAGAAAGAAAGTAACAACACACTCCCATTCCTGGATGTTCTAATATCTTGAACAGAGCATGGATTCAAGACATCCGTATACCGCAAGCTGACATTCACCGGACAGTACCTCAATTTCAACTCCCACTATCCATACAGCATAAAGAAAGGGATCATCTGCTGCTTACAACAATGAGCAAAAGTCATAAGTGGTGACCCAGACACATTAGATAAAGAATTGGTCAGTATAAGTAGTACCCTACAACGTAACAACTACTCTGGGTACATGGCAGCAGCCTCAATAAACTGGGATAGGTGGGTACAAGAGAAGGACAACAACACTCAGAAAACAGTCTTCCTGCCTTATGTGAAGGTGTTATCGGAGAAAATACAAAGGATCTGCAGTCCATATAACATCAGAACAACCTTCAAAAGTTGGATGACAATTCCCAGATACCTCTCCTGAGTAAGAACCCTCATAGAGGAGAACATGACTAAAGACTGTGTGTACGCCATCCCGTGCAGCTACAGAAAGAAATATAAAGGGAAGACAGGCCACCCCTTAAGGTAAGGCTTCAAGAACTCCAGAAAGCTGTAACACAAGGGGAAGGGGAAAAATCAGGCGTGGCTGACCACATATGGAAAGAAAAGGGAGATCACCGCCCTCTGTGGGATCAGATTGAAATCATAGACAAAGAACATCATTAGAAAATTCATAAACTTAAGGAATCTGCACATATGGTACGCCACAAAAATCTCCTGAGCCGACCAAGCATAGGAATGAATACAATATGGGAACCAGCAATAAGGAGTGCCAGAAAAAAGCGATAACAACAACAAAAATTGCAATATGAGCTCTAGTAAAAAAAAAAGAAGAAACAAAACATGCAATGATAATAGCAAAAATTGCAATATGAGCACTCGTAAAAAAAAATGGTTGCTGAAGACATTAGGTTTATAATACCCAGAAATTCATACACAGATGCCTTTATCCACTGTGCCATGTATCCAAGGATACATGGCACAGTGGATAAAGGCATTAGTTAGATCCAGTGACAGGACCCAAAGAGTGTGAGTTCAATACCTGGTTAAGGCGGTGGAGAACTTTGAGAGGGGAATTAACAGGATAACTGACATCTATTAGGCACGGCACATGGAACTAGAACAGTCTACCCCAGTGAGCAAAATAAAGGGTTCAGTTTGACATTCCAACCACCTGAAGAATGCCGGAGCATACAATTGTGTTATGATAAATATGGCAACAAAGATGAGGACAATAGTCCAAATAATGTAAATAGTGTATCTTTTGATATATTTTGTATTTCTACAAATCATAGATACATATCTCTCTCACAAGTATTTGTGCAAAATTATTCAATTGTTTGATGTTGCTATGTGAGTGACTTTTAATTGCTTTTAATTTTCCTATTTCCAAATTATAAAATATATTTTGTGTACTAATAATATCCAGACAAAAACTTTTAAACTCATTTTTTCATTTACAAGTTTATTTATAAATTCAGAATAAAATATAATCATAAAAATAAACATGACTAACATTTTAGTGCATAGAAAGGCCAAAAATATTATTTGTTTTATGGGAAAATCAAAGCTGAAAAAAATGACCTCTTGACTTCCCACTGAAGTTTTGACTGAAAGTTCATTGAGATTAGTGGCAGGAGCAAATTTATTTTATGAATATAAAGTTTAAAATATATATAATAACTTCTTAAATTACTTTCATATTTTGTGAATTGTTATTGAATTATTATGTTTTATTTCTACATTTATTAACATATTAAAAATTAAAGAATAGTGTTGTGTAGGAACCTACCACCCCTCTTGAAGATGAACTCGCCTACAAACAAGCACGTTAGATAGTGGCATGTAAAAAGACAGCGTCGAAGAATTTCTGAGCTGAGTTAGTTATAGACTACTCAGGCGATATCTGTACCAACTTACCAACCGAATAAACCCCATTTTATTGTTACATGTTATTTGGCGTTTGTCTTTATTAACCCCAAATTAACGTCATAACAGTGGCGATGAGAGATTCATTCATCACGCTGAGTGGAGAATTTTTCAACTCTAGGTGGACTATATCATTTTTTTTTTTTTCTCGCACTGAAAGAAAGAAAAAAAAACAATACGTCGAACTTTGTTCTTCAAGAAGAAATAGGATTTCAACGTGCCAAAAAGAAGTAAGACTTGTGCTTATTGTTGGATATATACGTGTTTTTCCCTTTTTTTGACTGTTTTCGAAAAGTGTTTTGTGTAATCTATTACGCATAATGGAAGATTTGATTGCATTAACGAAAACTCTACTGCAAAACCAAATTCGGCAACAAAAGCAACAAAAATTGTTTCGGGAACAACTATTGGATTTACAAGTTCAGCAGCGAAATGACACAAAGGCTTTATTTGAAGCAATTTTACTAAAGAATCCACGGCCGAAGGTATTGCTAATTCTATTACCGAGTTCAAATTTAACCCAGAGGAGGGTATAACATTTCCTGCGTATTTCAGAAGATTTGAAACAATATTTGAAAAAAAATGTGAAGGTTGGACTGATGAACAAAAAGTGAGTTTACTTTTACAAAAGTTGGGTACAGATGAAAATAATAAGTATACGAATTTTGTCCTTCCAAGAAAAACTAGTGACATTTCTTTCGAAGAAACTGTTAATACTTTATATTTTTGGCGAGCGAGTTAGTTTGTTTCATACTCGTTTCTCGTGTTTGAATATGGTAAAGCGTGATGATGAGGATGTTGTTACGTATGCTGGAAATGTTAACAGAATATGTGAACGTTTTATGTTACATGATCTTTCAATTGATCGATTTAAATGTTTGATATTCGTTCAAGGCTTGACTTCTAGCAAAGATAAGGACATAAGGTCCCGAATATTGGCAAAACTCGAACAAAATTCCGAGACTACTTTGCAGAAGGTTACGGAAGAATGTCAAAGAATTGAAAACTTAAAACATGACAATACGCAAATTGAAGAAAGACATATCCCGTGTCCATGCTATTCGACCAAAAACGGGAATAGTTAATAAAAAACCAACGTGCTTTGGATGCGGTGGTGGTCATTTTAAAAGTGAATGCTTTTTTCGCGACAAAAATTGCTATTCGTGTGGCAATAAAGGCCATATAAGTACTCATTGTAAAAGCAAAAGAAAAAAAATTAAGTCGAAAAAAGATAATGTGAATATTGTGTTGTCACGTCAGGAGATTGAGGAGGGGCAGAAAAGAAAATTCGTACAAGTAAAAATTAATGGAAAAAATGTTAAACTACAGCTAGATACTGGAAGTGATATTTCCATTATTAATACAGCAACATGGATTAAAATAGGCAGACCTTTGCTTAAAAAAGACTGAAAAAAGTGGCTCATGGATTTCTGGAAAAAAATTGCATTTTCAAGGTGAATTTTCTTGTAATATTTCATTTGTTGGTAAGACACTAAAGTCTAAAGTGTGTGTGCTACAAAATGCTTCAAATTTGTTTGGAACAGATTGGATTATACTGTTTAATTTATGGAACTCCCTATAAATTCTTTTTTGTAATAGTTAATGTTTCTTCTCGGTGTAAAAAATCAGGTTACAGAAAATTTTGTGAAAGATCTGAAAATAAAATTTCCACAAGTATTTTCAGAAGGTCTTGGATGTTGCAAAAAGGCGAAGGCAAAATTTGAAGTGAAGGAAAATGTAAAACCTATTTTCAAGCGAAAAAGAAATGTGCCATTTGGTGTTTTGGAACAAACTGACAAGGAATTGGAACGGCTTGAAAATTTAGGAGTTATTTCACGCATTGAATTTTCAGAGTGGGCCTGCCCTGTTGTATATGTTAAGAAAAAAAATAATAAAATTCGGATGTGTGCCGATTTTTCTACAGGTCTAAATGATTGCTTAAAAGACCACACATATCCTTTGCCTTCACCAGAAGACATTTTTGCAAGTTTAAGTGGAGGAAAAATATTCTCTAAATTGGATTTATCGGATGCCAATCTCCAAGTGAAAGTGGACGAAGAATGTTCTAAATTGTTGACTATCAATACACACAAGGGTTTATACAAATTTAACCGTTTGGTTTGAAAATATCCCCTAGTATTTTTCAGCAAATTATGGACACTGTGCTGGCAGGGTTGGACTTCGCCATTACATATCTTGATGTTTTGATAAAAAGTAAAGATCGAAATGAACATTTGGAACATATTAATAAGATTTTTGAAAAAATTGAAGAATATGGATTCAAACTTGCAGCTGAAAAATGTGAATTTTTTATGAGTGAAATTAAGTTTTTGGGGCAGATAATAGACTCTGATGGAAGAAGACCAGATCCGGCGAGGGCAGAAGCGATCAAAAGCATGCCATCTCCCAAAAATGTAGTAACGTTACAAGCGTTCTTAGGACTTGCTAACTATTATGGGATATATATTCCTAATATGTGCAGCCTTACGGCTCCATTAAATAAGTTGCTTAAAAAGGGTGCAAAGTGGGAATGGTCAGAAGTGTGTCAGAAGGCGTTTGACAAAATAAAGAATATTTTGACGTCAGAATTATCACTAACACATTATGACCCTAAACAGGAAATTATAGTGGCATCGGACGCAAGCGAGTACGGAATAGGTGCGGTAATTTTGCATAAATTCAGAGACGGCAATACGAAGCCAGTGGCACATGCATCAAGGACATTATTACCCGCAGAAAAGAAGTACTCTCAAATTGAGAAAGAAAGCTTAGCTATCATCTATGCTTGTAAAAAAATTCCATAAGTTCATACATGGAAGAAGGTTTATATTGCAGACCGACCATCGCCCGCTGCTTTCGATCTATGGTTCTAAGAAGGGTATACCTACTCATACGGCAAACAGTTTGCCATGATGGGGAACCATTTTGTTGAATTATAATTTCAAAATGGAATTTTTATCATCTAAAAATTTAAGCCAAAATTTAAGTTTATCTAGACTGATCCCAACGTCTTCGGAACCGCTAGAAGATACAGTGATAGCGTCGTTACAAGCAGAAAATGAATTGGTGGAAGTAATGTATAACACAGTAAAAGAATTACCGGTGACATTAGATGAAATAAAATTAAAATCAGAAAATGACATTTTTATTAAAAAAATGAAAGAAGTTGTAACTTCAGAAAAGTATAAAACTTCTTCACCAGCATATTCAATATGTGATGAAGTGCTGTTATATGCTGGAAGGGTTGTGATACCGGTTGTACTACGAATGCGGATTTTGAAGGAATTTCATCAGGGGCATCCTGGTATTGGACGTATGAAAGCCCTGATGAGGAGTTATGTTTATTGGCCAAATATGGACAAAGACATTGAACAGGTAGTTAAAACTTGCAGAGGGTGTCAAATGGCAGCGAAAGCACCGCCAGTAAAATACACACCATGGCCAAAAATAGATGTTCCATGGACCAGACTCCACATAGATTATGCTGGACCCATGAATGGTAATTTTTACTTGATAGTTGTGGATAGCTATTCCAAGTGGCCTGAGGTTTTTAAGTGCAAAAGACCAACTGCTTCGGTAACAAAAGATTTTCTTACGGAACTGTTTGCACGGTTTGGAGTACCAGAAAAAATTATCACAGACAATGGAACTCGATTCACAGGAAGTGAATTTAAGACGTTTTGTAAGACTCTGGGAATTGACCACATCACGACTTCACCGTACCATCCTAGGTCAAATGGACAGGCTGAACGGTTTGTTGATACGTTCAAGAGAGCCCTTAAAAAACAAATGGTACTAATACAGATGATGGTAATATACAGCAGTTTTTAAGTATATACAGAATAACACCAAATCCAAACGCAATATCAGGGATGTCTCCAGCTGAACTGATGTTTGCTAGAAAAATTAGATCGGTGTTCAATAGGCTGCTGCCAGAAAGAAAAAGTTACCAGAACAAAACGCATCAGGTAAATATGAAATATTTCAGGCCGGGAGATAGTTTTTTTTAAAAATTACAAAAATGGGAAGGAATTTTGGCAAGATGGAGTAGTAACGCAAAGAATTGGTAAAATGTTGTACATGATAAGAAGCAAAAAATGGACGCACAAAAGACATTTGAACCAATTAAGGAAAAGAATCATCGAAAAAATAAGTGAAGAAAAGGAAGAACCAATGGAGGTATTATATGATTTATTTGATATACTGACTCCACCATTGCCTGAAACAGTTGTTCAAAGAAGGACAAGCAAAAGAAAAAGAACGAGGGTGGAACGTTTAAGTCCAGATCCCAAAAGAAAAAAATATTAATTCCTCCGGAATTAATCTCAAGGGGGAGGTGTTGTGTAGGAACCTACCACCCCTCTTGAAGATGAACTCGCCTACAAACAAGCACGTTAGATAGTGGCATGTAAAAAGACAGCGTCGAAGAAGTTCTGAGCTGAGTTAGTTATAGACTACTCAGGCGATATCTGTACCAACTTACCAACCGAATAAACCCCATTTTATTGTTACATGTTATTTGGCGTTTGTCTTTATTAACCCCAAATTAACATCATAACAAATAGTAAAATATGTCTCACCAAAATATCTTGACTGAAATCCTCATCATTACAAATCAAGTTCAATTTATCTTTGAGTATTAGCTTTTCATTTATAAATCAATCAATTTACTAAACTTAACAAAACCAAAATAATGCGAACTTGTTCAAAATTCTCATGTAGTACTTCACTATTGTAGCCTTGTGCCATACTTAGAATATTGCTGCCACATAAAGTCTGGTGCTCCTTGATAAAATTCAAAAAAAGATCAGAAATATTATTGGCCCTGATCTGGCATCTCGGCTTCATTCACTTTCCTAAGGCCCTAAGGTTGCCTCCCTTTGCCTTTTCTATAAATATTTTCATGGTGAGCTCTTCACTGTGATGCCTAGACTTTATGAATTTAAGTGTAGTACTGAATTGGCAAGATGAGGTCTCACCAATTTACAGTTGAGTTGGCTAGATGTAACTGTAAATTCTATAATAACAGTTTCTTTTCCTGCACTTGTGAAACTCCCTTCTGGCTCCATGTTTTCCAGCCAACTTTAATCTGCAAAAATTTAAATGCAATGTCAATCGCTATCTACTGTCCACCTGATTACTCTACTTTTGTTCTTGCTCCTAAGCAATATTTCTGTTTCTAACTCATCCACACCCAGTAACCCCTTGTATTTCAGTGACTTTATTGCCTTGCATGAGGTGAACTTGATTAAAAAAAAATTGCTAAGACCAAACTCAGTAAATATCTTTAAATCATTTCTTACAATTGTACAACTTTGTTTCTCTGCTAACACGTCCAAAATATTTTTGTGATATTTCGTTCATCACTCTCAAGACTTGCATTCCACCTGTCTTATAATATCAATTTGAGTAATAAATGAAAAGATGTTGCTGGGTCTATTATTAAAGATAAAAACTCTTTTAAAAATGATAAAAGAAATTAAAATGTAATATTTAAGGACTTAAAGAAAAATTGATAGATAAAAGATTCTTTTTTATAATAATACTTTGTATTTATAGCTTCCATCTAAAAAAAAAAAAAAAAGTCTTTTACAATCTTCCAAAACAAAGTAGAATATATTTTCTTTCTGGAACAAAATAATCAAAATATACCAAGAATAGAGAAAAAGGTGAGAAAGAAATTTATACTTAGAATCACCAGTACTTGATACTTGAAACTGTCAACCTAACAATTCACAAATATTTCTTAAAGAGCTGAAAAGCATACCTAAGGAGAAAAACATTGCTTTTCAAATTACTACACATAATTTAAAATATTTTGAATTTCAAAAATATAGTTTTTATATTTTAAAAGGTTTTTATATCAGTTTTTAACTATATTACTGCTTTACACTTTTGGAATATCACTATGAAATCACTAAATTTGTCTAGAAATATTTCCAGAAATCAGTATTTTTGTTTTATACAGGGTGGGTCAAAAGCTGCAAAAGGGTTTTTAATATTTAATATCATTTTTTGTTTTAAATTTACAATATTATGTCATAAACAGTATATATAGAAATCAATGTATGCTAAATTTGAAAAGACACATCTTATAAATGGCTTCCATTTTTTGTTTTACACAAACATGTCCTTTCTAAGGTGTTTTAACAACTCTTAGTACTTCAAGCTCTAGTGCTCTGATAATACCATAGGAAGAAATCAGTTGTCAGATCTAGAGGACACAATGACCAGATTATGATATAACAACAGAAAATTATTCTCCCATCAAAAATTTTCCTGGGCCCTTGGTGTGTGAGCTGTTGCCCTGTCCATTTAGAATCACATATGTTTATTTTGAACAGCTGGGAGAAAGAAAGTTTGGATCATACACTGATCTTTATCTCCTGTAATATTGACAGTTCTCAACATGGACTTGGAAAGTATATCTAATCACTTCCTCCTTCAATATCACACTACATTACACCACACCATATCATAAACTTTGGTGAATTGCTGTAGGATTTTCCATACCCTACCTAAATCCAGCAGTTTTGTTTGTTAATGAAATCATTCAAATGAAAATGTGCTCCATCTGACATTATCAGTTGGTGTATTCAGTATTGGTAATTGTTGAAATATTGCAATCTGTAGGCATAATATGGGGACCTCAACTGTTGCATGAACTGCATTTTATACAGAAACAGGATCAAGATTTTCAGAATACACCAGAGTGATGTCCAAGAAACACCAACCTGTCCAAACTGACTTTGAGTTGATGTGCTTGGGTTTTCTGCAACACTCACCCTTACATGCTCAACTATAGCTTTGTTGCTATCTGAGTGAGGTCTGCTGGGAAGGTTGCTTACTAAACCCTTTTCTTCATGATGACTAATTAAAATCTATGATGACCAATTAGAATCTCTTGCACAATTAAATCATATCACAATTAAGAGATACGCAGAGTTAATTTGCAACATTAATTTTGACAACACAGGCTGGAGGTAGGTGAAGCTCCCTTTGAGTTTCAGAGGCCTGGGCCTTCAATCAGGGGCAGACTTGGCCCTTCCATCATATCTTCACTTTCTTCCAGTTGTGAAGATGAGATACTCGGTGGATCGGCTCAATGTTTTTCGGGTAGTTATTTGTAACAAGCTTGCAGCATCTGGGCCCAAGAATTACTTTCTATCCCACTAGACACATCAAAACAGAAAAGCTGGGATAAAATAAAATGTGAGGCCAATTTTACTAATTTGAGAGTCTCTCTGGATCAGCACTGCCTCACCTGCCTACTATCTGCTTCACAACTGAGTAGTGGCACCTGACTCAATGTAGTGCCCTCTTCATCTACCGATAACCTTCCAGATGATGAGTGCACTCAGGTTGGAATTGTGATCTATCTTGGGCTCAAATTATGTGAAAATCACAGATGCAGATGTGGAGCTTCCATTGATGAGTTTGTTTTGCATCCTCTCTGCTGTCATTGTAGTGCAGGCTGCTTTCCAAGGCATGCAGCAATAAACATCATCATCAGAAGAGGTCTAGATGCAGCTGGGTTCCCTTCCCAAATTGAACCCGTAGGCCTTGATCGTGGTGATGGAAAGCAGCCAGATAGCATTACCATTTTCCCTTTTAAAATGAGGAACACTATTTACATTATTCGGACTATTATCCTCATCTTTGTTGCCATATTTTTGCTCGCTGGGGTAGACTGTTCTAGTGCCATGTCTAATGGATGTCATTTATCAGTTATCTCCTGCTAATTCACCTCTCCAAGTTCTCCACTGCCTTAACCAGGTATTGAACTCACACTGTCACTGGATCTAACTAACACCTATATAAATATAGACAGATACTAAAATGGAGAAGTCGTTAATTTAGGATGCAACCTATACTGATACATTTTCGACTGGTAATTTGATTAGGTCCACAGTTAAGCTGGGGTCTGTCGCTTGAGATACAGAGATAAAAAAATAGTTAAATATTCCTCTCTTGTGGACAGATTTTTTTTACTCCTGTGGCAGTGGAGACTTCTGGGGCTATTGCCTCTTATTTGATGACATTCCTTTGGAGGATTGGTGAGATGGCGTCTTGTTTAAGGGACAAACCTCACAAAACAGAGTGGCTCTTGCAGCGTGTCTCACTGGCAATGGTTTGAGGTAATGCTTTCTCCATCATTGTGGCTGGCAGAGGATAGCAAAAAAACAAAACATTTTGGTTTTGTTTATAGATACCATGTTCAAATAATAAATATTTTGAAAGAAAAAATATCTCTTGTACTGTAAATGGTGATGATATGCTCATTGGTTCAGAATTATTGAGCCTTACTTTTGATAATAAAATTTCACAATTTGTTTGCTGTTCAGTCATTAATTTTTTCTATGGTTAATTTCCAAAGTCTTCTTTAAAAAAATCTGTAAAGAAATATACAAAAAATTAATTAAAAAAAAATCAATTAAAATTTCAAACCCATTTGACTTTGGCCTACTCTATATATTCAGTATAGATGAAAATTATATTCTAAGGCAAATAGGATAATGACTTTATTTTTTAAGATTCAGAGAATATAGAGAGAAATTAAAATTTTGATATAATTGATATTTTGAACTTCATTTACTGATCTGAAGACATTTTAGCAAAAATGTATTTTTTTCAATGTTTATTTATGCATTTGATATACAAACAAATTTCAAATTACATTACTAAATATTTATTACAAATGAAAATAAAATGTAAATGAAATCAAAATATTGTTACTAACAATTTAGAAAATTTATATACACCTATAATGTTAAAAGATTAATGATGTGCTAGGATGGTTGCTTGTGCTAAATATATTTAAATTCCTGATTCCTATAGGAAAAGTTGCTGAAAAATGAAACTGGATCAAACAATGTTTCCTAGTTATTTATCATTTTATATAGTCAGTATTAAAAATATTAATTCATCATCCTACTTTGAAAATTTTGTAACTATTTTAAGGGTCCATTGACTTTACACAAATTGATCATTCAAACTCTACTTGATCAATTTACATCAACACTTGTCTTTTAAGATTTGTCATTAATATGAATAATTTCAAGATATTGCTGTCAGCACATCTGTATATTTATTCTTTTCCAGATTCTCTTCATATACCATGTTCAGTGAATCTTGATTCTTTGTGTATTGCTAGTGCTGGGGATTTTGTGGAAATGTGTGAATTGTGTTCACATATAAATGAACTTTCATTATCATCTAACCAACTTACATCACTAAAAGAGGTAAATATTTATCTACTATTCTTATTTGATATCAAAGAAAATAAATATACACTCATTTGTAGATTTTCATGTTTCTCCCTTTTGAATATTATAACCTAGTGTTTTATTTTACTTTAAACTTAGCAGATTAACTATAACATTATTGATAACAGTATTATTTTCTTTTTGAAAAAATAAAAAATAACTTTTAGATTTTTGGTTAATTTTTTCAAAACTTCCTAATATGTCTATTTTAGTGTGTTGGCTACTTCAATAATTATATGTAAGGTTTCTTACAAGAATATTTTAGAATACATGAATGGTGGTGAAAAAGGATACATGCACAAAATAACAGATCAATTGATTTGCAATGCAAGATAACATTTATTAAACAAAATTAACAAAAGGAAAGTTTAAGACAAGAGTTTCTTTTCCTAGAAGTAAATTGCATACACAACAAAATGTTAATAGATTTGAGTGTGACTTACTGTGTTGGTGTGTTTTAGTGTGAAGCACCTGCAGCCCTTTTGGCTTCAGTGTGAAAAGTTCATGTCACATTCCGAAAGAGGAAAACCCAGAAGAGATAGCTACTTAAGGTTTTTCTTGTGTTTATACCTCAGAGCTGCTGCTGATACTGGGTTTATTAAGGATTGCTACTGCTATGTTTATTAAGGCATTATACTATAAACTATATTTTTGTATATTATAATTACATTAATGACATCTACTTTTGAATTATTAATAAAGTACTTTTAGACCTATTGATTCATGTTGCTCTTATATCACATTATCATTTTCTGTATACAGTGTTATGATAATATATGTATATTTTACTAACCAAAAAAAACAGTTTTTGCTTAGTAAAATATACATATATACATCATAACAATGAAGTGAGACGTGTATATATATATATATATATATATATAATATATATAGAGAGAGAAGGATTTATTACCAGAAGGATTTGGTTGTACTAGTTCAGTAGATGTATGAAAATTCTTATAATGAGATTGTTAGTAAATGTTTCTGATTTTTGTGTTAGTCTTGGTGAATGAATTTGCAAGTGATAAGTCTATCATTAAAAGATAATATTAAACATGAGAAAGTGATATTTGTGTAAAACTTATCTGTGGTCTTCATTCCTGGAGGTGCTCAAATTCCACGTGTTCACATTGTAAGGTTCCAATGAAAAAGATAAAGTCTCTAAATTTCCCACCAGTAGGGTGGTTTCCTTTTTCTTATGGAATCATGGGAATTAGATTTTTTTTTTTATTTCTTGTGATTGCAAGTTCACTACAACTGTTTATTTCTAAGAAGCATCAGAAATTGTTTAAATAGACCATGTAGCTTTTAAACTAGTAGCATCCTTGGATAGGATATCAATATTTTGATTTTAGAAAATCATATTTCAATGTTTATGGAGTGAATGTTTATGTTATTCTGTCAGTGATTTGATATTAAAAGATCAATCATTTACCAAAGAAATACTACAGAAATTATTTGAAAATTCCCAAGTGTAAAATTGACTGAAAGTCTGATTGTAAATTTCTACCAATTCTACCATTTCCCACACAATGATTTGACACCTAAAGAAAAAAGACAGACACTGAATTTCATGTCTTAGGAATATTTCATTGCTTTGACTTTTTTTTTTGTTTGTGTGTGTGAAAAAGAATCATGAGGTAAAAAACAGAATTTTCTTTTTTTTTTTCCAAAATAGGAAAATTTAGTATTAATAGTTTTATTAGTGATAGATTCTTAAAGATTTCATCAACAAACTTCCTAATTAAAATGATACCTTTAAAAATAAATTGTATCGATTGATTTCAACTTCCAAATAGAAGGGAATATTGAATTCTTATCAGGATAGCTGCAAAAATTTGACAGAAATTAACAGTAATGTATTATTAACATAATTTTTTCTGTAAGTTGACAATTCATCATTAGGTCTATCAGGAAATAATTGATAAGTATAATTTTCCATTAATCATGTATCAGTATGGTTAATATTTGTTCAAGGTGACACAAACAAGTGGTATAATATCTTGACAGTATGATGTTTATACATTCATTTGATAAACAATAAACCTTGTTGATTTACATATGCTAATAGTAGATAAATAATTTAATAAGTTCTTTTTCCAATCTTAAAAATAAGGATCAGCTTTAAATAATCCACAAAACCAATAAGCCATAAAAAATCAAATCACTTTCCAATCAAGGTTTACACTGTTCATCAGGGCAAGATTTAGCTATTGTTGCTCTTTTTTTTAATATTCAGTACTTTGTTTACAAAAATTTACTCACCTTTGAACATGACATGTTTTTTTAGGTGTTAAAGATCTGTGTTATTATTTGTATTTAAAATGCTATAGATAATATTTTACTCATTACTATATAATGATCTCTTTATTAACAGATAATCCATATTATGACAGCTACACCAAAACTGGAGTTTTTGAACCTAAAATCCAATCCACTGCAAAATGATTTGATGTTTCCCAACCAGGATGAACTCAGTTCCAGTTCCTCAGAGAAACAGGAAACAATAGATGATTTACAAGTGAAACAAGTTCCATTACTTCCAGTCTCCAATTATAGTTTTCCTAACCTGAATTTTCTAGTCTTAAATGACACTCAAATAACGTGGTCTGCCCTTCATCAGCTATTGCTTATTTGTCCCAAGTAAGTTAAAATATAATCTTTTTTAATTTAATGTAAAGTTTAATATTTATTCTATTTAGAAAAGAAAAATAATATTTTTATCAGGCACTAAATATAAGCATATTTATATCTTCTAATATCTTAATATTAAATAACCCCAAAACATCCAATTATAGTAATAATTGTGTTGAATTTCCTTCATATTTTGTCAGTCCAACAGTATTTGTTTATCTTACATATCAAGAGCTGCTCTACCCTTACTGCTTGGTCATTTATATAGTATCTGTGCCTTAGCTATGTTAATTAGTCATTTTCACTACAAATTGTTTTATTGATATTTATTTATTTATTTATTTTTTAAGAATTCAAGAACTTCATTTGAGTCTGATTGGTTTTAAAGAAGTTGATTTACCTGCAGAGTTTTCTTATGGGGAATTATTGCGACTTCATTTCAATTATAATCAAATCACAGACTGGAATAAATTATTGCAACTTGGTTACTGTTTTCCTAAACTTGAAAAACTGGTGATGTCAGATACAGCATTCAATTCACTTCCTGAACAATCACAGTGTGTGTCTGCTTTTCCTGAACTTTTAGCACTCTCCATAAGCAACAATTGCTTAAACGATTGGGAAGAAGTGGAAAAATTATGTTACTTTCCTAAACTTAAGCAAGTTAGACTTAATGGTTCTAAGATATTAAAGGTAAGTTACTGTTTATATTTATAAACAAATTTTTCATTAACATTTACTTTGTTATAACCTTTTTCTTTCAACTAGTATTATTGTATCTATTAGCATTAATTATACACATGCATATAGGTAATTTTATTTGGTATACTCTTCTAGTACTTTAAAACTGCCTCAGTTCTTCTTAGCATGAATGTTCTGGAAGCATTCTTTCAAAATTTGGATCCCTGCTGTAAATATGGAATTCTACAATTCTTCTAGATTGGTTGGTTGCACATTCAGAATTTGAATCACACTTTCCACCACGTCCTGAAAGTTGTCTATAAGATTGAGATCCAGTGAGTGTTGAGACTACCTTAACACAGAAAACCCATTGCTGAGTTTGATGAACCAATCTGCCACTATTTTTGATTAGTGATACAATACATTGTCCTGCTGGAAGTGGCCACTAGAGGATGTGATGCACTTTAGTCATAAATTAAGCGATGTAGTCAACCATAATACCTAAGTAGACTGCAGCATTTAAACAATATTTTATTTGTACCTAGAGTCACAATGTATGCCAAGAAAATATTTTTCATACCATTACACTATCTCCACCAGCCTGAACCATTGATACACAACAAGAATTTTTTCATGTTGTTTATGCTAAATTCTGACCTTACCATCTGAATGTCTCAGCAGAAATAAAGATTCATCATGTGTTTTTCCAATCTTCTATTCACATATATATAATTAAATTACTTCCATATCATTGTCCAATTTTTATGATCTTTAGCCTCATTTCTTGTTCTTATCTGATAGGATTAGCAGTCAGTATAGTCTTCTACTGCTGTAGCCTATTTGTTTCAAGGTTTGATGTCTTGTACAATCAGAGATGTTTTTCTGTATACCATCAATGTAAAGAGTGGTTTCAACTCAAACCAGTTTCCTCTGACCGCTTTCATCAAAGGATTTCTGTCCAGAGAATTGCCAATCACTGGAATTTTTTGATTTTCTGACCACTCTCTATAAAACACTAGAGATAGTTGTGTGAAAATCCTAATAGAATAACTGTTTTTGGAGTACTCAGATTCACCCATCTATTACAAATGACCATTGCTGCATTCAAAGCCACTTAAATCACTTTTCTTTCCCATTAAATTCTGCAGCTCACAATGACTATGCTCATTAAATTACTGCTACATCAATGGCTGATTAGAAATTTGCATTTGTTCACGCACTTAAGAGGCCATGTATTCTTAATTTATGATAAAAATTTTAATTAATAATCCACATATATAAAATGTATTGTCCATATCTCTCTCTCTATATATATATATGTATATCTATATATATCCACATACAAGCCTGTTTCACTGTATCAAAGCCCATCAGTGTGGCTAGACATTCAATTGCTTCAAGCCAGGATCAAAACTTGACCAATTTGGCATCAGTCAGAGACTCTACCCCTAAGTTATCAGCACACAGCAGAGAAAGGGAATCTTTTAACATATATACATGATGTATACAAACACTAAATCGGTAGTCAAGAGCACTCAATTCATAACTGAAGAGTGATATATATAATGTGCATGCACACACAAGTAATTCACTCATTTCTATGTATAAGGATATTGTTTTGTTTTTTTTTTATTTTGAAATTAAAAGTTGACTATCTTAGTGCCATGCCATATGTTTATACTAAAATAACTTAAAGATACTCTTAAATTGTCATTGGCTCTATAGATAAATACAATTCTGAAGTAAAATGTTTAAATATTTGGATATATTAAAAATTAGTTTCATTTATATGCAAGGGATCAAGATAAGATCAATTATTATCTTAACCTTAAGTTTAATACTCAAGAAGACAATTAAATGCAGAGTAAAATAAAATTTTTCATATCTTAAAAGTACAATACAGTTGTAATGTTAGTCAAATATGCTGTCATTTTTTGGTGACATTGATAAAGTAGCCTTTGAATTAAGAATTCATGATTTGACAGGGAAAAATAAAAATATTCTTGCAATATTTATTTAAAAACAAAATATTCTTGTACTATGTTATATGGTTGCAATTAGCTACAAGAACTATCAGATTTTAATTTTTTTCTGCATTTCTTTAAATTATTTTAAATTTTAGATCCAAAAATGTTTCTTAGTATTAACAAAAATGCATTGTAAATTATAAATACTTGATAAGATAGTGAAGTGATATCCGATTCTTTCTGTTCTAAAACAGATTTTTTTATTCCAAGTAATTCTGGTTTTCAAAATTTGATGTTGACAAGATTCATATTTGCCATGTCACCTATTGAAAGAAGCTATTAAATACAGGCTGATATATAAGAATTTTTATTGTAAAAAGAATGCATCTTGTATATAAAAATGTATAATAATAATAATATCAATAAATCAATAAAATGACACAGTTATGTACTGAATTTTGATCTGAAATTTTCACCATCTAATTTTTATCTATATAAGTGTCGTGTTAAATGAACTGACTAGGAAGGAGATTACATTGAAGTATAAATATCTGTTGGGTAAAATTGCAGTGAAATAATTTCTGCCCAAATATCTTCAACTTGAATGGTTCATAACTGTTGTGTAAAAGTAATTCACAAAGTTATGAATTTGGAGAAAAGTTCAGAAAAATTTTTTTCTAAAATTGTTTTTCAAATTCTTGGCTTAAATTTTAATGTTTATATACAATACATAATGGATAACTTTTTATATTAGAAACATGCTTTATCTAATTGTACTCAAATTACAATCAGTTGAAATTTTAATGGTGACAGCTTAAAAAAGGTCAGCCTAAAATATGTAGAAAGCTTGAGTTCTATGACTGTCTATTGTCATAATTTATTAGCTGATTCAGTAAAAGGGAACACAAAATCATTTAACTGAAAAATTAGCAAGAAATCATTGCAAAAATTTAAATGAATTCATATCAAGTAGCACTCTTATGTTAAATTTGTATAAAACAATTATTATTATAATAGTAATGAGCATTTCAAACAATTTAACATTTTTTTTGGATCTGGATTTCAGGAATATTATTCAAGAGAATTCAAATGCTTTCTTAAATTCATTTGCGTACATAATGATGACAATTCTTTTAGCTAACTGGGATTTCATTAATTTTCATAAGTATAATGCTGTCATTTTTTAACAGGATTATATCCCAAAAGAGTGTACAGCCTTTTTGATTGCAAGGCTGCCAAATATACAAATACTGAATGGCAGAGAAGTTACTGACAAAGAAAGAGAAGATGCTGAAAGGTTCTTTTTACGTTATTATCAAGATGCAGAAAACAAGCCTTACAGGTACTGTCAGTCATTCTGGATTATAGTCTTAAAAATTGATAATTTTTATATTTATGGACATATTGTTTTTAAAGCAATGAAATAGTCAATAATAAAATACAAACAAATTATTGTCATTTTATATAGAGAACTAAAATAATTCATCTAATTTAAAATATTTTAACACAATTTTCATTGCATATATAACTGATGGAAAGTACTTAGCTAGTACCTAAATTTACTTTATTTATTTGAGCTTAATTTGAATGTTTTTCTTTTTGCATATTGTTATGCTTTTTGTTTATTGCGTGCTTTGCAGTTTGGCAATATAGACAGCCTTTATCCCAGATACCCAATCTCTGCATATGTTTTATCTATTGAATAGTAAACACAAAGGTCTTGGAAGTGAAATTTTGTCAGTGCAAAGAGTAAACCCCATTTAACCTGGATAATAAAAAAATATATATATGGAATAATAAACAAGATTTAGTTTCTATAATACAAGATCCTAGTTAAATAATACTGTATCAACTTTTTCTCACAGTAAATTTAGATATAATTACTTAATATTTTAAACTCAGTATAAAATATTCTCTTCTAGCCTCTGGTCATAGACACATTGGACAATATTAGTTAAAACACTCCTATAATATACTTTTATGTTGTACAACTGGTGGTCAATTTACATGTTTAAAAAATTCTTTCTTCAATTTTTTTTTTATTTGATTGATTAATATTTCTAATAGTTATTAATTTTATTAATGCAGAAGCCAGTATTTGAGTTATAGCAATAATCAGTTATTCCACTTATTAAATGAACAGTGTTAGAGACTTCTATGACAAAATATATCATTGAATGTAAATGAAAACTAGTTTGAAAATCATTTTATTTTGTTGATTGACTTCCTATGATCAGATACATCAGTTTATGCTGTTTATAAAAGGCATGTTTCACTTGTAAAATCTGCTTTTTGTTTAGAGCATATGGCACATGTCAGAATAGTAACAAATATAAACTTTCAAATATTTCCTTTTTTTTTTCTTAAGTACAAGGTAACCAAAAATGTCTTTGCCAATTTATTAATTTTTTAGAAAAAAAAGGTATACAGCAAATGTGACATACCATTAGTCCTCAAACTAATTCCCATTGGTATCCAGAACCTTTTGCAGTAAAAATCAGGTGTCTTGGACACAAAGAAAACCGTGAATTCCTGCCGCAAGTCTGCCTCATTTACAAAGGATTTCCTACTAAAATGGTTTCCCAAAAAATGGGAAGGACTTTTTTGGTTATTTTATATGATTCAAATGTGTAGTAAGGGGATTCAGTTCATAATTAAATTATTTTCACAGATTTTATCTTGAAATGTTCATATTAGATATATTGGTTTCTGTAAATCTCTAAAGTGATGTTTTTTTCATCTCGTGTTTAACTTACTAATTTTCTGGCTACAAGGATGAATTTTCACATTAAAATAAGCATTAAATCTAGTCTTATTAAGAAACAATAACCTGAGAGAAATTTGTATTAATTACTTAGAAAAAAAATTGAAGAACATGCAACTTGAGATGAAAACAAATTATTAAGATTACTTGTCTTAGTTTTTTTAATTGTTTATGCATAACTTTTAAAACTAAAATAGAGGAAATTAAAACTCCAATAGAGTAGTTAATTTTTTATTTAAAAATAGAAGAAAATGCTAATAAAATATTAAGTTTTTAATATATTGAGAATAACATGTAAATTTGACATTTGTAAATTACTATAAAAAATAACATTATACTTAGCTTCCTTGCCACTGTAGGATGCTTAGGGAACAATCTTCTCTCATCTTTTCCCTCAAACCTGCTCTTCTTTATTATAAATTTGTCAGTATAATATATTACACTAAGCCAAATCATCTACCTAATAATGTGTTAGTCTTTTACATGCCTACAAAATAGATCTTAATCAAGCATCAAACTGCTCATACTGGTTTGTTGTTTTCCTGCATTATATTCTACGGCTATTTCTTGTTCAAGATAATGATGCACACATGTAACCTGCTGTCTACTTTATTCAAGAGAAAATAAGATTCATTAGAATAGGTGACCTTTTTCCATTGATATAAGGTCCAGTTCCAAATCTTACATGCCCATTGAAGACACTTTAAACAATAGTCATTACTTAGCATTTGTAGTCTTACAAGCAGTCATATACACAAGCATGACCAAGCAGTTCCAATCACAACAAAGATTAACGTGCTATGATGCATACCTTTCTTTATTTTGGTTAAAGCGATCAGCAGTTTATGTCACATTAGGCCTTCTGTTGGCTCATACTTGACAGGAAAATTTTCATGTCAATATTTGTTGATTTTTTTTTTTCTCTCCTTAGACCACTGCTTGAATGCAGATAAACCACAGGCTGTGCCATTTTGGAAATTCTCTGATCAAGTCTTCTGGCCATAACAATTTGGCCTTTATCTAAGTCACTTAAATATTACTTAAATAGTTTACTTGCTTATATGCCTTTGACGTTGATATGCAGTTGTTATGAGATGGTAGCTGTCATTCTTGCTACACTTTGCTGGTTATATTTTGGCTTGTCAGTGTTTTTGATAAATAATTGCATTTCTTCATAAAGAATCCTTCCTGCTTTAGTTTTAAAATATCAGCTTATTCCTGATTAAACTATCAACATGGAAATATTATTTTCCCTTTTTCTAATTTAAACAAAAGAAAAAAACCAGGTGCAACATTAATCATTCTATAATTGTGGATTATTTAGCATCATTGTAAATAAATGATATTTTAAAAAGCTTACTTGCCATATTTAATGCATTATTTTCAATTTTGCTTTTCTTTATTTTCATAAGAATATTTTTAAAAATTCATTGTTGAGTCACTAAATATATTCTTGTTGCATTAATATGCAAACACTTTTTGTACCGACAAAAAGTAATGTTTAACTGTTTGTTTAATTTTCTCTACAGGTATAATGAATTGCGACTTCTGCATGGAGATCTAAAGCCTTTGCTAGATTTGAATCTTTGTGATGATGGCCTCAAAGTCATCATGGTATTTTTAGATAAGTCACAGGAAATGATACTTGATGGAAAAAAAACAGTTAAGGAGTTAAAAGTATTACTAAAAGATTTTGTTGGACATCCACCATCCAAATTTCGCCTTCTTCACTTTACAAAGAGTCCTGAGCCTGCCGTTCTAGCAATTATGGATGCATCAAATAGGTCTCTCCATAGCTTCCGTATCCAAGAAAATGATGAAATCCACATACAGCTCAAATAAAATGTTTAACAATATTAGGTTATTGAAACAGTGTAGTTCTCACGAAGCTTCCAGTTTTATTTTTTAATATCTTAAAGGCTTAGTGATAAATAAATTTAAAATAATTTTATGACTGCTTCAATCAGTGAATTAAATATTACTGTAGCAAATAAAACATGCTCATTTTAAATTATATCTTTGACAATATTTTAATGCAAAGATTACAAAAAGCTTAGCAGTCAAAATCTATAAAAGAAAAAAATTGACATATCTTTTTAAATTTAAAATCTATTAAAAAAAAAACACAGAATTAAGTTTACATTATCAAATTTGGCTTACTGATGTTCATATACAAAGCAATACAAATCTTGTTTCTCTCAAGTATACATATTTTATTTTAAAGAATTAGGGCATTTTCTCATCTGTTCTGGTCATATAATTTGACAGATGTTCTTATTTATGTTAAATCAATAATGCATTTTATATACAAATGCACAAAAATTCTCATCCTGAGACATTTATCAATATTACTTGATAAAAATATTTTGTTGAAATTATCAACAGCTTTTTTATGTGAATAATTTGCTTTCTTATGACATTTTGGAAACAAATGTCTCATTGAAACAATGTAAAGACACTAAAAGTTTTTTTTAAATTGATTCCATCCTTCTGTATTTTGTATATTTTCAAAGTTTCTTGTTAGATCCTTCCCTTTTTTTTAAAATTACAATCCGAAACATTCCTAAAAAGAAATATAATTTTCATATTTAAAAAAAATTGTTTTTTAGACAGTTGTAAGATAATGGATGAAAATACATCTGGAAAACATGCTTGTAGATTATCAGTATTTGATTAAAGAATGCATAGTAGTTGATTTTATTAATATTGCAAGATTAATGCACATGGTTTACAGAAAATTATCTTAAGTATGTTTTGGAAGTTATCTTCATTAATTTGTTATTAATTACATAATTTTACTTCAATTTATTTTTTTTTCTTTTACAAAGTAATGTTAAGAGGTGCAATACATTCCAAATATAAAACTTTGGACAATGACTAGCAGTGTGAGTGTATATATATATATATATATATATAATTTCTTTTCTTTAAATGGCAAGAAAAATGTTAAAATATTTAAGATATCGTTTACATAAAACTAAATCCAAATATACAATGCTGCATATGTAAATATTAAAAAATTGTTTATATAATTTTTACACCAACATTTGATTTATAAAAGCTGTTCTAACTTTTAACCTGTAATTCTGTATTTTCTTTATTTTCAAATTGGTTTATGTTTTTGAATAAATAATTTTTAAAAAATAGCTAAAACTTTTTTGTATTTATGTGAAAATTGTTAATGGCCATCCACCCCAACTATGGGTTAAAGAGCCTCACCAACCCACAATTAGCCAAGCATAGTGAATACAGCTACACTCCTGGAGACGTTTAATCAGGGAGGAGTTCCTTCAGCAGTAGTGAGTAGAATTTGGAAAATTGTAATTTTAAGTTAAAATTGCTTACATTATTGATTTTTGTGAAATCACAAAATTGTGTATTATAGTAATTCAAAACTATTTACATCAGACTGTTGTTCTAATCATTATTTCTATATTCACATTTCGGCCATTATACACTCCAGTCTTCTTCAAGTAATACATGTTGGAATTTTGTCCAAAACCCTTTATTTAGTCCACTGGGATAGATTGTTCTAATTCCACATACCATACCTTTTTGGATATCTTAGTTTCAGTAACTCAACTCCAAATTTTTGTTCCCTCTGCTGAAGGCTGGAGCATACAACAGCCAAAATGTTGTAAATATAGCAATAAAGATTGGGACAACATTCCGAACAGTGTAAATAGTTACAATACCTCAATCTCAGAAATACAGACAGACAGATAAGTAATTCAAAAGTTTACAAAAAAAAAAAAAAGTTCAAGTCTTGCATTAATTTTCCCAATTGTTATAGAGTAGTAATATACCACAAAATGAAAAAGAGAAAAAAATCCAAAAGAATTATGTGAGAAAATGAAATTAAAAAAAAAAAAAAAACATTACTGTGGTGACAACATGGTTGAGTATGAACACACACAAAAAAAAAATCACCCGTGTCATAGATCACACTGATTTCAAAACAAATTTATACAAATAGATGGTGAAATGTTTTCATCCTGACCAAGAAGCGTTTCCTAGAATTAAAAAAAAAAAAATGTTTGGTTATTTGGTCAGTTTTTAGAAAAGGAGTGGAGTTGAGAACTTTTCAGTACTTTCATGTATATTGACCAGGACTGCATTTGTTTAGGTTTTTAATAAATGGTGATAGAAAAATTGACTTTAAAAAATGTAGTAAGCCATGTTAATAATTAGAGATGGGTGGTTTAACCAAAAAAACGACTTTTTTCAGTTTCATCTTCACTTGGTTTAGTGCTATCCCTACTGAGTGACCATATCCAAAGAAACAGTATTGAAAAAGACTTTCAGATGTTAATAAAATTAAATTTTATCAAAATTTATACCATTGTAAGAGAAAAAGATTGAACAAAAATATGTTAAAAACATTTGACTAGTTTTAGGAAATAAATGTGAAATCTATTTTTTTTTACAAAAGAAATGAAGAAAAAAAGGAAATATGACATATTACACATGGAAATCATAGAATGTTTTCAAACAGAAAAAAAAATACATGATGTCTGAAATCTATTTGTTTCAGTTTTCAAAAAAAAAAAAAAAAACTTTCCAAGGCAACTTTAAATTTTATAACTATCACTGCCTCTCTACTGAGCTGGCTCCCTAAAAGTCAGGTGTCCAAGGAAGGTCATTGGATGTGACAGGTAAGGAATGAAAACAACACATACCTGTTGGTCAACTAAAGGATTTCATTGGAAGGTTTCTGGAAGATTTCCAAATGATATCTAAATAAGTTTGGTAGGCACAGTGGCTGAAATTTTGTACTAAAGATAAGGAAACTGATTTTGTATAGTAGTAGCAATAACATCTTATTTCAGAAATTTACAAATTAAATTTTCAATAAACTTTTACTCCTGTGACTCTTGTAAAAACAAAGCATCTTAAATGAACAAATTAGATGAGAGAAAGAAATCAATTATATCTGCATTCAAGTGATGTCTTTAATTCAGCATCCAGTAACTAAAATATTTAGATATTTTTAAGGTAAAACTATCCTTCAAACACCGAGTTGGTGGCTACAAAGCAAACAACAGCGCATGCATTTATAGCAACTGTAATATTTGGTTAAACATTTTAAATGTAGGGTTTCTATAATACTGACAGTGGGGAGAGAAAATAGTTTTAGTAGCTTACATAAAATCTTCTGTTTGTAAGAGAATAACCTTAAAATTGCCAGAATTTTCTTTAAAAACATATCCCAAAATCTTTTTGTTCTACATTAGAAAGAATAACAACAATAAAACCAAGAAGATTGTCAGTTAAAATGAGTCCAATTTATAGACATTGACAAATATTCTCAATATGAATAAGGGGAAATATTTCCTGCAGATATGGTTTTTAAATACAACGAATGAAGTAATTTAAAAAGAAATTGTAAGTTTTCTACTGGAGAGTAAATTTCTTTTCATGACTTCAAAAGAGTTTATGAAATTATTAAAATTGGAGTTCTTTTTTAAGGAAGGATAGAATAAAAAATTTGAAATACTGTGAACTTTGCATATCTTAAAAAATAACTTTTTATTAGAAATAAAAAATAAAGATTTTAAAACCTAACTCCAGTTATAAATAATGCTGCTAAATTTTTTTTTAACAATCTGTCTTCTTTAATTTTTTTTCATTACAATGTGAATTTTTTCAATTTTTGGTAGGGGAGGGAGTCTGGGCTTTTTTTCTGTATCAATACTTCTACCATCTTTGAAAGTATACATTTTCATTTATATTTCCTGTTATAATAGAGACATTTTGCAGATGTTCTTTATAATGATTGGTCAATAGACTGCCTAAAGGAATTTTCTACCTTTCATCTTAATTCTTATTCAATGAATCATTGCTAACCTTTATTAATTTTTAACCAAGTTTTTTCATTTTAATTTTAGTTGCTTTTCATTACATCTACTCAGGCTGTCATTCTACAATCATTAGTAAATAGCACAAATTCAAAATAAAGACTAACTTCTAAACAAGACTTGAATTTCTATTCTTTTAATCTTGAGAATTTTTTTACTAGTAAATATTTTTCATTTCTGCACTGTTTACTAAAAGACATAATTAGTATGTGATGGAAAGCAACTAAAATTAAAATGAAAGAAACTTAGTTAAAAATTAATAAAGGTTAGCAATGCTTCACTGAATAAAAATTGAAGATAATATTGTCACTATTATAGTATTAATTGTTTGAATAATTATTATTTTAGATAGTTTTATGTCATTAGGCTTACAACACTTTTGTACCCAAGCTATAATTAAATAATATTCTCCAATGTTCATATAACCTGGCATACCACTGTCCATTCAATGATTCTGTTTCAAAAAACTACAAATTAATTACATCATATTTCTAATCCCAAATAAAAATTCTATCCAATCTTCATTAAGAGGAAAACATTACCAACAACTAACCATGATCTTTCATTGTGGCCAATACAAATTTGAACAAGTTTCCCATAAATCATCTAAAATTACATTTGGACATATTTTACTGTATATTTTTCATTGCATGAACCCACATTTATTATAAAGTAACACACCTCCACCAAAGCATTCATCAGATGATGGCCAGAGAAAACAATATCAGGTTTATGCAGTAGCAATTTTTAAATATATTTTCTTTTTCTTTCCAACATTAGATTGATATTCCACTTCCAATTTATCTATAAAAGGCAGGATGTGTGTGTGTGTGTGTGTGTGTGTGTGTGTGTGTGTAACAAATGCATGGTCGCAATTTTCGGCAGATTTGCACCAAAATTTACATGCACATGCTCCAAGTTAGCGGGAAGGCCAAGACCAACTTTGCATTTCCCAACTCCCATCGATAGTGGAAATAATTGATTTTCTCATGCTTCTACAGCAGTTTTCATGTAGTTTGCGGCCATTTTGTACTGGCCAGAGTGAGAGCCAATAGCTGTCTGCCACGAATAGGCAGGAAGATTTATATTGACCAGTGTGAGAGCCAACAGCTGAGTGACATGAACGTTAACTAGCATGCAAAAAAAAATCGATAGCTGCATTCGTCACAAGTGGGAAAAATTTAAATCTGCATGGCACTTTACTCCAATTGGCTCATTCGCTTGCTTAAACTCAACGTTGATTCTGATTCCGCAGAACTGGGTTGGGTGTGAAGAAGTATTTGTTGTTAACATTCATTTTTCATTCGGTTTTTCCAGTTATGAGTCCCTTTTTTAAAGCTGATCGTTTTGTGTTCATTTTGTTTAGTTCTTTTTTCGTAACAGATTTAATGTTTAGTATAGAGCTTAGAAAAAATTCGCAGTGTGAGATAGGCAAGAAGTAAGGCATGTAGCAACATCAGCACCGCAAAGAGCACTCCTTTAAAGATAAGGAAAGGCAAAAATATTTTAAGTCAAGTGATAGCAATTGCTGTACGAGTCGTACGATTTTTGAATCAAGCACGGTCAATGCCGGACCATGCTGCTAGTAAGAAATAAATTTGCTTCTATTTTTTTTTTTCAAAAAAAAAAAAAAAAAAAAAAATTGCTTTCAGAAGTTTAAAAATGCTTCAAAGAACCATAAATGGAAATTTACAACTGGAGATGTTCAGTAAAACTTGCCATAATTCAAAAGGGTTCTGAAACACTCTCAGTCCAATTAAGAAAACCTTAAAAATATAGTTTTGTCAGAAAGTGGGTCAGGCACGCCTTGTATACTTAGAATATACTAAATTAAATCAAAGGAAAACTTTGAGCAATAGAGCATATTTGGAAGTAAAATATTCTTTCTCAAAAGGCTTCAATGTTCAAATAAAAAAATAAGTGAACAATTTCTATTCACCTAAGAGCGAAAAAAACAGTTCTACTACAGAAATTCATAATAAATATTATAATTCCTTAAAAAATATTGAACTAAAAATACAAGAGAAAATATTATTTACCATTAATTTATTCACATAAATATGTCTATACAAGTGATAAAAGAAGTGAATTTTTTCCATTTTTTTTAAAGCCACATGCTATCTCAACCAATCTGAGAAGTTGTGTGGAAACTTTATCAGCTCCTTTCTGGTGAAAACAAAAATAGAAATTTACCTTTTACATTGCATGTTACAAAATAAGTAAACTAATTCAATTTTATATCATGATAAATTTTAAAAATTCATTTTTCAGAATGATGAAAATTTTTCTAATCTGTATGAAAGCAATTTGTGTAGAAATTATAATAAAAAATAAATTAATTTTGACATAGGAAAAAAATCTGTCACATTAGTTATTTTTGTTAAGTTACAGAAAACTTGCGTAACAGCTGTAGTATGTTTTCATTTTTGATATCAAAAAGCTAATATTCAGTCATAAAACTTCAAATTTTAATTTAGATATTAGATATTTTTAAAAATGAATATTTTAATTTTAGGAAAAAGTTCAGTATATAAAAAACAATTATGTTAATACATACCTCAAGATTGCCAAAAATTGTCATCAAATTATAATTCTTGGCTAAATGATTAATTGATTCTAGTTCAATTGAAAAATTTTCCCGACATCCATCTGTTAAATGAAAAGTTATATTGCTATGATGAAAAGCTCAGACATGATTTAACATGAACAATTTCTATAAGAAAAACAAATGATAAAGAGTGATCTCAAAAAAAAAAAAAAAATCAGTGCAAATTAAACTGAGAAACTCCAACCCCAACATCTAAATGAAAAATATCTGATATAGGAGTTTATATTTGATGATGATTAGTCAAAATATTGTTATTAATATTATATCAGGTTATATCAGGGGCAGAGTTTTTAGACATTCAAAACATCCATGAAATTTAATTTGCAGTTCTGCTTGTCAACTGAGTACAAGGACTAAGAATGAAACATTTTTACTAGTTGACAAAGTTACTTTAATTGTGTATATCTTGTATGAACAACAAAAACAAACTTTTTTTATTGATCAAGTTATCATAATTAAATAGAGAGGAACAAAATTCATAATGCAGGTTAACATTTCAAAAAGAAAATTTCAATAAGTACAAAACCTTACTTGGTATGTGAACAACCAAACATGCTCTGCTAAGAAAGTATTTTGCATCAATAAATTTCATAGAATCTGTAACTCTCTTCAAGCTGAAAAGTCAAACAAGAAAATAGAATAAAAATTCAAGTAAAACAAAATCTTATTCAAGGGGCTGCTGAAAAGCTCTCAGCTTGACCCAATTTCCAGACAGCGACCAAATATCAATTTTTTATACCCTTTCTTGGTCAGGTCAAGAACTTTTTAGCACACCTCCATATTATGCAGATTGACATTTAAAATTTACTATAATTATATGTTCTTTTGTTGACAGTGTTTATAGAATCTGACTTCTTTTTCTGGGAAGAATATTTTAAAGAATCATTTTTTCATTCTCTGAGGGATGTTTTTTTAAACATGCCTATTATTTCAATAAAAATATGAAATACAGATATAGCAGTCCTCATGATTAAATTATTTGTGAAATTTTATTTTGGAAAAGATGACTCATTTTTTGTTAGAAAAATGCAAAGTCAAAAAAATAAAATAAAATAAAAATAACTGAAACAAGTAACCAGGTCAAAATTTAGATTAAAACACTAAAAATATTTAAAACATTATCTTTACACATGGTCAATTTTATTTTGCTTTTGATAGTCTTTTGTAAAAAAACTATTGTGATAATTTTACCGTAGACTGCTGCTTAATAGAGACTAATTTTCATATCATTTTATTTATTTTTTTCTACACTGAAGTTTATAAATTATGGATAAGGCCTATCTGTGATCATTAAGTATTTTTGGAACAAAAGTTGGGAATTAATATAATTAAAAATTCAAAATAAACAGGAAATATTTGCTATGTAGCAATGAATAATGAAAATACAAATTTATAATAATTTAATTATAGTTACAATCCCTCGGTAGTCAATCTGTACTTTTTGCTCGTAATATTTTGTTGAAGTTATCCTTCTTGCACTGGTGACGCCAGTACAAGGGAGATAACTCAAGAGAAACCCGTTTCAAATGCTTACATAGGAGGTAAAAAGACCAACTCCAGTCATGAAAGAACAATACTCATCAGAAAAAATTATATATACTGTAATTATTTTGCAGCATGAGTAAACTAGCTATAAATTATAATGTTTCAGATTAGGAAATAATATTCACAAAACAGTTTTAACTTCATTGCACTTATCTAACACTTTATTTCACACTGGTGCTTTTAGGAAAGAAGCACTTTTTTCTTTTTTTTTCTTTTTTTACTCTTTTTCAAGGGTAAGTCCCTAATTTTAAACTTGGCATTTGTAAATAAAAACTAAGTATAGATAACTTTTTTAAAAGGTCGGGGACTGATTTAACACTGTATTTATATTACAAACAGGATCCTTCTTCTAAAATGAAGAAATAAAAATCAATGTTTTTATTCTGACAAATGGTGTCAATTATTACACCCTCTAAAATTTTCCCTATTTTTTTTTTTTTTACAAGTAGACCAGTCAACCTCAGTAGTACCAAAAACATAAGTATCTTTCCATGTAGAATTTGCTTTCCCTCGTTATATGACAATAAAATTGTAGATACAAAATGGAAAATAATCAATCATTTGCAGCCATAACAGTGGCCTCTGCCACCATCATTTCCTATTTAAAGAATTGATATTTAATTATTTGCAAATGCTAATTCTCACTAAGCTTAAATATGAAATTATCATTACTGTTTGGCCACTATGACTGATGGTGGACAGTTCAGACAAGCCAAGGGTTCTTCCTTGCTTATTCTTGTAATTTTCTTAATAAGGGAAATTACTTGTCAATTTATACTTAATTAAAAATTACTTGGAAACTGATTCATTCTTAATATTAGAGCATTTGTACCATGACATGACATTCTTGCTGTCTTTTCTATTATAATTATTTGATTTCTGTATCTTTCTTAATGTATATTGTCAACATTGCAACTTATTTGCAGATAAAGATCACCAAGATAGCTTAAAGCATGTTGAAATGGCTCTCAAAATACATGCTAAATATGAAAAATTAAAGTTTCCTTTTAAATCTCTAATCCTTTTCTTTTAGTAAATAATATTTTTCAATTTTTTTCTTGAATAAACTCCCTGTCATATTTTTTTTTGTGTAATGGTAATATTAATCTGAGTTTATTTCTAAGAAATGTGAGAATTCACAGCAAAGCCATTGTGATAAAAGAAACTGCTGTATATAGCAAATACTAAACGGAAGTATGGTTTGAATAAATGAATAGAGGAAGGTGTTACTTACATTAATACATTCAAAATTAATTGAATGAATATAAAGAATATGGCATGAGGCCAATATTTAGAGGGAAGAGATGCTGGTCATTAACTTAGCTAGTTGCATTCACTGACCCAACTATTCTTTCACTATAGCATCACATTTATTCAAATTCTTTCATATAACAGCAACCACAATGTCACATTGTTTTCATTGGAGAAACTGAGTAAATGAGAAGAGTTTTTATAGACAAAGACTAAAGCATTGTGGGTAATAAATGTCCATATAAGGAGGGATTCAGTGGCTTTTTTGTTGTACTGATTTTGATTTTTGCAGGAACAAGCGTTGCGATTGTCAGAGTTAAAAAGAAAAAGTAACAGTAGTGAAAGGAAGAAGATAAAGAGACATCTTAAGTGTGACCGAGAATTTCTTAAAAGGAGTTAAACCATACAGCTCAGATATCGTTTTCCCTCTAGCTCACTTCTATCATGGGAATTAGTAATTCTATCTGTAATTCTTCATTCTTGTTCACTTTATTTAAACCACAAACTAAAGGGTGTAAATTATTAGATTCCAATTGTAGAGTGTGTTAACCAAGATTAACAATTATCCTATACAACCAACAGCATATGACTTCAATTTAGAGGATAGATGCAACTTACAGAAGATTGCAAGTAATACCAAATACAAGATTATATATTCACAAATATACAACAGAAAGTTAAAACCAGCTCCAGATATTTCTTTAAATTTCAGGTGTACAAAAAAGCTAAGTAAATTATAAAGATACATTCAAATTAGAACTTGATTGGGAGAAAAGATTTTTTAGCAAAAAGTTACAATATGTTTTAATAACATGCAGTTCTACACATTACAAGCTGAAAATGAAAAAAAACAAACAAAAGAAAACTAACCTTTCTTTTTGTGAAATATCAGCAACAAAACAAATATAATCAACATTGAATTGAAAAGGATTTTTGTCTTTTTCAGGAAACAGGTAATCTGAAATTTGACTGAAGAAAGAGAAAATATTCAGTAGCAAAATTATTTTGATTTCCCCATTTTTTTTTATCTATAAAAATATTCAGAATAGCAACCAATTTTTCATTTTTCACTACTTTTTTAATAAAAAAAATTCTGGAGTGATATTGTCTTTCAAATTGCCATTTCTTACATTCATGTTTTGGACATTCAAGTGAAATTATAAAATATTTACCATTATTTACATGTGGACTACTGACTTCATTTTTGTTGTCATTATCACAATGTTTCAGCCACTGCGTTGTCTAGCCTTCATCAGTTACTTGCTGATTCAAGTAATCTTCAAGGAATTTTGAACTTTATTTCTCTTTTCTACTGCAACTGTCTCAACAGCAGCCTCAGTGAGTGCAGACAAGCATAAAAAGCAGCAGCAAGATAGATTAGGTTTAAGGCTCCAAGTTATACAATACAGAACAATAGCCTAGTGGATTAAAGCATTGATTCATGAATTTGGTGAATACAATCCCTGGGCCAGGCAGCGCATATTCAAATTCGGTAGAAATGGGACAAGGAATAACTGCATAAAAATAATAAACAAGAAATTAGTCAACATAATGGGAATGATACCTACATAGATTAGATAAAGTTCAAAATAATCTGAACAAGCAAAAGGCCACAATAGTCCACATGTAAATTATGATAACTGAAATGCAGGAAGAAATTATTTACCACTGATTTAATTTAGCAAGAAAGTACATTTCTAAGATTTTCTATTTTAATAAATCAATGATATGCCACAAATTTTTAAATTTCACAACTTCCTATCTTTTCTAACTTTAAGCAATGTTTTTCTCTTTGCTATCACTCCCAGTATATGTTCTACCATCCATTTATACAAGTTCTTAGCTATGTTACTCATTATGCACCTCTTGTCTTCAATATGTCCTGTCAATACCAAATTCTCCAAGTCCTTTTTCCTTATTATGCGTTCTGAAAATTTCAACTGTCCCTTTTTGATCATTTGCAAAAGTGTCTTTTTTCTCCCTATTTTCCCTAAAACTTTCTCATTACTCACATACATGTTCTGTCCATGGTATTTTCAGCATTCAGCAATACCAAATCTCAATTGCCTTAAGTTTTCATTTGTGAAGAAATTGTTCAATATTCACTGCTTTGTTTCCAATGAAATTTTCTTGTTTCTTAATATTTTGTTTAGTTTCTTTTGCTAATCCAATGCACCTTCAGATTTCTCTGTCACATTTTCCATCATCTGTTAAAACACTTCCCAGATAATTAAATTTGTTTTTTCTTTATTTTGATGTTACTTTTTGTAGCTCACATCCTGGATCATTCCTCTTGTTAATGAACATACATTGTATCTTTTTACCAGAGTCCATTTTTTTCATTATCCTTTAGTACAGTTTTTTTTTTCTATGTATGCCATCAATACAGTGTCATCTGCATATTTAATGTTGTTAAGGTTGTGAGAAAAAAATAAATAAATCCTGGTAGGACTTCTGGTTCTTTTAAGATTATCTCATTGTAGAGGTTAAATAAATCCAGTGCAAAGATGCATCCTTATCTTATACATCCTTCTATTTTTGTGTACTTGCTCAATTCATTTTCTATCTGCATGCAGGCAGTTTGTTCCTAGAAAATATTGTGGATTGTTTTAATATCTTTCCAAAATAAATCAAGTTTTCTTAACAGTTCAAATAGATCCTCATGTACTTAATCAAATGCTTTTGCATAGATTATGAAGTATAGGTATACATTGTTCTGCATTTGTATTGCTCACTTTGATAATCTTCTGATTATGGAGATCACATTTCTTGTTCCATTCTTTTTAACAAAGCCACACTGTTCTTGCTGTATTTCTAGTTTAATTTTACTATGCACTCTATTTATCAGAATCCAGATAAGCTTAGTTGTATAGCTCATTAAACTGATTATCCAATAGAGCTTGCATTCATTTGCATTGGTCCTTTTAGTTAGTCTTATGAAGATGGATCTACTAAAGTCTTCCAGTATGTTGCCACTGTTGTATATTTCATTTATTATTTCTGTAATCTTGTTGATCTTAAAATCAACAAAGGCTGATAGCATCTCTATTACAATTTCATCTGGTGATGATGCTTTTTTTTATTTTTCATCTTAGCCATTACCAATCTTAGGCCAGATTTTAATATTTCAGGTCCTTCCATGTTTTTGCATATTGCAAGTTTCTCTCTTTCATCAGAAGAGTTCTTCAATGTATTTGTTGTCTTTGAAACATTATTGCTTTCAATTTTATGAATCCTGTTTAGGAACACATCTTTTGTCCTGTTATTTCTTTCATTTTTTTTTATCTATACCTGATGTATCTATGATTCTTATTCTTTACAACCATAATATTTTAGTCATTTTTGCTAGTTCCATTAAACCAAAGTATATAGATTTCACTGCCTGAGCCAAGGATTGAAATATTTACTTACAATCACAAGGTAAACAATATACACTTAAATCCACTAGGTTACTATCCTATAAGACAACTGGTTTGTGAAATTTTTGCACAGAAGTAACACTATGTAAAAGAATCGATAAGAGTTATCTCTCCTAGCTGGATACAAACTGTCTACCACAGTGGATTAAATAGGATCCAGTTCACAATTCCAAGACTGTTAGCAGCAAAGGAAGACTGTTGCGTATAACAATTGAAATACTGCCAGAAAATTAAAATGTTTAGTGTAACATAGCTCAACAGAGACACAGCATGAGATTCTTTGTTTAATAATGAGAGAAACTGGGAACATACCATGTTGAAATAATTTCTACTATTATGCAGTCTTAAAACTAGAATAAATTATGAAAAAATGAGACCCTCTTTTTCTACACATATGGTACACCTGAAGAAAAAGGCCAAATAATAGATCAGTTAAAATATTGTGAGTACAGCATATAAAATAAGATCAACTGTCCTCCCAACGAAAAAGAAAAATCTCTTGGAATCATTAAACATATAAAGCAGTTAATCTATGAAACATTGCAAAATCACATCCTTTCTGTCTGTGTAATCCCTGTGAACATGTCATTATATAAAAACTATAACATTAAGTATATTTTTTTATCACTTATAAACCAGAATGAATGAAAATATAATTGAACTAGACTACACAGTTAAAATTTGAAAAAGAAAATAAAAACAGTACTTACATTTTCACATCAAAATTGGTTGAGAGTTTGGTGATAGTCTGAGATAGTTTCTTTTTATTTATACTGTTAACTCCAAATATCTATATTATATATATAAAAAATAAATAAGTTTCAATTTTAGATATATTTTAAGGATAGAGAACATAGTGAAATTTTAATGACATTTGATGTCCAACAATTTTTAAAAAATATTTTCTGCCACAATGGGGGAAGGCTCTTTATGCCATCAAACGTGATAATTTTACAAAAATGTATCAATCATAAATAAATACAATATGTGTAGTTTCTAATGAAAAAGAAAAAGTTTTTGCTGTAAAGCTTAAAAAATAAATGGATAAGCATTATAATTAAGAAAAATTGAAACAAAACAATAAAAAGGAAATGCAAAAAAAGTTATCAATCTCTAGTAATTTTTCAAAATTGAAATTTAAGATGGATTGAAACAATAAGTTATTTAAATAAAACAGGACAGTTATCTTGCTCTCAAAAAATAATATTTTTATTATGTTTGAGAAGCTTTTATTTGCAAACTTTTATAACCTTTGTTACATACCTCTTAGTTTTTTTAATTTTTTTTTATTTATGGATGGTAAATAAATAGGTTAACAAACTAAAAAAAACATCTATAGCACTAAATAATCACAATTCAGTTCTTTATTTAGGAACTTAAGTTTCATGTTTCATATGGGATTTTGAATTGGAGATTCATTAATTTCAATTTATAAGCATGAAATTTATATTTGTTAAAAAAAATATATAAGAGAAGAGAAACTATCGCTGAATAATCCATGAAACCTGTTCTAAATATTGGTAGATTGTTTATTCTCTGATAAAAAAGAAAATAAAATCATAAGTTAGAATCCAGATAAGTATTATCTTCTTTCCATTAAAATAAATAATAATGTCAGAATAAGATAATGATTATCAGAAATTGACCCTAACCTAAGGCCTGTCTAAATTGTTTCATCTACAAACCAAAAGTTAACAATAGGAAATTGATTAAAAAACATTTTTTTATAAACAAATATTTGACTCAACATCTTTTTAAAATCTTCAAAATAATCAATGATGCAAAAGTAAAAATTTAAGTTACTTTTAAGTTTTAACTAATTTGAAAAAGTATAAATGTGGTTAAAAGAATAATCTAAATTTGTGTTGAATTAACGTCAGAAGGAATTGATTGTTAAAATATTTACATAGATTCAAAAGAATAAGGAAAATACTGGATGTAATCGTCTTCATCGGATAACAATAGTAAAAGTAAAAAATATAAACAGACTCAATTCAAGTGACTACAATCCCTTATATATATATATATATATATATGATAGAGAGGAACAAATTTAGAAAAAAGTCTACGTAAAAAACTTTCATTTAAGAAACTAAAAAATAACCGTTTCCTAAAAAAAAAATATACATTTAAAAATCAAATCAAAATATCACCTGCCTGTTAGCATCAAAATTTCGAAACGAGCATTTTCGGTTTTATCAAATAATAAAAAAATATTACTAAATAATTCTTCTTACCAAAAGAGAAACTTTATTCAGGGATTCACAACCATTAAAACGCAACATATGTGTCATGCTGGGAACGGCCGCCATTTCAAATAGCCGCTATTTTTATTTTCTTACGAAAATGTGGCGAGAAAAACTATTGTAAATTAAAATGGAACTTTTAAATTTGAAATCTCATTATTTTTCTTTTAAAATTTAAATAGTTTTATTGTTCATTTTTAATGAAGTGTGAGTTAAGTTCTTAAATTAAAAAAATGTGTGCGTTCTTTTTTTAGAGCAATGCAAGAAATGAAGAAATTTTATTTATTTTCTCGTAAATTACATTTATTGATTCAACAGAAATTTATTGTTAAGTTTTCGCAGAAATTTAACAATTGTGTTAAAAATACGAGGTTACGGTTCCTATGAGAGATATAAAACTTAGCTTCTCTTTCATTTGAGAGTTTCTACGGTAACTCCTAACGATACGTCACGTGGCAGCACTTCTCCATTGCACTAACGGGGTTGGGGTCAGAAACTGGGTTGTTTTTGTTGTTACTCGCTATACACCACACGAGTTATCTTGAAAGTACATTAAACCGATTTTCGGTCATGGGCTACCAAATAAATATCCTTTCTTAAATAGAGCAATCAGTGAGAATCAAACTCACAATAGTAGCAATGTAGCTAGTCCTGATAAAAAAATTATATATAAACAAAAAAAAGTTGAAGATAAGGCATTTAAAATTTTTCATTAAAACCCATATTTCTTTTTCTCTCTTTTTCTCTCTATACTTCTCATCCAGTTAATGAGAAGGCAACCCTCAAATAAAAAGGGGAAGAAGAAAAAGGCTGAACCCAGCCAAAAATCAACAGAGTTTTCTGGGCCAGAGTCTAGCCATATTTGACTAGAAATCCACCAAAATAAGAGAGGCTCTATGCATCTAAAAAAATTGAAAAGAAAGGAACCCCAAAAAATAAAATCATTTTGGTAATCAAAGATATTAACACAAAGAGACTTTTGATGCTAGCTGAAACCAAGCTTTGCACCAGTAATCTGGGATCCTTGTCTATAACATGGTCGGCCCAGCTCAATCCTGAGCTGTTCCCACACTGGTCAGCACTGATGCCGGTCAACTGATGGTTATCTGTTGATTGCTTCATTTCTTCATCTTTGTCCATATTGAGTTCTGTGATCACAGTGTAGTGATCAAATTTTCATCCATACTTTAACTGCTGAATCAAGTTGGTAGAACTGTGTTATGAAAAAGGACAAGAATGTTTCCACTGATGAACAAATAATGAAGGACGCTGGGTTAATTTTCAATTGGTTTATATAATCATTGATACAACAAAATTAACACTTCCCATTCTATCGTGACACAGTATCTTTTGCTTCTAAAATTTGGAGTGGGTTAAACATTTACATAAGATGTTAGGTTGATATCCTTGGTAGCAGGTCACGTGAGGTTCAACAGCTCCCTTGTTCGCTGTTGATTTGTCTCTGCCTTCTCCAACAGCAACCTCTTCACTTCAACTCAGCATTCAGCTTATATGCATCTCCCCTAACTCTCACCACTCCTTAAAGCTCATTACGTACTCATAAATTAATTATTCTCTCCAACCCTGGAGACATGACATCGGCCCTAAATAAAGCGGTCTGGTATTTCAAAACAATTATTGTTTTTGTTAATAAATTTTTGTTTAAAAATTTATTTCATATTGGCAATTTCTTTGCTGATTTCCAAAATGACTGATTCGACATCCTATTGCTTACATTGTTGGCTTTACCAAAATTCACTCCCTAGCCAACTATGACCTTCAAATACCAAACAGTTAACTTTTCAAAACAAAATTATTTATTTTAAATCGGCAATTTCTTTGTCAATTTACCAATATGATCTAAATATTCCTTGTGATAATCAGCTGTTTTCATCAAAACAAAATGATTTATTTCAAATCAGCAAAGAATTTTTCTACTGTTTTACATTCCACCCTTTTCAGGGACTCATAACAATTCTTATTTGTAATTCCGTTTATCAGTTTATCTGTATTTTTCCTTTGCTTCCTATTTCAATTCCAGTTTTCCACCTTAACATTATCCTTGTTTAATGTTTTCAATACTTCCAATTCTGTATAAGGTTTTCACATGAACCCTTTTAATCCTATTTCACTACTACCAATGTCACATTCCTTTCAACTACTACCAGTGACTCTTTATAGTGTCAGTCAAAAAGGATATGTGTCACAGTTAAAAAGGATATAAACTGAGTCAAGAGGCAGAAGAAGGGGCTGCCAGATAAACCAGCCATGCATGTTGTATGAAGAAGTTAATCAGTCATCTGCTTAAGTCATTTTTTCTGCTCTTCTTAAAGTCTAGAAAGGACAGTAGATTGACATCATATCTATTTCTAAGATGAAAACTTCTACCAAGGTCTGACTTCTATACTGTTACTTACCAAGCTGAAACAGACTTTCTCTTGACTGCTACCACGATATGACATAAACAAATTTTTGCTACAACAAATATCAAAAGATTCACTCCAATCTAAATCAAATATGTATTATTTATTTTTTACCCTTGAGTCAGTTCAATTTATGTCCTGTTTCCAAAAAATAATACCAAGTCTCTCTGGCACAACTCTCCACAGCAACAGTTTGCAATATTAGCTTTCTAAATACTAATCAATGTCAAGACACCCAAGGTTGTGGTTATCTAAACTTAGCTAAATCTGTTGCAAAGCCATGTTAGTAAGAAAAACAATAAAAACTGAACTTACTGCACAAACAAGAATGCCTGTTACTCATCATGATAAGTGTTAACTACCTAACAGTCTCGTCCTTGGTACAACAATAAACATCTGTCAACAAGGTCTCTGATCCAGAGATTTTGAGGAGCATGGAACCACCGCTTAATTGCTGTTGTTTACAGGTCCAGCCTGATCCGAGGTGTTAGGGTCCCAGCTATAAGCAAATAGTGAACACCCAAACTGGGACCAAAACATTATGAAAGTATAAAAATATATTTCTGTAGTAAGAACACAAGCAATACATTTTCATAGTAAAAAAAATTTATCATCAATACATTATTGGAAAAGGAAGAGAAAAATTACCAGCAGTAAATTTTCTTAAAAAAATTGCGTAGGCTCCCAAGAAAATTAAATTTTGGCATTATATGACTCATATTAGTTAATATGTCATTAGGCAAACCAAACCAAATTTAACTTTGCCTAATGAATGAATGAATGTTATTAATGTTACTCATACTTTGCTACTTTTAGAATTTTTAACCATGTGAACATACAGCCTGGTTCCTCATACAGCTTGGTATAGTCTAGGTGTCGTTAGATGACATATAGGACATCTTCTTTCAGGATAGAATAACAGATCAGATTTTTCCTTCAGCCATTAAAAAACTCCAACTGTGTCTACATCTCTTTATCACAATGCCTGGTCTTCTGTACATCTCAACAGTGACTGCTACTCTTTTCACTTGCCTCTGTGACTGATTCTCTACAGCTCATAACTAACTTACTCTATAACTGCCTATATAAACACATGGCCGGAATTCTCTACTTTCTAACCAATTTCCACTTGATTCTTAAAATTTTGATTTATTTATTCTACTTCCTTTTTCTTTATTTATGGAGAGTGAATGGTTGCTTTGAAGATCTCTTATCTAGACATTACTGTCAAGATAGTCAGAAAGAGATAAAATCATTTACCGTCCATTTTACTATGTTCCATTGTACCACATTCACTTATCCTTGTAGTTAGTGCTGAACATATATTACTTATAAATGTAAATTATGTACTACTTTTTTGCTTGATATGATTAACAGAAAACCAATCTAAAATGTGTTTTAATTACTGTTAATAAATCTGGCACAAGGCTATGAAAATTGTTGCACTTATCTTCCAAATGAAGATAAGTCTGCTTGGTTTGAAAATCAACTCTTGAAATTGTTTTTTTTTTTAAATTAATGTTCCAAGGGCCACTCAAGGTAGAGGATTACTGTGTGGAGTTGTATTAGTGTAAGAAAGAGCAAGATCACAGGAAAGATTTTAGACTTGAAGAGGTCAAGATTTAATTAGTGAATAAAAATTTCAGAGTTTAGGTGGAGACATTAGAATTATAGAGTTGAAGTGAACTTTAGAAGAGGCTGGAATCTCTGCTCCTGTTGAAAAGACTGGAGAGGAGTGTGAATCAGATAATAGGCAAACATATCTACTCCTATCGGGAGAGGAAAAAAAAATTACTGAATAAAATTTCAGTTTTAAGGCAGAGACATCAGATGTAGAGTTGAAGGAACCAGAAACCCAATCATTTTAAATGTTAATACCTTAGCTATCAAGTAGGCTTCTTAATCTCTTTTCTTGTATTGTTTTATTCTAAATTATACTAAAAGTTTAATATGGAAATTATTAAATAAATATTATCTGTTACAAACTGATGTTAATAAAGAGGAAAACAAGTGAAATAAACATATGTAACATGATAATATTCAATAATTCTTTGTCTCGCAATTACAAAAATAAGAACCAATTTAAGGTGAACTTTTGAGGTAATTCTTTGGTAAGTAAATGCTTTCTTTTGTTTACTCTTGCAAAAATACAATGATTAACACACTTCATTACATTAAATGATTATTGGTAGCCTGTTGTGTGGAACTTAAATTTCTTTTGCTGGTAAAAGAGATACAACCTTCATTATTCACTCATGCAGACTTATCTGGAAATACAATATAAAATTGTTGAAAGTGGTAATAGCTTAGCTATTGATAATTATTAAACTTAGCTTAGTATAAAACTACACGTTTAGGACACCCAGTGAGAACCAGACTCATTCCAAACAAACCTAGCAAAGCATTAAACAAGACCATCATATTATTTATATAAATGTTTTAGAGAAAACAATAGGATTATATCAGAAACATGTCAGTTAGTTATGTGCCATGTGTGATACACACTTAGGCAATCATGTATCTTTTGATACATGACTGACGAGGCAGATTTTCTTTCCCCACAGTAGGTTGCCTTTTCTTTCTGCGGTAGACTAGTTACCATCCACGGCTATAGAACGCGGTGTGTCCTGCTATTTACCCATAGCTATGGGGAAGAAGAGGATTCATACCTTTCCCAAGGGTATTAGCACGTAAGTGAATGCAATGGATTTGATTGGAAATCAAATTTGATTTTCATGTCTTTGCCTACCTATTTTTGAGTGATTAAAATTGTCACAATAAATGTACAATAATTTTGATACAAAACTCAAATACAGAATAACAAACTCGAACTTTTAATTCTGTATATTTTGTTTATTGTTCAAGATATTGAATTTTTAATGTCTGATATTAATTTACAAAATATGCACAAATTTGTAAAAGTGCAAAGCATTTATAGCATATTCTGAAATGTCTGAATTGACTTTTCACAAAATTTGACAGCTTTTTCTTTTTCAAAAATATTATAATTTTACCTGAAACAAAAAAAAGAATTAAAAAAAAATAAGACAGATTTTTTTTTAAAATGGTAGCCCTAAACCTTTATCCAAATCTTAACCCTAATCTGTAACTAACCCTAAACCTTAATCCATTCAAGAAAATCAGTCTAATTCCAACCTTAACCATAAATCTCAAATCCTAACCACAAACCTACCTTAACATGAAAATTCAATCTGAATTCTTCAAATTCTCTCTAAACATTAATCCTTAACCATAATCCTAATTAAAATTAGCTAAATCCTAATAAACTCTTAATCTAAAACCCTAAACTTTCTTTTAACAATTTAAAAATCTAAACACTTTACCCTAACCCTTTCTAGAACATAAGTAAGAATAATGATCACAGCCCCTTTATAACTATCCCTTAAATTCCAAATATTCATTGTTGCAAATAATAAAAATCAGAAATGCTAATAAACCTGCTAACCCCGACTCTACCACAAATAAACCTGTTAAAAATGACCCCAAATGCAAATCTCAACACTGCCAAGAATAAATCTTAAATTCTGCTGAACTTAAAATTACCAATAATAAACCCAATCCTAAGAATATGTAACAAAATTGAGAAAAAAAACACTAATCCCAAAACCCTCTTAGAATATTCATAACAGCAATTCATAAACATGCAAGAAAATTAAATAAAATCAATAAACAAACTAATAAGAAAAAGAAAGAAAAAAGAAATGCATTTTCTCACAATGCTAGTAAGAAAGGAACTGGAAATTTTATTACTCCACTTGTCTTTGCCAAATGCTTGTTAGGTGTCACTGTTTAAGTCTATAAAAAGGCAAACATTTCCTTCTGCACTCTTTCATTCCCTTGCTCCAAGATGTAGCTACATGAATGAGCACATCCACAGAAGAACGTCTCTTTTCCCTGGTCGACCAACAACTGAACTCTCTTTTCACTTTCCAACACAGTGTTTGCATGTGTTTTGTCAAAACTCCATCAATGAAGCACAAACTTTATTTTGATCATTGGTTGACTTGAGCTATACCATTATAATCATGTTTAAACCACCATCAATGAAGTAAAACCTTTCTTTGGTCATTCCAACTCTGCACAAGTCTAACTTGAGCTCAACCATTATAACAATGCTTTCCATTACTTACTTCTGGACTAGAAAAAGAAAACTGACCTACCCAAGAAACATTGAGAATTTTGTTTTTCTACAGTTAACAAAAAAAAAAAACAAAACACACACACACAAATGGTCAATAGCAGAAACCCAAGTTTTTTGTTTATATATGAACATGCACACATCTATGATACAACATTCAACCTTTAAAAATGAGAAACACAAACTTGCTGATAATTATACACCTATAGACACTAATCCTGCTAAGATGAAAAATCTCCATTAACCCCTATTCTACTAGGAGAAACCTTTAATCCTAAACTTTTCTAGAGTAAATGTTACAGATCTAATCCTTGACACTAGGAACAACTTTTAACTCTAAAAACATTAATACTGCCAAGAATAACTAAACCCAAACTTTAACTTGCATCACAGAATTCATGACAGTAATTTAAACAGATCAGTTTTCTTCTTTCATGGTTTTGTAATTTTATCTTGTCAAAAATGAAATAATGTAGGTTATGGCATGGAGGATTAAACCATTCTATTTAACTTAGTGAATGGATACTGTTTAGAAATGAATTTGTAGAAAAGTAAATTAAAAAAAAAAAAAAAAAAAAATGAACAATCACCACCAAATCATAGTGCTTACCAGTTCTGTGTATATTCAGCATGTATTGTTTAATAAGATTTTTCGAATATTCAGGCCAGTAGATGAAAATAAATATACTTTTTTAATAAATAAACATTTTTTTTAATTCAGTAATTTCTAGAATTTTTGTTTGAGTGTATTGACAATTTCATCATTATACATGTTTCTAGCTTGCTGAGAAAACTGATGGACTTGATCTGTCCTCATCAAATAATTTTCTATTTGTTAACCATTTATAACACAAAATTTTAGTGTTATTGTTCATAAAATATTAGTAGTAATTGTGAATAGGTGTGACTAGGTACATACTTAACTATTGTTTAATTATAAACTCAGTATATTTATTAGACATCTCATGTTTCCACATTTCTTATGGGTTAACATTTGTTAAATGGCCAAAATTAAGTTATGAACACGATCAACACTTTCAGAAGATAACACCATTGAAGGAATTCTGAAATGTGCTGCACCTTGGATCACAAAATCTTCACACTAGTAAATGGTACACCACTTCCCATTTATGTATTAAGAGGCCCTTATTACACAATGTTCACATTATAATCTCATGGATTTCTTTTGGAATTTTCTTCTGTTGGAAGAAGAACTTTGTGAAAGCGCTGGAGTTCAATATTTGAAAATTCCACATTTTCTGTTGTCAGTGATCTGAAACAAATTTAAAAATAAGCACAAGGATCCTGCAATATTTACAATATTTTCCAGCTACAGTAACAAAATAATTTGGGAAGTGGGCTGGGCTGAAAATTTTTCAGCACCCCCTTGTATAATCAATGTTATACTCTTACAAAGAGAATTTTTTTTATACATGTTCAATATATTAAGTTGTTCAGAAAAACGATGTCCATTTTTAGAATCAAATTTAATTCCTGAATTAATGCATTTAAACAATATTTAAATCAGTCAAAATGAACATCTTTCTGCCATCGAGTTACAAGGTTATTCATGCCTTTAGAAGAAAATTCTAAATGTTTGGACACCAAGAAATCTTTGAATACATTTTCTGTATCTTCTTTGTAATGGAATGTCTTTTGGCTTTAAAATTTTTTCAAGATAGTCAGTGGATGAGAAATGTGGGGAATATGGTAAATGTGGCAAAGTCTTGTATCCCAAGTCTGCAAACTTCTGCAGTGTCAGTGGCCAAGCATCATTATAAAGCAAAATTGAACCCAGTCAATTAACCATTGCTAGTCACATTTTGCTTAACTGAAAGTGCATTTCATCCAGTTGCTGGATGAAATGCTCTAGTTAGATTCCAGAAAACTTTAATGGATAATGTCAATGGTGGATCTCCAATCACCATAATCTTCTGTTGGTGTAATTTTGGGGTCCTTCATCATGATCAAGCCAATCATTTATGAATATCACAAAGGATCCATTTCTCATCAAAAGTCATTCGATCAAGAAATGAATCATTTGAATTTCACAAATGCAGCATTAAATAGACTTCAAAGCATTGAATTCTTTGACTTTCACTGGATTCATGTGGAACCCATTTACTGAGTTTCTTCACTTTGCCAATTTTCTTGAGATTGTCTATTGTTGAAATGTTGACACCTATTATTCGAGACATTTTTAGGACGTGAGTTTTGTTTGACTAGTGTTTTCAGATGTTGACTGTCAATTGCAGATGACTGTACCAACTTTATCTTCAAGACTCATATCCCCACTGCGGAACTTCAGAAACTAGTGCCGTACACTTCACCCAATGCTCTGTTAATGTTGGCAGGAGTTTGAGAAGCATTTTGACTAAGCTTGTGCTCTACTCATACAAAAAAGTAAACATATTTCTTATTTTTTTCATGTTCAAGATGAGGGGTATATAATGTTCTAAGTTAAATTTTGAAAGAGAATGATATAAAATTAACAAACAGGAGACTTTAATCATTAGGAATGAGCAATATATTTTTGTACAACTATTATAATATATTAAAACACAATTAAAAGGTTAATTCTAAAAAATCAGACATTATTTTCCAAACCACCTAATATTTATAATTAGAGATAGCACATTTGAGTAAAATCAAAGCCTCTTTACAAAAATATTATAGCCATTAGAAATCTATCTCAAATTATTAACTGTACTTAATGGAAAGTGTTCTCATATAAGAAAAAAATGTTCAACTACTGAAATTGTTTCAATCATTCATATTCACTAAAATCAAGCTGGATTTTGACAATCACATGACCTTTCAAGAGTGTCTTCATTTTCTCTTGTTTCAAGCATTATACTGTTCTATATCTAACTTCAATATGGCTTCATAATTTTAAATCCGTATATATTCTTCTTCCCTCATCCAAGTGCCAATTCTTCACACTCTCAACACACAGTGCATTTCACTTGTCTTAACTTCACCCATTTATTGCAAAATTCACCATTAATCCTTGATACCCCTCTCTTGCATCAAATTCTGTTGAGCATGATATTTAAATGCTAGAATTTGGACACCCACCAGCATATGTAACATTCAGATACTTTTAATGTGGACAATTTGTTAAGAAAGTATAATTGACTTTTATATATTATCAGCAACAATTCATAAAATTATTGAAAATTCATATAAATAGAATCATGATATTTGTTTTTTATTAGCTATAATGACAGAAATTTTTCAAATGAGTCGATGAACATTAAACAGGTATAATTTTATCTCTTTTTGAATCCATACTTTTTCCTTTCATAAAAAAGATCTGTTTTTGCACTTCCAAGATTAACAATTTTGGGACAACCATCTCTCTGAAAAAGAAAAAACACCAACAAAAAAAATAAATACTTTTTCGCAACAAGACTAAAGCTTAGAAAATATTTTAAGTTAAGGATTTTGGTTAGGAAAGTCAAACTGATCCAACTAGTGACATTGATTTAATCATTTCTACACTGAGAATCCTACATTTTTTCAACTAAAAAGTAAAATTCTTATACACATACACAAATAATTTGATAAAATCTTAGCATAAAGCATATATTAAAATAAGATAAAGAAATTTCAATAGTTTCAAGCTGAGCATCTAAAATTAGTAATGGACTTGATTGCTTTGTGATGTTAAAATTTATCATAATTTCTAGATTTCATAAAGCAAATATATTTTTATCAATGGAAATATCTTGCTCAAATGCCCATTCCGTGATATCAAATCATTCAATCAGAGCAAGGGAGTTGGCAAAATGTTCCTAAATTAAATAAAGTAACTAGTTGTGCAGCTGATGCAAAAAAAAAAAAAAAAAAAAAATTCGATATCTACTTTTTAAAAGACCAACATTCAATTAATGATTAAACTTTATTCTTATTATTTCTTCAAAGTCCAGAATTTAATAAGTTGATCTTTTTTGAAGCATTTGAATCATTCCTTTCAAAAATTTAATAAAAGTACTATAATAAAAGAAATTATATACTAAGCAGAAGATTTTCCTGATAAAAATGATAATTTTTATAGACAACAAAAATGCATTAATAAAATTACATTTTTGTAATTAACTAAATTTAAGTTTCTAATAATTCAACAAATCCTTTTTAAAATTAGAAAACTGAATAAGAAATCGTGACAAATCAATAATTAAAAAAAGATAAGTATTCTAAATTTACATAAGAGAGATGTGTTAATTCTAAGAGTGATTAATAAAAATTAAAACTCATAGTCTATGAATTTCTTAGATTGTCATTATTATTACTTTTTTAAATCTATTTTTATTGGTTTTTATTTCAGATTGTTATCATACAACTTGTGTAAATAATAAACAAAGAGTAGTAATCAGAAAAGTAAGGAATATAACTATATAGATTATTTGGCTTTTGTGACCAAAAAGAGAAAGACAATCCCCACCCTGAAGGAAAAGGGATGAATGTTCAAATCTTATATCTTAACTTGAAATATACACTGTTCATCTTAAAGGTTGTTTTAAAAGCTTATATGCAATAAAAATGTACCAAAATGTTATAAACGCTTTAATCTGTTAATATTTCTCATAATTCTAAATGAAATACTTACATCTTTTTCCATAATTGTACACTCTTTGCAGTAATAGGCATCTGATACACCTGGGCCACCACAGATTACACAACGCCCTTGGTATGAACCATAGTTACATTCATCACATATGCGCACTAGCGTGCAGGGACGGACATAAGAGTCACAAATGACACACTTGCCATCACCTAAAGTAAAAGTATAAAACAAGATATTAACTTGGTTCATTTACAAAGTCCAATAATAATATTCTTTCACTAAGTTATTTTTTGTGAAATTAGAAAATTAAATAACTATCTCCTCACAAAACTTAACTGACATGTACCCAAATATGTAATAAATTTTGCAAACTCTTATTCATGGTCAGATATATCACTTCATATTGGAAAATAACTTATAGGTATTAATTAAATTTGTACACAATACTGTTAGCCTACAATTTAACTAACGTTTTTTAAAAACTATTTTTGAGTACTGCTGCATTGTTGTGCTGGCCCATTTTGCGAAAAAAAACAAAAAAAAAAACAAGTCACTTACTGGAAATAAATGACTATTGACAGGGATTCCTCATGGGTGCTGTCATTTTGGTTTTGATAGGATATTTGACAGTAAGATAAAATAAACTCTCATAACATAATAAAAATATCACAAAACCGGTCAAAATTGTATCAGTCTACACTGATTTGGAAATAGCATTAATTGTTTATCACACAAATTCTAGGGTCCAACATTTCAGTGTCTAGAAAACAAACACTGACAGCAGAATCTGGTTTTGGAAATGTGTGTGTATGTACACACAAAACAGCAAATAAAGTAGGTTTTGTAAAGATATACATCTACAGCTGTGGAAGTATTAACAATATTTGATCAGTTGCAAAATTACCATAAACCATTTTATCATTTATCCTTACAGATTAAAATTATCAAAGAAGAAAAAAAAAAAAAAAAAAAAAAAAAAAACACATTCTAGACAAGTTTTACAGTTGTTTAACAACAATGTTACTACCTCAGGCATCTGTGATAAAAAGGAAATAGGAGTTAATTTGTACACACCATGAGTGGTTTAAACAGCCAAAGAATCTTATCTTATCTTATCTGTTGCTGTTTTTTTTTTTTTTTTTTTATTTTACAAAAACCAATAATGCTGAAACTGAATAATTCTCATGTACAAGAGGGAAGGAAAAAAAAAAGGAATCATAACCAGAAACCACACAACTTTAGTTTATATTCCCCAAACTCATTCCACTATACATTACCACTTCCTTTTCCCATTCTACACACCAATCATATTATACCTACATATTAACTCATTTACTTCACAAGCCTCACCATCTTTCCAGATCACCTTATTTATGACTAAAACAAAATGAAATCAAAATTTTTCATTAACCATTTACATTTTTCTAACATTTCCACCCACTTCATAATATTGTGTCCAACATGGAGGATATTAAACTCCTTGAATCCATCATATTGCTTTAACCAGAACCACATTTTCTTGTGCATTTCCAGTTTCTTTAGTCAACCTGATATAGAATGTATCAAGGCACGCTGTCAACTGACAGATTGTTTGGTGACCACATATCAGTCATTGTTCCACCTCATCACTGAAAAATGCAGTGAATATCAGCTGGCTTTGAGTAACCCAGTAGTCCTCACTCTTTGGCTGCAAACTTGCAGTAAAGAGCTGCCCAAAATTCTGCTCTTTTCTCATTGATGTTAACAATGTGACATGCCAGAGTAAAGTAATACCAAAAATTTATGAATTAAGACATGCTACATAATTATAAGTCATAATAACAGAATTCTCCCAAAAGTTTGAGTTTTGTTTAGTTATACTCAAGTTAAAAAAAAAAAAAAAAATTAAAATTATTACAATTTAAAACCCCAAATAATTCAAGGTAAGCAATAGTATGACTAATCTTATTGAAATTACATGACATTTGTTTAAATAGTTATTAGAAAAAACATTAATGAGGGTAATGTATTTTCTGTTACTAAAATTTTAAACTTTTATTTTAATCTACTAAAAAAAAAGGTGGGGGGGTGCTAAGTCAGAGAGTTAAAAATGGAACTAATCAAGACAATAATATAGGATACATAGATGAAATTATAAACAGAACAAAAGCAACTTGGAAACTGTACTATATACATTCATAAAGAACAGGCTAGCTAAATTGAAAAGAAAAACAAAGGAAATGCTACTTTTATTAGATATCCCAAACTACCCAAGTTTACACTGTGAAAACATGTTAAAATAGTGAAATTTCCGTCAATTTCTACTGCTGATATCTTGTTTATTAGGCAATTTTAATAAAACTTTAATAAAATTACTATGTAAACAATATTTAATTCTTTCTCATGTGTGAAGATTAGTTTTTATTCCACATCTCTTTAAATTATGTCACTATTTCAACAACAGGTACTTCTTTTCCCGCATTTTCAAAGCTGACAATTTTATAGTAGTGTTTTGCAAATTTGTTGCACAGAGTTATGTATCCCTACATATATCAATATAGTCACATCTTAAAGAAAAAAAAAAAAGAAGATTGTTGTCAATTTGATGGACTTATCATCTTTAACAGATTTCAAGATGTCTTTCACAAAAAAATTCTAAGTTGAAAACTTTAGGAGATGAAATACCAGAGAAATTCAACTCCTAAGGAAAAAAAAAAAGAAAAAAAAAGAAAGAAAATTGCACCTTTTTGCATGTTTTGTCAATCTCTCAAATTTTAGATATCTACTTTTAGTTTCATACAGCAGTTTAAACTTCATTAAACTGTTTCATTTAATTGTCCAATGTTTCTAATATGGGAAATATTAACAAAAATTTCAGTAACTTTCGTACCAACCTAACAATACAACACAGGAACAATTAAGAACAGATATATTTTTATGCAATTATATTTTTATCTATTTTACTAAATTATTTATTTGAAGAATTATTTAAAATTAATCTTGATATCAAATAATGTAACTGAAGATACTTACATTTTTCACATAATCTTCCAATAGCTAAAAAAAATAAGCAAAATAAAATGAAATTAATAATTCATTGCATAAAATAATAACAATTTTTAAAGACTTATTATTTCAATCCCCAAATATTATTATAATATGAGAAAGAAAGATTTTAAAAGCTATACATAATAAATTAATGCTGGTAGACTTACAAAAAATAAAACAGTAAAAATAAAACACAATGTGACTATATATTTATCAGTCACACCATCTTCCATATTTAATGAAATATTCCATTGTTACAGTAAATAGATATTACTTGATGCCAGTAAATGAACTTGCTTCCCATTACTATAAAAACCAAATATATCCTTAACAAGTACCAAGAACAGGTTGCAAATGTGGATAAAGTTAATTGTATATATTAAAACCCTATATTAAATCCATTTAAGATATAACCAATGTGACTGAAAAATTAATTTGGTCATTATTTTTGTACATATAGATAAACTAGTTCCCTTGTAATTCTGAAATACCATTTGATGTTCAATACATATATATTTTAATGACAAGAGTTGCTCATAATAGACAAAGCTATATCAATAACAAATCTTTTATTAAAGATATTTCAAAAGACCAGGGAATGTTCTTAAACTTTATTGGTTTATAAATGATTCAGATTCTCTTGCATATTCTTCAATAACAAGAGAAAAGCATCTTATAATCGAAACCATTTTGTTTTCCTTTTCATCTTTGGGTTTTAATATTACCAATTTACATTCATTTCAGTTTATAGCATTATTTGGATGTTTTTCTATTTATTTAATCTGTTGAATAGATACAGATAAAAACAAAGCAAAACTACTTCTATTTATATCATTAAACCTAATGTAATGAAACTTGGGAACATTTATTCATGGATATCTTGCATGACATTCTGCTCCAAGGAAACTTGCATCATAAACTTTTAGAATATAAAGGGTAAAATTATACCCAGTAGCATTAGACTAATTCAAGTATCTGTGTATAGATATAAAAAAAATCAATACTTTTAACCAATGTTCAATTGGTTTGATTCAAATAGGTGATTAGGATGAAGTAAAATGTTTGTTTGGGATTTGATTTACCAAGAAATTTCTCTGCTCATCAATAATTGCTTTTGACTGCGGCAAGCTGCACTTTATCAAAGATAAATATTGGTTGTTATCAGATTACATCAAACTGGATGTATAAAGTATTCATTTCTAAACATGAACGTATAAAAATGCAAACTTGCAACCTTGTCCTTGTGAATGGAGATAAAAAAACCACACCAAAAAACAAAAATTTATAGACCTTCAATGAAATCATGAGACATTTTTGTTTCTTAGCTTCACATATTTGAAAAGGAGAGTACAAGAAGAATTCTGAATAAGCATGCAGACAGCCAACTTTGGTACAAATCTAATGATAGACATCTTACCAGTTGTTATGTCCAATAGTCAAGATCCGTCTAGTTAGCTTCCTATCTTTGGCCAAAATTCTCTATTACTAAAACAACTAAAAAAGTTTAGCAATGGTCTATCTATGGAAGCAATTCCAAGAAACCAATCTATGAATGCATGCTTTTGCACCAACATGATTTGTCTCACTAACACCTTTCAAGATAAGGCCAAATTCTTTTTTACAATTTAAAAAAAATAAATAAAAAGGAATTTTGTAAAATAATCCTTTGGTGAATTTCTATGTAAATTCTTCACTCAGTTTTTGTCCTTCCAAAGCAAGAACATTTTTTACTCATCTATTGGCAGAAATTAACTGTCTAATATTGCTTATCTCCAAGAACTTTCATCAACTCCTTTTTTTTCTTGTATCTGTTCAACATTAAAAATGAATTATCAGTAGATATTTTATGTCAGAGGTTTTAAAAGATTAATTCTTTCTATTTGGACCAGAATGCTCATCTTCATTGTTATTCTCACAATTTTTTCCTTCTTCAGGTATCAGTTGTACTCAGTAACCTTTTCAGAATTTTGAACAAAACTTATTTACTGTACAGGTCCAGATTGTTCTTATTCTGCTTTCCTGGGGGGGGGGGGGGTTGCAGCCTTTCAACCTTACCTTTAGCAGCTAGTCTTGTCCTTGTATTCCTTGCCTAAAACTGGATGAGACGGAATACACAAAAGTTGAATTGCTTTTGAGTGCCATTATGACATTGTTGTTGTCTTTGGTCCTTCTATTTTTGCTCATGAAAGTTAATGTTATGCTTACTTGATAGTTGTTACCTTAGGTCTAAGGTTCCAAAATTAGATCACTGGATTATCCAAGAGACATGGCCTAATGGATTAAAGCATTTGTTAAAACGTATGGTTTTTTGGTAGTTTGTGTGCAATCCTAGGTAATGCAGAAAAGTCATATATTCTGGTTCAGTGTATGAAACAGACAACCAAAACAAAGGCAAATAGACTAGAGAGAATGAACTGATATGGGTTATCTTCCCTAAGCATGGAATGCAAAATGAGAACAATCTATTTCTGTATATTAAATAAAAGTTTGGTTCAAGATTCTGAGAAGTTACACTTGAAGAAGACTGAAGAGTACAACAGGCAAAATGTCATGACTATAAAAAGATGAGCATGCTTGCTGATCTGAACAGAAAGACATACTGTGGAAATTTCCAAAGACAAACACTTACTCTTTCACTCAACCTAATTTAATAGTAAAACCAAAGTAAGATATTTGTGCATCATGTCTAATTAACTTAACTTTTGTTGCTTAGTTTGGACAAGTTCCTATTCTTTCTGTGACATGTAATGCTTGCTTGCCTTTTGATATTAAAACCAGATATTTTTAACAAATATTGCTTTTATGTTCCAGAAACTTCATTAACACCTAACGAACCATAATGATATTTGGAAGATTGGGAAATTATTTGATCCTCCAGTCTATTTATTTATGTAAATGCTGGGAATTCAATTCTCAGTGAGTGTTCTCACTCCACAGTTTGTTGCCATGTGCCAGACAAAACTAGGTTTTATCCTGATGAAGTTTAAAAAAAAATTTTTTTTAACTAGATTACGAAGTTCAATGAAAATTAATTCAATATTGATTAGTTCATATTTGAACAGAATGCTGATTTTTTTTTTTTTTTTTTTTTGAAGACTCGCTTCTGTTATGGTTGAGAGAAAGGTATTGATCGTTTCACAAAATATTTTTATTTACATTTTACGTACAATATGATAGACATGAACTACATTGGAACTGATTGTAAATCTTGAACTCGAGGAAATTATAGTAAAAAAAGTCATGGAGCATGTTTGAATGCTTGATGGTTAAGAAAAGTCAAATATTTACTGAAAAAGAGTGTGTATAGAGACTGAAAAATGAAAATCAATATTTTTTCCCAGTTTTAACATCAAATATTTCTTTTTATCTTTTTTTTTTTTTTTGAAGGACAATATAGACATAATCAATGAAAAAAAAAAAAAAAAAGAATCCTAGTTTATATTTTCAAAAATAATTTAATTAAAACATTTATGGAAATTTATTCGATGTTAAATAACGTGTTAATAACTGTTAAGAATTTAAAGGAAATTAATACTCAATGTCAGGAAAGTGTACATGAATTTTTTTTTGCACAATCAGAGATAAAAAAAAATGGCCCTAAAACACGAATTAATTGACAATTTACTATTTATGGCAATTTTTAATTAGGGTGTTGTAAAAATAGTACTACTCCAAAAGTTAGATTAAGTTTATAACAGCTTCCTTTTTTAATGGTAGCACTAGCCAGGCCTTCATGAATAGTTTTATGTTTTAAACTTCTAAAACAATGGGATGTTTTTCATTATTTCCAATCCATGGAGACGTAGTTTTGTTAGTATTCAGCGATTTCAATTTTGAATTTTACGAGGGTTTTTTTTGTGTATTTTTTTTCTTTCAACTACGCCAGAGTTCTCAGCGAATTCAACGTAATTATGTTGATAAATAAATACTTACACTATTTTCTTAAGACTAGATAAAAATAAGATTTTTAAGGGTTATGTTTTCATGATTAAGTGTATTTTTAGCGAACTGAAAAATAAGTAAACATTTGTTTTGTAAAAGCGGTAGAAAATTGACGCCGGTAAAAATTTTAACAGTTCTGGTTAATGATTTAAAAAAATAGTGATAAACAATAACAAAATAAAGGCAAGAAATCATGTGTATAAATAAATAATAAATAATCATAGTTCTTCATAAAATAAATAATACAAACCAACGCCAGGCTGTTTTCGGCAGAAAATCAAATCTGGATGATGTTTAGCCATAAGGTCGCACACGAGGAAGCACGATAAAAATTTAAAATCTAGGAACGGAATTCAGAAATAATATAGGAACAATAATGCTTTTTTTTTCCCTAAAAAAATGTTTGAGTAGTTTCTTTTGGATTATTATTTTGGGATACATTAATTTAACTATGTTTCACTATAATTACCTTTATGAGAAATTATCAGGCAATATAAACGATTATTAAAATTTATATGCTAAACTTTTTAAACATGAAATTATTGTACTTAATATCATTAAATTATTATTTAAAAATTATCAGTGATCCGGATAAAATCATTTAAATTTGCAGAAATTAAAAAGAAATCAGATAAATCAATTTTTTTAAAAGAAATCAAATTAAATTAATTAATAATTTCGTTTCGTTTTTAAAGTAAGTTTCTATTTTTATTATGATTAACATTACTTCCTGTAAACTGATCGGCAATGGCGGCTGAAGAATTTGCTTTTGATCAACAGTCTAACGTGAAAACAGAAACAACATCTAATGAATTGACTACATTTAAATCTTTGGTAATATGTTAGATTTTATTTTTAATTTAAAGTGTTATGTCACATTTTCTTTTCGTGGTAATAATTTTGTTGAAATATTGAAACTAACTTTTCTTTTTAAAAACCATGTGTTCTTACTATTTCTCAACACGATTGGGCTGATTTATGAAACTATAATTTTCTTTTTAATTCATATGTTTTTACTTCTCATAACTCACGCAAAATGTTAAATATTACAGTTAAAAATGATGACAAAATCTGAAGATGAGTTTCAAACTAAAATTTAAGTGCGTTTAGAGTAGGAAAAAAACTTGGAAACTAAATCGATAGTGCAAGACTAGAGTAAGAAATTCTTTTTCTGAAAAAAGTAAAATTAAAAATGCAATAAAGAAAGAATGATTGAATTTTATTGAAAACTGAAGTAAAAATAAATTTAAAAAGGACTTTTTATGTAAAAAGAAATTATAAACTTAAAGAAAAAGGTATATTACTCAAATTGAAAACTTCAATGAAAAATGACAAATTCCACCCAAAAAGTATGGTACTGTCGTTTGTACAGACAGTCAATGCATCATTCAATCAAACAAGAAAAAAAAATACAGGTTCTGAAATCACATCTCTAAAGCCATTTATATTGAAAGGTTTTCTGTTCCATATTGTCAGTATTCAAACGCATAGCTGTTTGAGGTTTGCTATGGTAAAAATTTTCTTTCCCAAAAGTCATTTTGTCACAGCTTATTTTCTCTCAAAAAATGGATTTTCATACTTTTATAGGGGTAAAATATTGAAAAATGACTGTTTTATCATCACCTAAACTAATATCAAGGAAACTTTTGATCTGAACCCCATGAAACTAGGTATTTTTTGAAAGCAAAGGATATATTCTTTCATTTAAAAGTAAAATTGGCTGGTGTAAATGACTAAGAATTTTTTTTCAGTGGGTAAAATGTGAAAAATTAGTGAAAATTTTGCATTTTTTCTTGTTCTAAACAAATATTTTCCCCATTAATGGGAAATTAACTTTTTTACTTTTTTTTTTTTTAAAATCAGAAAGCCTAAATCATAATCAAACTATTTCAGGCATAAAATTGAGAGTTTTGAAGGAAATCAACATTCCTAGGGGATCAAAATGCAACAAAATCCATTGGTAATTTTCAATTATATGGCTGCCAAGGGTTAAAAAATTGACACCCGGCCACGGAAATCTTTAGTAAAAGGCAAAAGATTTATCTGCAATTCCTAACCACCAGAAACCAAAAGTTTTTTTTTTTTTCAAAAAAATAGCAGCGATAAGGAAAATTAAACCTAATTGACTTTGACATCTGGGTCAAAGGTCAGCCAGCCAGCCAGCAATAAACCTTAGAACAAGTTGTAATAAAACCCACCACTCCCAGATAAAAGCAAAGAGTGAAAAAAAAAGGGTCAGCATTACTAGGGCTTGATATAACCTATGTTTGAACAATGGCTTGATGAGTTTTGTTTTGTTTTTAACACCCCATGACCCGGGTGACGACAACAACATTTAGCAGATGACATTGTTTTTTTTCGTCGCATATCTTTCGTATTTCCCATTGCCGGGCCATTTAGCCGTTCCTTTTATTCAATGATGTTCATGTCAAATGAAAGAGAAAGGAATGAATTTTGAATGATGTTATTTTGAAGCGAAAATAAATATTTTTTCATAAAAAAATGATGATTTTTCTCAGAAAATTAGGCATAATTTCTTAATGCTAACCCCAAGTGACATTTTCCACAGCCAAATCGAAGATTAATTACCAGTGAATAATTCCATGTGCAAACAATAGCCGTCTGGATCCTATAACGTCACCCTAAAAGGTCCAGAAGTTTACTGATTGATCGAATACCTGTTGCGCATAATTGTATTTTTCACGGTCAGTTTCCATTATTTCATCTTGGTATTATCATTTTTGGACAGCCAAGTGATCAAGGATTCAGGAAAACAGTTTGGCATAGATTTGCTTTAAGAACTTTACATTCTATGAGGTGTTTAAAATGTTACTGACGCATGAGATTTTTTGCCGAATATTTAATTTACGTGACATGTTGGATTTTCCTATATGACAAAAACAAGGCTTTTAAACAACTGTGACGAGCATCTTCATTTAAATGTTTTTTTTTTTTTCAGTAATTTTTTTTTTTTTTTTTTTCAACCATTGCATCTGGTTAACTTTTTTAGGCAAATGAAGTAAATGATTTAATTCACAGAAGACTAGGGATTGCACAGATCGATCTGTGCCAATCTACATCGCGCACACACACACATACGTACATATACACAAATACAAATCACATACAACGACAAGCATTCATTGGTTAATAACTCACCACTACATTATTATAGACAATTTACAAATTGCAGCAATATGACAATTTTGTAATCACTCTATTTTCATGTAGTCAATTTTGTGCACTTTTGGGATAAACGGATCTCAGAAGCTTTCTTGAGTCTCCCCAAAACTCGCTCACTAATTGGTCAATGACAACCAATCAGATTGTCTGCACATGAAGAATAACTCTTCCTGCACAGCGATTCAGAGCCTAGGGTCACCTATATAAGCAAGAAATATTCTTAGATAATTAGTGAGATTTCACCTGCCAAACGAATCCACGACAGTTGAAACCATGTGCCAATCTTCTCACTCACCACTCACATGCTGAACATTTCTTACACTCACATGATCTTTTCTTACACAGCAAAACTTGAGAATATTTATTACAAGAAACTATTATAAACTTTCTTTCAGTGAACTTTGGAATACAAAATAATAGTTAAAGAGAGACAATTCTTGTTTTATTCAACCTTTTTTCCTACTCAATGCATATGCCTTCTTTCACATCCTTGTACATCTCGTTAAATACATATTTTATGTGTAATGATGTCTTTTGCTTATCCTTTTTAACATCAGTTTTGTTTCCTGATCTGAAGTTAAATTAATATGGTGAAGTCCGCCACAAATCGAAAGAAAATGAGAATATTGATAAAATTATTCAAAGTATTTGATTAATTTCAGAATATCAACCAATGTATCTGCAATATTTTCCACCAGATTAACTTCATACACCCATCCCCAATCTTGGAAAACTGTGTAAAAACTGTAAACCTCATGAAAATTTGGGAATGTTTGGGAACCAATTTTTAAAAAAGCCTACACTTTAACCTTCCAAGGGAGAAAGCAAGATTTTATTCATATTTTAAGAAAAGTCAATGATTATGTTGAATATAAAAAAAAATTTTAATGTTTCTGGAATAGCATACAAATTTCTAAAAAAAAATACAAAAAAAAACCAAGATCACAAATTTTATTCAAACTAGCATATTTTTTTATTCAAATTTATTTGAATAAGTTTTAAAAGGAAGAATTAAATGTATTTAAGGGTACATTGCTTATATCATAATTAATAAACATAACAATTTACTTTATTTATCCATTTTAATTATTTTTTTAACTCCATTTATTGCTCCCAGATTGTACTAGTTAAATTTCTTTTTGTTTGGAGGGGAATATAAAGTTTAAAGTGTGTAGATTTTTCAAAAACGTTTATATAGATATTAAGAATTATTTATTTGTTTTTTTTATTTTTATTTTTTTAATGAATGAAAAATTAAGAGATTATTCTTTGAATCTCATTTTGGACATGAACATTAATTTTTTGGGGGTATGCCCACATATTGGAGCAGAAGGCTGTGTAAATTTTTATCAATAAAACAGATTCAAGAAATTGAATGAATTCCAGTCTGTTTGTGTCTCTTTCACACTCATGCCCTCATACAAAAACTGCTCTTCTTCATGATTCTTAGTTGCATGTTCATGAATATTTTTTCTTATAACTTAATGAATAAGTATTGAAAACAATAAAAATACAATTAAAAAGAAATTAAAAATAATGACATTGTTTGATTTCTATTTGAAAAAAAATTTTTTTCAATGAATTTGCTTCTATCAGCATCAAAAGAATAATTCAATAATTAAAATTTAATTTTGTAAGGCATGAACACTTATAGACTCCTTTAAACTATAATAATATAAATACTTAGTAAATAATAATGAAAATGTTACTATTCTCATTGTTTTTCAATCAATGGAAATGATAATGATACATATAAATTTTCTGTACAAATTTTCCTTTTACAATATAAGGATATTTGCCTTTAAATATGCTAGTCAAACTTTTATCTACTGTTCAGATACTGATAGCAAGTGCTTAATGTATCTTTACATGATAACAAAAAAATCATCAGGTAAATTATATAGAAAATTTTACAAATTTTCATGCTTTAGAAAATAGCTTAAAAGTTTTGATTTCTGATATTTTATGTGACAATATTAAAATATATTTTCACCAAAAATTAGTTTAATTTTTTTTTCTCTCAATATAAAAAATCATTAAATTTTTAAAACTTTTTAAATTAATTAAAAAGACAATGCATTTTTGACAGTAATTTCTTTTATAAATGCAAAGAATATACTCTTTAAAATTAAATTTTTTTTTCTTTTTTGTTAATCAACCATCCAAGCAAGGATATAAAAGCTACTAAAATGCAAAGAGTTACTAAAAGTGAAAGAAGTAGAGATAATAAAATAAAAGAACAGAATTAAAGGAGACACAATGATGACTATTGACATTTAAATTTTTGAAGATTGTAGTTGACAGGAAGTTAGAAGATAGTTCCACAAGCAAGAAGTATGGGAGAAAAAATTATTAACATAGAACTTACAGTTACAACTAGCAATTTCAGCAGTGAAATTATGAGACCTAGCTGCCAATCTAGTACTGTGCTTAAATTCTGGAACTAGAGATACCAAAGAGATACTTGAGGTGCTCATCAGAACAATTATCATGAAAATATTTATAGAAAAGACACAGGAAAGCTATATTGGGGGGGGGTGCCAAGTCAGGATTGATAACATTGCAGATTCTTCTTTGGATTTTGTCAAAAATCTTCAGATATATCGCAGTAGCATCAGACAAGATGTGGCAGCAATATTAGATGCAATTGATTCAATATAATCATTCCACTTCATGTCAATGGAAAATATGAGACCAAGAAGGTGCAGTGAGTATAATATCAGCTATGCTGATGGGAGGTAAAAAAGATTCTTTAACATGATTAATACTGAGCAGTTTCATTTTGGAGGTGTTGTGTAGGAGTTGATTTTATATGAATACTCAATATCATGACCTACTGAGACAAGAGGCTGCTGAAAATTCTTGGCCTAACCCCATATCCCAAAAAATCAGTATTCTGATGTTTGGTGATTGAAATATATTCTGCCCATTGCTGAAAATTATGTTCACATTGTGCAATATAATGATAATATTTAAAATTAAAATGTTTTCCAATATAATTTTAGAATTTATTCAAAATGCCAAAAGTTGATAAAATTTTATGCCTGAATCATGAATCATTTAAAATTTACTAAGTATTATTTTGGAAGATTTTTTTATGGGATAAAGTAACTTTTTTTTTTTCTTCATAGGTAATCTGCATTGCAAACAAACTTTTAAATTGTACACATTTTATCAAATAAATTGAAAATAACTTTCATATTTTATAATAATGAAACTGAAATTTCATTATATGCTAGTATAAAACAGTATGAATTTTTGATTCTGATATAAAATTCATTTTTTAGATTGTCTACTTTCTCTAAAATATCTTCTAAAAAATATTGGAAAAAGATCCTTTCAACTTTGTATGCAAGGAAAACTAAATTTAGTAAATTTTCTTATTTTGACAGGGTATTGTTGATGTTCTCTGTGAAACCTGTAAACAATTGGAATGGACTCAACCAACCAAAATTCAGAAAGAAGCAATTCCTGTTGCATTAGCAGGTTAGTAATTTTTATTTTGCTTTCAGAATTGAAATTGATTTATTTTTTACAGTTATTATATTGCAAAATAAAATTTAATAAATAAACACTTAGCAAATTTGATTGGTATATCTTATAGAAAGGTACATCTTTATACTATTTTATTGGTTATAAAAAATAGTTTTTTGTTGTTGTTTTGTGTGGTGCAAATAAATGCATTGATTTAAAAAATATACTATTAGTGATATAAGCATGGAAATTGATTTTGGTAAATTTGGTGACAGCTAAAAATTGATTTGAGTTTGTCATTAAAATTTGTGTATCATAAAAGTAGCCCATTTGTACTGTAATATAGATCTGTTCAGTTTAATTTCAGTTATTATTTGAAATAGATTTTGTGGAAAGTAGTTAAAACAAGTACCTTTCAAGAATCATCTCTATTTAATTTGAGACAGAACTGTTCCATTTTAATCTCCTTTCTCTGAAACAGTTATTTGTGTAAATTAGTATTAGGATATTAGATTGATATTAAGATAAAAATTATAGCCCTAGTAAAAAGGTGTATTTGAATAGGTCATGTTCTTTGTAAATTATGATTTATTTTAGGCAAAAAGCTACTATTATAATGAAACCATATAAAATTTGTGTTTAATCCATGTACAATAACAACTTCAGTGATTTGAATAGGTATTGCATTTTAACAATTTCTTGTTTTGCGATAAATGCCTGCTCTACCTCTTTTTATAGGCAATGATATAATTGGATTAGCAGAAACAGGTTCTGGAAAAACTGGGGCTTTTGCAATTCCTATACTCCAAGCCCTATTGGAAAATCCACAACGTCTGTTCTGTCTTGTGTTAACTCCTACCCGAGAACTGGCTTACCAAATATCTGAACAATTTGAAGCATTGGGTGCATCTATCAGTATAAAATGTGGTAATTGTCTTTATTTATTTTAATGTCATTTCTTGCATTTGTGTCTATATCTTTAAATTTGAAATCTCATGTAATTTTTTTAAATAAAATTTTATATAGATATTAACATTTTATTGGAAATATTTTCTTTTTAAATCAGAATTCTAAAATCTTTCTATTAAGGTTACTTTGCTTCCATTAAAGTAAATAATTTTAATCTCATGTCAAATACTTAAGAATGTAATTTTATGCTGTCTTGTATATATATTTCAAAAGATTAAACAATTTTTTGTCTTCATTTGCACTTAAAATGGGTCTGATAAAAAAAACATATTAGCTTTTAGAGTTAACTTGGGGAAAACATCATGTAAAGTTACCATTATGATTTTTTTTATTTAATAAGAGAAATAATGAAATGGCATTATTTAATGATGCTTTCAAAAATGGTAGAAAAATTAAGTATTAAAATTAGCCTTTCATTACTTTTATAATTTGTGGTATCTGTGAAAATTTCATGGTTTTACTATTTGAATTTTCTGATAAATCTTAATTTTGAAGTTACTGATTGAATAAGTTCCTTGTGAGTTCTATGACTATAAAATACCTGTGGAAATTCCTCTAATGCATCATTAAATATTTGAGCTTAACAACTTTAACAACATATTGCAATAGCAATCTTGAGTATGAATGCAGGTCATTATTTAAAGAAGAGAATACAAATGAAAAGACTAAAAATTAACAAGGTTTTCTATTTCACTGAAGTAGACATTTAAACACATTTATTATTGCATTCTCTCTCTCTCTCTCTCTTTTTCTCATTGAAACCAAACAGCATCTCTGATATGTCTTTTCTGTATTTCCTTGCAATCAAAACTGAATAGTCCATTATTTATGAGTTATTGGCAAGGCATAATGTACATGCTAATGAATAAAGGAACAAGCAGAATTATAATATGATTTGAATTTTAAACTTTTCTCCTTTTAATAACCTGTTTCTTTGTTTACTTACAAGCTGTCATTGTTGGTGGTGTTGATATGATGACACAATCTTTGATGTTAGCAAAAAAACCTCACATTGTGATTGGTAAGTAATTTTTTAAGTAACTGTTTTATGACCTATATTTTAAATGTTATTTACAACACAATTGGATTGTTTTAAAATATCAATTTCATGAGGATAAAGACAAAAAGATAAAATGAATATTTGGCTTGAAAACATCCAATGTTTTTGCTTTTATATTTTGTAAGAATGTCTGCCATCAAATTTTTAGACAATATAGTAATATAATAAGATGTGCATTGCAATATAATGGATATCGGCTCGGAAGAAGAAATTGGAAAGCCAAGTTCCAATCCAATTCCAGTTGAGTTCATTACATTCACTTATGTGCAAATACTCTTGAGAAAGGTATGAATCCATCTCTTTTCCCTCCAGCTATGGGTTGAATAGCAGGACAGACTGGGTTTTATAGCCTTAGTTGTTAACCAGTTTACCTACTGCTGGAAAATCTTCTGCCTGTTTAGTCATGGATTGAAAGAGACATGATCGCCAAAGCATGTATCATATATGGCACATAACTGACTAAATAATACTATGTTTTGAATTGACTAAAAAGTGTTTGCTTGGTTATTGAGTAGAAAATTTATTTAATAAACCAAACAAACTTCTTGACCAACCAATATATCTTTAAACTTGTATATGTACAGTTCTTTTGACAGAAATGTTAACATTCTATTTCTGATAGAAAGTGGTAACAAGAAAAGTAAACCATAAGCATTAAAGGCAAAAGATCAATTTCTGGAGCTTGTTCTTGAATATTGTGAAGAGCATAGAAATTTTGTCAAAAAAAAGTAGTGAGGGGCTAATAAAAACAAAGAACTCTCCGCCGCCCCCTTCTCTCAATGCTGAAAACCATATGTGTTAAACACATATATTGTCTCTGTATATAAGAAATTAGAGAAAGATTTACATAATTGGTATGTGAATTGCATGCAAATGGATTTCTTGCTGCTTCTATGACTCTTAGCTAACTTTATAACTTTAACCTAGGTACCTCCACGAGATCGCTAAAAAAAGAGCATAGCATGATGAAAAAGACGCCAAACTTGACGAAAACAAAATTTTATCGTCTAAATGTTTGTTATTATTAAGAGGAAAGGTCAAAGTATTTTGGGGGTGTTTTTTTCCATTTTTTAATCGTTCCTAGCACGTCCGAAATTTTCGTTAAAAATCTAGTTTTTTTTTTTTTGAGTCGGCAAAATTGACCATTTTTTCCATTTTAAAAAAAACTGGAAATCTGACTTTGAAATTTTTTAAATATCAATTATCATTTTTTCAAAACTTATTTTAAGAAAATCAGAAATTATAATGTTTATTTAAAATATTTTGAACCAAACTTAACTTAGCTTTTGTGTCAAAAAGATGTAATTTGAAAATAAAACAAAGCGGTCATAAACTTTCGCCTCTTGACATGTGATGAATGATGTATTTACTTAATTCCATGAGGCTAATTTGTTCTATGGAAGGAGAAAAGTGAAATAATTTACATTTACGTGAACAAATTATTTACCCGTTATTTTTAACGAAAACTTTCAGCGTGTAATTTTTTTTTTTTTTTTTTTTTTTTTTACTTAGCTTTCACCTTTACGTTTATGATGCTTTATGGGAAATATATTGTAAAGAAATTAAAATAAAACTGTTAAGAGTGACATTAAATTTCATATTTCTTAAGAAAGGTATCTAATTAATTTATAGGTACCTTTCTTATGAAATTTTATCAGAATTGTACATAAAATACTATAATTTTATGTACATTTATTACATTCTACTGTTATTTGTATTTGCATTCATTTTATTATTAATTTTGATATTTCATTTATGGAAAAATGTCGTAACTGAGATTAATATAAAAATAAGATCATATAAATTTCATAAGATGATACTGATACTTGTAGGTACCCTTCTCAGTTGAAATTGAAAAATCAAATTAACTTCTCCACACGTGTTTTGCAAAAGTAAAGGCCTTAACAGCGGAGAACAATGCTTAACTCAAATAACGCAACTTAATTATATTTTGGTTGGTCTTCCGTATTTTATAATTACAGCTCGATTATAAGCACAAAATTACATTTCTTAATTACTGGGTATCTTCTAATTAGTCAAAATGATACAATTTATAACGCGCTTAAAAAAGATCTATCTCATAAGGACACTTATGAAAGCCGATCTGACTTTTTAACTAATTTTATAATATTTTAACAACTTAAATGTAAAATCTATTATAATTAATGAAATAACAAATAATTGTATTAAAAATCATTTTTCATTGGAAAAAATTTTTTTGCTTTCAGAAAATATTGTCCATATTCATAAAACAACTAAAAGCAAATAAAAGCATTTGAAATTAAATAATATTGGTTTTATTGAGTTTTGTATGTTACAATTCAGAGCTGATTTTCAGGTACTGCGTATCCAATTAAAAACAAAAAAAACATGATTTGCATTCCTCAAAGCCCTGTGCTTTTAATTATTGTAATCACTAAAACCGATGCAATCAATTTCTAGCGTTTTCATAAAATTAGTTATGGGGGGTAATAAATATTTTTAAAAAATATTTCTACCATGACTTTCATAAAAAAACATATTTATAATAATTTCGATCATCTGTGAATAGTTTCTGAAAGTTTCATTAACATCCGATAATTATTTCTATTTTTGCACGATTTTTCAAATTAATGTGTGTCATACCAAAAAAAAAAACGTGCTAAAAATTGTCTATGTTATTTACTAGTTCCGCTGATACAAATAGAAAAAGGTTTTTTAATCAAAATTTAGAATGTTCTAAAAGAAGGAAAATTTTTTAAAATAATTAAAAAAAACTTTGGTCTTTCCTCTTAATAATAACATAAGCATTTAGACAATAAAATTTAGTTTTCGGCAAGTTTGGCGTCTTTTTCATCAAGCTATGCTCTTTTTTTAGCGATTTCGTGGCGGTACCTACTTTAACCCATGGATATTTAATTGAAATAACAAAAGTTAAAATGTATTTAAAATTTATTGTAAGTAACTAATAATTTCTTAAAAATTGTTATGTAAACAGTAATTACTTATTTTTAATTTAAACCCTATTTTTGTTTGCAGCAACACCTGGTCGGTTAGTTGATCATTTAGAAAATACTAAGGGTTTCAATATGAGATCTTTAAAATGTCTGGTGAGTTATATATTTAACATTTTTCATTTATTGTTAGATTATTTTTCATTACTTTTTTATTTTAGATACCATGCCCCTTCAGGACATAGGCAATCTCTAAAAACTTTTTTTTTACTATATGTGAATTGCTATGACTTCTTGGGAATGATAGTGGAATAGTTTCATATTGCTTTTTTTATGGTTTAGGATTTTGAATGGTCTTTTTCCTAGATTGATTACCATACAAGGCTAAAGGGTTCTAGTCTACTAGTTAACCAATAGATGAAAAGAAAACAGATGGTTACATGCCTTTCCCAAGATTATTAATGCAGAAGTGAATAATAGAGATGAGGCTCAATTATATTTGACAAGATTGGTTTTAATTTAGTAGTAATTCCAGAAATTTAAAACATTTAATAAAAGATAACTGAAGATCCACTTTCATGTGTGATATATCAAAACTTTTGTAAGTATTTTTCATTTGACTGATAGTGAAAATCTTATTGATATAAGCAAGAAGCTGCTGAATAGTGTTTTTAAAAGTACATGTGTAGTTGATTTGTATAAAACTGGTAGTTAATCTTCTCAGATTGAAGTATACTATTCCATCTTTTCATTATGATGAATTCCATTAAGAGGAAATTGATAATTGCTTACCAATACTACAGTTTCACCTATGAGTAGATAACCAAGTGGTAGACATGGAAAAAGTGTATCTTATGCAATTGTAGTAAACAATTATCAATTTCTTTTTAATTTAGTTTATTTAGATATATATGAAACACATCACAAAAACGTTTTCCAATTTGTCCTATATCTTTCAAAAATATATATATCTAAAAAGAGAGACAGACAGATACACACACACACACACATATGAAAATTGACCCAAACAAAATTGAAAGTACCAAAGTTTGTCTTTTTGTCCATTTTCTCTCAATCTCTGATGAAAGTTGAATAAAAGTGAAACATGTTAGATTATTATACATTTTCCTGTTTGTTCTTTATCTTATGTGTATATCCCTGTTTTTTATTTTTCTTAAAGAGTGAAATTAATATTAACTGACCTAGTTTGAAACGTCTTACATTTTCTTTCGTAGAACTTGATTTAGACCAATTATTATTAATTTCACTGTTTAAGAAAATAAAAAAAACAAACTGGGATATCAACTCAAACACCTGTACCCACTAAAAATAATGTTTATAGTAATAGATTATGTGTCTGTATATGTATTAGAATGACAGCTTCTTAGAGAAAGGTTTTTCTTCTAGTCTTTTTTTTTTTTTTTTTTTTTTATAAAAATGTTTGAGCTATTTGTGGAGTCATAAGCCTAAAATCTTTTTGAATATTTTGGTTATTTTGTGTATATATGTTGATACATTTGTTCATAAAACTTATTAAATATAAAATATGATCAAGAAAGTAAATTTCTTGATCATTGGTAATAATCTTTCCTGGTTTGTGCTGATGAATTTTTAAAGATTGACTTTAATACTTTTTATAATGAAATAAAATAACTTAATTAATTTTTAACATTTTAGGTAATGGATGAAGCGGACCGAATTTTGAACATGGATTTTGAAACTGAGGTGAAGTATTTTAATTTATTTTTATATTCTTTTGTATTCTAATATTTTATGAAAATTCTCATTTTCAAATAATTTAGTTCACTTACAGTTGAGGCATTTTAATGTGGATAAATCATTTTTTATAAGAATGAAAACTTTTCAATCAGCACTTGATGATTACATTGTGCATTAAACTCAATTGTGCTACCAGTGAGGAAAAAAAAATGTATATTTATTATTAATATAAATTATAGCTCTGTTATTATACTCTGAGCACTATTTTATTGATACCAGCACTCAATATGCGATATTTTATATTCATATATATATATATATATATATATATATATATATATATATATATATATATATGCATGAGAGAGATAGATAATCATATATATTTTTATATATCAATAGCAGTATTGGGAAAGGTTTTGTCCTTCAGAACTTCATCAGGCTAATTTTGTTATGTTGGTAGTACTACACATGCACACAACAGGAATGCTGTGAATTTGTTTTTTGTTTTAGCTGAATTCATTTACAGGCACTCTCTAGACATTTACATCATAGCCAATTATTTTCACCTTTGATCATGGTAGCATTTTTTATGTCAAAGTTTATCTTAGATGCTTTTTTAAGAAATAAGCTCTCTCTCTACCAACAGCTAAAATAAAAACAATCTGCCATGTCATCACCAATCAATGTTGCTTCACATTCAATAATAAATGTCACAAAAAAAAATTGGATTACCAATGGGATCACCTCTCTGTAGGGTGATGGCATGTATCTTCTTAGAATTTCTCAAATCTAGTCCTTTCCAAAATATTTTACCCAAAAAATCAACATACTTCATTATATTGATGATGCTCTTCTTATATGTCTTTGTGATACTGATTTATCTGACCTAGTAGATCAACTAAACAAAGTTAAACACACAATAGGATTTACATATGAACACAATTCCTTACCCTTCCTAGATATTGAGCTACACTGTATTAACAACAATTTAAAACTCAGTGTCCATCAACAAAAACAACCTAATAAATTTCTATTCCCATCATAATAACAAAATAAAATTTGGCATAATCTACCTAAGAGCTCTAAGAATATGCAGCTCAAATTATTTACACAAAGAAGAGAAATATATTGAAAACACTTTCAAACTTCTCCAGCACCCTAAGTATTTTATATTCAATTCGAAACACTCACAAAATATTCCAGAACAAAAAAACGGCCCACCTCCTGAGAAACCCAATGAATCAAAAAAATATATTATCCTGCCTATTAATTCTATCAAATCTACAATCAAAAAGAATCTATCTAAACTCAACATAAAAGTTGTTACTACTACATCCAAAACAATAAAAGACTCCTTTTTTTTCTTTTTTTTTTTTTTTCCTAAGGCATTTCACCCCAAGCAAGGCGGGAGTGCCACTAGCACACAAGGGGTTACAGAGGATTGAGAACAAGAGTAAAGAGACGTGTTTGAATATTTGAAGATTATAGTCACCGGGGAAGGGAGTTCCACAGACGGGAAGCACGAAAGAAGAAGCTGTTTAAGAAGAGGCGGTTACATTTAACCATTTTCACGGTGAAAGGGTGGGATCGAGATGCCAGCCTGGTAGCTTGTTTAAATTCATGTAGTCTGGGAACCAGTGAAAGTAGCTTGTCAGTACAGTTGCTGTGAAAATACTTGTAGAAGAAGAGACAGAGGGAGGCCACAGGACATCTGTAGGATAGCGATTGTAGACTAGATGTCAGATCAGGACCTATCATCTTGTATATTCGTCTCTGGATTTTTTCAAGGACCTCGAGACGGGAGCACCAGAACATATATGACAACAATATTCCATGCAAGGACGAATGGTTGATTTATAGATTTGAAGGATGGACTCGGACAAGAAAGACTTTCTGGCACAACACAGAACCAACTTTCCTTGCGGTAGATGAAGCTATTGATTCAATGTGTTTATTCCACCTCATGTCATTGGACAGCATGAGACCAAGCAGGCATAATGAGGAACTCTCAAGGAATTTGAAGTCAGCCATTCTAATGGGAGACAGGAAGGGTTCTCTGTGGTGGGTAAAAGAAAGCAGTTTTGTTTTGGAGGCATTGAAGTTTACAAGCCATTTCCTGCCTCAGTCAACCACAGATTGGAGGTCCTTTTTGAGATCAGCAGCCAGGTTAGCCATGATCAAAGTTGCCAAGAGGGCAGAGATGCATAGTACGACAAGACTCGAGGATGGAGGTAAAATTGAGATCAAGAATTTACCATTATGATTACTGGGGAAACACATAGGAAATTCAACCACTTGTGTGAGAGATTGAAAAGTTAAATGTTTTTATGCCAGCAAGGTCAGTTATAGAGTGTTTAAGCCATTTTGGTATGGTAAGCATAGTCAATACTAAAAACAATAAGCTAAAACCTGAAGCAGGAGTTTACTCTATCCTGAATATTTATCATGAAAAATACATAGGAGAAACCTCAAGGAATCTAAATAAAAGATTATATGAACACAAAAAGGGCATTTTACAAAATAATACATCAAATGCATTGGTTGCCCACCGTAACAAGCCTGACCACAACTTTGACATAAAAAATGCTACCATGATCAAAGGAGATAGTAATTCACTAGGATGTAAATGTCTAGAGAATGCCTTAATAGCAAAGTCATCTACAGTAAATTTGTGCCCTGGCCCTTACAACATTTCACTATTTCTGGCAGATCTAATATCAAAGTGTGGAATACATACTAACAAAAGTGATGTAAAGAAAAAGACTCTAAATAAATTTGGCTGGGGGAAAAAAATTCTGAAATTCCTAGCACCCCTCTGCCGTGTGCATGTATAGTCCTACCAACATATCAAAATTGATCCGATGAAGCATGTCACAAGTAAACTTTTTACACTTTGTCATAAATTATATATATATATATATATATATATATATATATATATATATATATATATATATATATATATATATAGTGTGTATTTTTGGCAGCATTTTTTCATTGATCGTGTTTCATTAAATAATATAGACAAGTGTTGTCTATTTATTTTATGTAAATTTTTTTCATATTGTCTGATAAGCATTAAACTAAGAAAGAAAATCACAATATTGATACATATTTTGTAATTCTATCTAAGCTTTCGGCTTACATAAGCCATTATCAAAGATGACAATTACATTCAATGTACCAATATTGTGATTTTCTTTCTTTGTTTAATGATAATGTTATTAAGCTTATCAGACAATATGAAAAGAATTTACATAAAATAAACAGACAACACTTGTCTATATTATTTAATGAAACGTGCATCAAATATATAATATATATATATGAGAGGGAGCTGTTTTTAATCATTTTCAAGAGGCAAAGAAACTATGTGAAGCATAAAACGTCATGATAAATTAGTTTGAAATGAACTCAATAGAATAGGTTATTTCTTTTATTGATAAATTCTTCTAAGAGAAATCTTTTTCTAGCTGGATCTTGGCACATCAACAAAACTTGTTTCTTGTATGAAAACGGCTAATCTCACTATTACCACATTTATTTTTCATGAACATTTTGGCATTCACACAATTCCTCTACTATTCATGTTCAAATATTCTAATATTAAAAAATTTAAATTTAAATCTTCATACTTACAAAAAATTACCTTCAGTATGATAATTACTGTTGATTAACTTTGAAAATTGTTTTACTTTATTTATTTATTTATTTATTTATTTTTTTTTTTTTTAGATTGACAAAATATTGAAAGTTATTCCCCGGGAAAGGAAAACCTATCTTTATTCTGCCACAATGACCAAAAAGGTAATACGTTCATAGTTTCTTGAAGTAATATCTAACATAATATAACAAATGTGTATTTTTGTGTTTGTTGTATATTTAGCTTGGAACTTTTTTTTTCAAAACATGGTTTTCTAAATATTTAGAACAAGGCTTCATTTAATATAATTTGGGACTCCTCTCCAAAATTTGTTATTCAGATTGTAGAATAATTCATTTTGAGCTTGATTTGTTTTGCAAATTCTTCCAATGCTATCAGTCATTTTTAGTTGTTTTTTTTTTTTATGAAACTCCCATTTATTAAATAACAATCAACACTAAGCTATAGATAGGAAACCTAAGCCAGAGCTTTTTCGAAGCTATAGATTATGAATTAAACATAGAAAACTGTACCAAATAGATAATCTGAAACAATATTAAGATGGACAGGCAGCACTTCCAAAAACCAAAAATCCAGAAGCAATATAAACATTTACTTCCCTAAATCAAAATTGTTTGCAATGATAAAGTAAATTCCACCTGATTGAAATTCTTTCACTGTTCTATATTAAAGTTTGTCACTCAAATGCACTTCAAATAAAAACTCTGCTTAAAAAATAAATGAAATATTTTCAGCTTTTAGAAAATGTTTCCGCATTGCTTCTAACATCAGTAAGTAGTGCTACTCCTATAATCTATGAATCAATGGCATATACACTTATATTCCCTTCTTTGTAAATATGTGTGAGAGAAAATATTTCTGCACATTATAGGTTTATTAATCCTAATCACTGTACTTTAACAGCATAAACATGCCTATGATCAGTTTTAATCACCAGTAATAAGTCTTTCAATTTTACTCATTAGGAATGTTTATTAATCTATAAGGCTGTTATAAATCACTCCTTGTGGTTATAATATTATATCTTGACTGACTTCAACAGACTTCTCTTGACTCACTTTGAGTTCTTTATTTAAGGCGTTTTGCCTAGTTCATTTGTGTTACCGGGAGGTGTCTTATTTACTCCACAACATCCTCCCTTTTGAGTTTAGTAAATATTTTATTTTATTTCTTAGTATTAACACCCTCTTACTCTTTCTGGCAAGTTTGCCAACATACTGAACTATGTATTTCTTTCGTTTTGGCCAACCTCTAGTTTTTCCATACGTTTGCTTTTTCTGGTAGAATTGCATTCTAAAAATCGTCTAGCTTTCTACCTTTCTTTTAGTTTTTTTTTTTTTTTTTTTCAAAATAAACCTCTTTTTCTGCTTCTACTTTTATTTTTCCCAGGGTAACTGGTAATTTGTGTACTACATTGCATAATATATTTTTAATTTCTATTTCACTTTTTAATGCTGCAATAAGTGTCCTCAAGCAGTTCAGTATTTTTTTAACACGTAACACTCTTGTTACACTCTTTTTAACACGTAACACTCTTGTTACAAAATGAAACATTACAAGTCATTTCACCAATAAAAAATAATTTCTTAGCTGACACACTATATGCAATTTTTGAAGTTCTTAATAATGTGGATGTCAAAATGCAACTTTCTCATACACAAATTTTCTTTGGTTTTCTGTAATTATTTTTTCCATCACAACGCTGTGTATGAAAAATTTTCTGTGAGAATTTTTCTTTGCTTTAGTTTTGCAGTCTGACATTTTATGTCCTACTTTTCCACACTTGTAGCACTTTGAATTCTTAAAGGAACAGACATGGATTAATTTTTCTTTTTCCACAGTTTTCTTTAGTTTATCCATATGCACATTCTTTTTCAATTTCTTCTGTATTGCATCTCAGATTTAGGATTGTCTGGCATTCACTGGATATTTCTTGTAGTGTTAGTTTTTGCTTCTGTTCTAGTTTCATTAGAATCCTAGCACATATTTCTGCTTCTTTTTTCGCCATTAACCCTTTAACAAAAATTAACTCTTTAAACATATGTTAGTTTGTTTAATTTTGAATCTTTCACACTCCTTGTTAATAATTCCAGCATATGTGACAAAATCTTTGTCTTCTTTTTTTGTCAGATTCATACACTTTCAATGAGTACTGAATAACAAACTTCACTCACTAAAAATTTTAGTCAGAATATTTACTGTTTCTTCAAAGCAAATTTCTTCTGTTTTTTTTGTTTTTCAGTAGTACAAAATTGCAGTATTCTTCATGTTCTAGCAGTGCCAACTTTTTCAGTTTTGTTTTTTTATTTTTTTTCTTGTCTTCCCAGTTGCTGCATTCTTCTCTGAAAATTTGCTTGTGTCTTCTAAAATAAGCAGAAAAGGTAATTCCGTCATCTGAATTATATGTGAATTCAGTTATGGCATTTGCCACTATGTCAGAAGTGAACACACTTCAGGAATTTTCAGTATTCTTCCATTTTATTTCAATTAAATTTTGTTGTTGTTTCTAGAGTTCCAACAACTGCTGTTGTATTTTTACCACTGAGGCTAATAATTCTCTCATATTTAAAGAATATGTTTTTAAAACATTTTAAAGAATTAAACCAATGTTGTTCTAGTTTCTCATCTTCACTGTTATCATGTGTGCCAAAGTGAAAAGTATTTTTGTCCCTATTCTGTATGAGTTTCAATCCTTCGTTGCCACTGTTATAACTCACTACTAACGATTATAATAATGTCTCAACCAATTTCAATGGACTTCTCCTGATTCATTTTGAGTTCTTTTATTTAAGGTGTCTTGCCTAGTTCTCTTTCTGTTACTTGGAGTGTCTTATTTACTCCACAACAAATGTTCCTAGATTTTTCTCATTGATAAGAATTACTTTCTTTTTAAGAAGAAAATATATTATAGAATATCTTTTGTATTTAACTTGGAGCTGAAGTGTCAAGAAAAAATACAAAAAGAGACAACTTTAAAATAATTTTCTTGGATACCTTTATTGTATTACATATTACTTGAGCAATTAGTGTATAATGCTAAACATTTAGATTACTTGCTAAATAGCATTTTATTAAATTTAAAGCTTTTTATATGTCCAGCATTTGTTCTTAATTTTCCAAAACTAATTCTTTAAATAGTTTTTATTGTGAGTTAAGACTAACACCATTGATATTTATAGAATTCTTTATTACACATTTCTATAGTTATAGTATTTTAAATAAGGATTAAATTCTTAGAGATAATTGTAATAAAATTTTCCTTTTTGAATAAATTTTTAAGTAGATTAAAAAGGAATTAGAAAGATCTAAACATTTTTGGTAATATACAAAATATTGTAAACATATACTTGAAGGAAGAGGCAATTAAATAATCATTTCTCTTATCACAAGTGCCTTACATAAAATTTATATTTGGAATGAAATTATGTAACTTTTCTTCATTGATGTCAATTCCTTGCAATTAGCCATGAGAAATTTTATTATAAAACTAATTCCATGCCTTTTATCTTTTCAGGTTGCTAAATTACAACGAGCTGCTTTAAAAAATCCTATTCGTATTGAAGTCTCTACCAAATACACAACAGTTGACAAATTGCAGCAATATTATTTGTTTATTCCAGCAAAATTCAAGGTGATAAATTGTAAAACTTTTTTATGTCTTCATTTTCTATTTCTAAAAGACTTTGTAAATTTTCTTTCTGTTACATTTATTTCTATACTTTTCTTTGATAGGATGTTTATTTAACGTATATCTTGAATGAACTTACTGGAAAATCTTGTATCATTTTCTGTGGCACATGTGCTAATACACAACGTATTACATTGATGTTGCGAAATCTTGGTATGAATGCTATTCCTCTTCATGGACAACTTTCACAGGTAAGATTTGCTACACATAATGAGACACAACCATGTGATGCTCTTTGTAATTAACCATTAATTATTTTATGCCTTTCTTATTATATTGAACTGCTTTTATATCTTTCTGAGAAAATTTTTTTAGCATTTCTTTATAGAAAATATTAAAGTTGTGTGTGTGTCTAATGATATTAACTCTACTCAAAAGATTCCAATGAAATAGAAAATTATTAATTTTGGTTCAAAGTCATACAAATAAAGTTTGGCTAATATTAGAGAAGAACCAAAAGACAGAAAAGGAGAAATATTTTTCACAAAATAATATTTTTTGTGGCGTTCTTGAAAGATATGTAAAATGGTGTTTTGTTTTTTTATTGGGATCAGTAAATAGCTATTCTATTTTGCTGCTAATATTTCTATCAAGATGTATGTAAAATTTGTACAGTTAAAGAATATTTTATCAATTCCTGTTCAGAAAAAGGATTTTTTGAGGCATTTATTTTTTTCAGAAAATTATTTTATTTTCACACAGGCAAAGAGACTTGCATCACTCCACAAATTTCGAAGTAAAAGTAATTCTATATTACTAGCTACTGATGTTGCTAGCAGGTAAGTCAATCTTTGTTTCTTACTATAAATATTACATTATACCTTTATAGTTTTATTTACAGTTCTGTTTTCAATCAAAGTAATTTACAAGCAATGTTATTTTATTTTTATTAAAGCAAATATTAGTCCAATTTTGTTTGTAAATTTTAAAGATGAAACAGTAAATTTTCTTGCATTAAAAAAAAAATCAAACTCTCCTATAATTTTTTTTTACTTTGCTAGAGGTTTGGATATTCCTCATGTTGATGTGGTAATTAACTTCGATATCCCAATGCGTTCCAAAGATTACATTCATCGTGTTGGAAGAACAGCTCGAGCTGGACGAGCAGGAAAAGCTATCACATTTGTTACACAGTAAGTAGTACTTACAATTATATTTGAATAAATTTCTTCTTTTAATTCTCAAATAACAAAACCTTTTTTTATATTTAAAAACACACATAGCAACAAACATCTAAAGATATATATTTACATCAGAAGATATATATGCTATAAAATACAATAGCTTATAAATTCATAAATTATAATACAGATTTATACTTCATTCTATCACAAAATTCACTTACAAATTTATTAGTTTTGTGATAAGTAAAAAAAAAAAAAATACACTGGAATTATTTTAAATCTTATTTCATACTTATATAAACAAAATGTCTTTTGTAAAGATTTAATCTCAGATTTCATTTTATTTATTATTTCAACTGGAATTAATCAAATTGAAGATACTTTTAATCTCAAAAATAAAATAATGGTAAATGTTAATTAAAATAATTTCTTTTTTTCTTAAAGGTATGATGTTGAGTTGTTTCAAAGGATTGAACAACTTATAGAAAAGAAACTTCCTTTGTATAAAACTGAGGAGGAGGAAGTGATGGTATTGACTGAGCGTGTTGCAGAAGCACAAAGATATGCTAAAATTGTAAGCCTTCAATTCTTCTAACCAAGATCTCTTTTTTATCTTACCAGTTTTCAATGCTTTTTTTTGTTTTCCTTTTAAAAATTGTATGTATTTTTTTCTTATAGTTTCCTAAGATTTCTTTGTTTACTTTTTCTTTTTGATTTAACATTTTGAGCAAATAATTCAATTCACAAATTATTAAGTTAAAAGCATTGGATTCATATTAACTAATATTTACAATGTAATGATGAATAAATTTTCTCTTATTAAGATATTTAATATTTGTAAATAAGGGAAATCTCATGATGAAATTTTAATTTTTATAATGAAATGCAAGTATTAAAATACATTTCAATTATTGATGTTTAATTAATTTTAGTAAATGGATAAATTTTATTTTTAATGCATATATTATCAAACTTTTTTTTTTTCCTTTGTAGGAACTCAGTGATTCCAAACTGGGCAAGAAAAAGCGGTCTAATGACCAGGACACTGAAGAATCTCTTGGAGTGAAGCATAGATTGAAAAAGAAGAGAAAACATTGATGCATAATATTTTAAAAGTTACTGATGTGGACTTTCTTTTCACTTTAATGCTCTTTATCTAAAAATATGAAAATTAATTTTGGATATCGAGGAAAAATTTCATCACATATTATAAATATTCACATTCACTTTATCCAAAATGATTTTTGTTTTTACATATTAAGGAATTTACTAAGTATGAAAACTAAAAGAATAACCACATTCAGTTTGTATATATACAATAAATCACAATGACATTTGCAATTTTTTCTCTTTTCTTACAAAAATCTATTAATGAAGAGAGATGCTCTAAAGTTCTTGGCCCAACTTCCCAAAATCAGATTAAATGACCAAATAGATTTTTTAATCCCTCGCTTGGGCTGAGAACTTTTCAGCATCTCTCTTCATTAAATTTGTACTTAGATTATATTTAACAAAATTTATTCAAATTTAATTGTGAAAAAGTATCAAATTCAAGAATAATGTAAATTCTACTTAATATTTTTTCTGTTTAAAAAGTTATTTTTTGTATTGGGAGGATACAATGAATACTTGCAAATATTAGAGAATATTTTTGCTATTAGCATATTTAATATTTTCTAATGATTATTCACTTACATTTTACATTGTATGGCAGTTGTTATAATTAATGAATTAATTATGCTAGAGAAACCTGAAAATAGAATTATAATATCAGATACAGTGAACATAAAAATTTGAATAAATTTTCATATTAATGTATGAGAATAATTGAGGATGAGTTGATGTTTACAGTGTTTTCTGTTTTTTTATTAGAATGAAGATTATAAGCATAATAAGGCTGAAATTGATTCCATAACTTAGTGGGGGCTCAGATTCCCCTCTCCCCAACATGGAAAATAACTGAAATCTCTCTCATTATGGTAATATTTAAAACATGAAATAAACTCAAACTTGAATTTGCTCAACATGGCAAGGCGAGGCTAAAATTACATGATGCTAATTAAAAAAAATTGAAGCCTAGATCATAAGATAATGATACATTGGGAAGTTTTCACCTTCAAATTAGCTTTTATTCCAGTCTTTACAGAATTCACTTAATAAATTTAAATTTAAGACTAGACTCCAGAAAGATAAAGTTCTGAGAGAATAGAAATTGCCCAAAAGGTGGTAAAAGATATTTACTCACTCTCCTCTCTCTCTCTTTTTTATATGTATGAGGATGGCAAGGCTCAAATTAATACAAAAATTAAGAATATTTTAAGCATGAAGTGAGGCTCAGATATTTTAACACAACCAATGTTACCCTCCTCATCTTGTAGAAAATAACTGAAATTTCTAATTCTCATTAATGTTATATATTTAAAGCATGAAATAAGGCTCAAACTTGATAATTTGTAAAGCATGGCCAGGCTCAACTAAAATTGTTTGATGCTATTAAAAAAGAAAATTAACTTGAAGCCTACATCATAACTAGAAATAGTGTGTAAAGCAATTTTCAAATCTGAAAAAGCTAGTTATGTTTTTTTTTTTTTTTCACATAGTATAATGTGACACCCGCCAGTATGGTCGCAGCGCCAATATGTGACACTGCGCTGTCAGCCCATGGTCAAGTCCCAGTTGCAGCACAAAGCTGTAAGTTTTCTTCCACCAGCGTTTTGGGGTTAACTCTTTGTCACTGCCACCAGTTTGATACCAGCTTTGTCGTTCCCAACTCACTTCCGAAGTAACTACTTTGATCTCAAGTCTAACCTACCCACGTTTTAACTTTGATCTTAGGTAGACGAAATCAATCGGGCGTCTGGCTGTAGTGCAAGCTGAATCCGGGGTAAAGGTGATATCGCACAAGTGTAAGTAAAAGAAGCAATAAAACAAACTCAAGAGGTTCAAATATGTTGAGAAATAACAAATTATCTTTATCCGTCTGTTATATACAGGAGTGTGTTTCTCTCCCAGCCCGTTTCTATGAATTTGTGATATGTTTGCATTTCTGTTATCCTCCTAGACTCTTCCTCTCTCACATTGGTATCTCATACCAATCCCCTCAGTAGGTGTTAACAACTTCTCCGTCTTTCTCATATATTCACCTACCACTTGACCAATGATCTCTCAGCAGTGTGTGTGTGGCTAGACTGGCCCTCTTAAAATTATTATCCAGAATTTTGTTTACAAAATCCTTTTTTTCTTCGGCCAAAACATTTTTTTTTTTTTTTTTTTTTTTAAAAAACCCAGATTGCCAAATAATTCTTATCACATCTTTCTTTTGGGGACACCCAAAATTCACTTAGTCGGGTCTCTCTACCGACTCATCAATCACTGTCAAAACCTGACACCTAGTTTTTCTGCTAAGTTAACTTTTAGCTGGGAGGTCCGTATTTTACCTGAGAATCAAATTCTTTATTTTTCTCATGCCTTAAAATCATCTTATCACCAGATGCCCATTTTCAACAACGCTTTGTCTGACGTCAACAGTTTGAAAAAGTAATAATACTATTTTCTTCCTCATGCCAGAATTCTAACACATACCGGATGGTTCCCTTCGTTGGACCCAGGAATTAAAATTAAATGATATCTCTGAAAGATAACTAATATCGATTCTCTCTGCCTGTACCGCAGTGGTCTCAAGCCGAAATTTTTTTATGGCCTCCATGTGTCAGTTGGCTTTGTTTTTCTTTCTGAATTCTGTTTCCCTTGGCATGTCACTCCCTTAACATGACATTAATCAGTTTTGACAGAATCTCATATCTCGATTTTTCTTACGGATTTTCTGTCTTGTGCAAAAAGTATCTTTCTTTGTAAATAAAATAAAATCTTTTTAATGTCGTTCCGTCTATCTTTTGATATAGCTCTTTCTTGCCTTAAGTCTTTCCTGTTTTTAATTTCTATGGTTAATTAGCCAATTACATAGCTAAATAGTGTCACAATAATACACATTAAAAGGGTAAAATTTAAACCAAATTTTATACAATGATAGATCTGATAGTTTATTGTACTGGTTGGCTTTAAAATAAATTTCATATTGACAAGTTTTAATAACTAAAAACTGAAAATGATAAAACATTTTGCAACAAATTATTTTTCCTATTTTGAAAAGCTCTAAAAATATTGTATAAATATCTAATTTTAATGGTACTTTGTAATGAGGGAATATGTAAGTTTAATTCTTTTCAACATAATATATGGAATATATATGAGGGAATATGTAAGTTTAATTCTTTTCAACATAATATGAACAAGATCAACATAAAAAATATATCACTTTATGTAAGGTAATGAACTTACATTTTGATTCAAGTAGATTCTGCCACTGGATTGATTGCAGCACTTGCCTTTGCCTGGTAATTGAATGCTAAGGCATTTCTTTTTACTAAATGTCGACCCAATACAAGAGCCACTCACGGTAGACGGTTATTGAATGAGATTGTTGTCCAGATATAAGAGGAAAATTAAAATTATGAGGATGTGTAGAATAGATAACACTTGACTAAATTTGAATGGGCTATTGTTATGATCAGAGAAGCATCGTCTCTGTTCCACAGAGTAGCAATTCTTGGGAAGAAGCTGTCTTCACCAATGGAATACAAAGGAAATGAGGATAGGTTGACCCTAGCTGTGATGGTTTGAACTGGTGGAACTAAGGAATATAGCTCATCTGAACATTTGCCACAGAAATAGCAATAGGCTTACAATGTGGAATGGAAATAGCAACAGGCTTAGGTCTGTGGGGAAAGGAATTGTAATGTTGAAAATAATAATTCGTTTGCCATGAGGTAGCATAAATGCTTTTGAAATTTATCAAGGCTGGAAAAGATTGAACAGCTCCTCTCCAGATATGGCAGCAATACCTCATTTTTGGTCTGATCTCCTTTTTTTTTTACTTTTCTAAGATCAAGTGTTGCAGGAGGAATCATGTATTTTCTGGGACAGTATAAGGAAGTGATCATTTTTCCAACATCTGTAGCAATGGATATGAATTCTACTTGAAGTCTGGGAGCTTGACTCCCAATAGATATTCAAGGTAAGGAACCTCATTGAGAGTACAACTGCTCATCATGACTGGGGAAAAATTAGGGTCTGCTTGGTGATGATGAAACATTAATAGCTTTATTTTTGAGGTATTGCATGTTACAAGCCAGTTTTTCCTCCATTGATCTGTTTGAGCTAAATCAGAGGAGAGATCAGCTGCTAGGCTCTGATCATCTAGACTTTTGGAGATGTGCCTATTAACTGTAGTAACATCTGCAGAGATATTTATTAGTGATCTGAGAATACTCATGGGAAGATTATTAATTTAAAGCAGAAAAATAAATAATCTTTGCACTAATATCTTTGGGAAAGGCAATGAATCACACTCTTAATTTAAAGCCCAGACTGGCCTACTATTTATTTTGGCTGGCTAGGACAACTCTAAATTGAAAATTATAGAGAAATTAACAGCAAACAACTTCATTACACTCTGTAACAAAATCTTGATTTTTTTTGTCTTTGGTCAGTAAGTGTTGTTTCTAATTGCTTCTGTCTAGAAAGCAACAGAAATGACTGTTATTCTCTTCCAACATTCCTTTGCACACTACCACAGGCAGAACTTGCCACAACAGACCAAATTCAATATAGGGTGGAACAATGTCAAATGGGAGCCACTGCAAATAGAAAAATAACAGTTGCTCCTAAGAGCAAAAATTGTGTTACACAGTGTTATCTTTCTCAAAAATAATCATGGCAATTCAGAGTTTAGAGCTATTAAAGAAAAGGAAGTTGATGGAATATAGCATCATTTAGAGTTGTAATAACTGCATGTTGGTTCAAATAGATAAATTCCTGGAATATCTTTTTGAAACAATGGGAGTGGAAATTTTTCATTCATTGAAACAGGTTTAATGTCTGGGTTAAGGGGGAACAATTTCTAGAGATGCACTGGATGTAAAAACCTATCATGACTAAATTTTGACAATCCAAAATACAGCATTCCACCCTCCCACCAAATCACTATATACTTAATATATAAATTTATATATCACATGATTAGTGTGTATTGTAAAGATGTATATAATTTTATCATAATATCAAATCAAAGATTGTTTATATTCAATTTATAATATTTTTTTACTGAGAAATTTTAAACTTAGTTTATTCTGATGAGTTCATTTTTTAAATAAAAATCTGCAACATGATGTAACTGCAATTCCAGTTAGAACTGTGCTTTGAGACACAATCAACTAATGAAATTTAGAATTTTTTCTTTTCTTTTTTGAGCAAGCATCAATAGGTATTTCAGACACAATAGTGTACTGATAGTCACATTTTTTTTTATTATTTTTTTTATTTATTTATTTTTTTTGCACCGATTCCTGCAGATCACTCTAGTAATGAACATACTTAAAACAGATGGGTGACCACTTTAGAACAGCATGTACTGGAAGCAGCCTATGTGACAAGCTAAATAAAATTTAGTAAATAACTATTCAGTTATAATTGCTTATCAAGCAGTTTTTGAATGCTATTAGCTTTGAAAAATCTATTTTTGTTTTTCTTCAATTGAATTTTTCACAATTTGATCCATCTGCATTATGGTTACTTATATTATTTGTATATACTGATATTATCTGCATTTATCTGAAAGATTTTTGTTAATTTTTTTTTCACCTAACCAAAATTTAAGAGGAACTTGTATAATTGAGATATTTTATGCTAAAAAACAAATATCATACTGTAAATTTTAAATAAATGTTTTCAAAATTCCTCTTCAGGTTTCTGAATTTTCAAGGATTACATAAAAAGCATAGTTTATTCATGCTATGTAAAATGACAGCATATATAATATAAAATTGATATTTTTCCTTACTATTACTGGGTTTTCACGTGTGTCTTTAAATGTTTTCCAACTATTATTGTTGCACTCTGCTCTTTCAAAGAGTTTGTTACCCCCCGGCTTTGACAGTCCACCATTGTCATAACAGACATTGTTACTTGTTAGTTATCTCCCTTGTCCTTGCAATAACGCTAAAAAACATACAAATAAACTATAAACAAGATGATGTATCGGTCAACATAAAATCAGCATACAAAATACGAAAATTATATCCAATAAATGCAGGAAGATATATATAAAATGTTGTAAGTACATAAATTCAAAAGAAGACATACACAGATATACATTGTCACTTATATAGGTTACATGTATTGATTTTAAAATTTTGCTGATTATGCAGTCAAAAGTGCTTAATTTTTAAATTTAAGTTTATGCTATTTAGTTGTTTAAGAATTTCCATCTTGATAGGAATTTTCATTTTTTTTCCTATTCTTCAAAAATATCAGAAACAGTTAAAATAGAATTACTCATGCTATTTTATGATTATTCTAAGTTGTGAATACCTACTTTTGTTTATATATTTTTATTCAGCTAAATTTCAGTTGGACCCTCCAGATTTTATTTATATTTAAAACAATATCATATTTATTAAGCATTAATCCGTTTGTTTCAAGTAAACTTCAAAAGATGAATGTAGCCAGTCATTCATGTAATCATAACCAATCCACCTACACAAAAATAAATTAATGATTGAATGAAGATATAGAAAAATATTAATATAGATTGATATGTATAAGTCTGCTAATGCATAATTTCAATTAGTTAATTGCAATAATTTCAAATGTGATAAATCTTTTTTTCTTTTTTTTTTAAATTAGTGTAAAATTAATATCTGAAAATAAAGTGTTATAAAGAGCAACATTGAAATAAAATTTATCTGTGAAATGAAATTGCTAAAATAGGAAATCGTCTTAAATGAATATTGATATTCTTCTTTTATGTTTCAAAACCTTTTAGAACATTGGTAATGGCTCTTCATAATTTCTTGTTTTTTTGTTGCTCTAAGTAACTTTTGGCTATTTACCATTCTTTTGTAGTGCCTTAATAAGTACATTATCAGCTTCAGCCCTGAGGGTACAAGAAAACAATGCGAACCCTTGAAGTAACTCTCTTCATGATTTTCCTCCTTTTGAATTATGTAACATTGACCTTTTACACTGAAGCAAAAAGGGCTGTGGACACTTCTCACACAAACACACTTACACAGGCAATTCACATTCAAATACATTCATTAACAATTTTCAATGTGTATACAATTTTATTCTTAGGGAAAGAAAATTTAAACTTTCCTTTTGTTGTTTTGTTTAATAAATGTCATCTTGCATTGCAAATCAATAAGTCTAATATTTTGTTCATATACCTTTTCAGCACCATTATTTCATTATTTACATTATTCGGACTATTGTCCTCATCTTTGTCGCCATATTTATCACAAGGTTTCGGCCGTTGTACACTCCGGCTTTCTTCAGGTAGTTGGAATTTCGAACTGAACCCTTTATTTCGCTCACTGGGGTAGACTGTTCTAGTTCCACGTGCCATGTTTGATGGATGTCAGTTATCAGTTAAAATGAGGACAATAGTCCGAATAATGTAAGTAATGTACATCATATCTCATCTCAGAAATACAGACAGACCATTATTTCATGTATTGTAAAATATTCTTGTAAGAAACCTTATGCATTAATTATAGAAGTATCCAATACATTAAACTTCTTTGGCGTCTATTCATGCAATATCAATATTAGTAGGAACAATTGTACAAAAGCAGAATTAACCTTTTAAATTAGATTTTCACTTTTATGCAAATTCATTTAAGAGGAATGACAATTTACAGAGATTATAATCTGCAGTTTACAACAAAATAAATTTTGAGAAAGAAAATAGAAAGTTATTAATGAGATATTATATATGAGATTAATTGGAGGAAGGTAAATCAAGGCAAATTCACACAAAAAATTCTGCCTTTGATAATCTGAAGTCAATTTTGCTAAATGAATCTAATTTATGTTTATTAAAATGTAAAAAAAAAAATCAAGATGATTTTTATTATGCTCTGCAGAGTAAATATTCTTTTTTAAAAGGTAAGATTATAGTAGATCTGAAAAGTCAATTATATGTGTAAAGTGTAATATAAATTTCTATGTGGGTCATGTATCAAATCTAATATAAACCTGTTGCATAACAGCCAGTGGTAATAGTAATAGTAGAAAAACATAACACAATTCCCTTCTCAGTGGTTGATAGCCATCACTTTATTCAGATATAAAAAAAACAACATGGTTTCCTCATTTTAAATTTTCTAACCATTTCCAACAGTGTAAATTTTTATTGGTTTGGTTTGGTTTATTTAATGTCATATCAACCTCAATGGATTATTTAATGCTGACAGTATTTTTAGGATAGATTCGTATGAATAGAGTATGTATTCTTTGGTTTAGATTGGTTTGGTTTATTTTGTTTTACGGCATATCAACCTCAATGGGTTATTTAATGCTGATAAAACTTTTATTGCTGGTAATATTTTGTTTTGTCAAAAATCTGTTTCTGGTAATATATTTCCTTCAAAATTGTATTGCTGGTAATAATTTTTTTCAAAAAAGTATTGCTGTAATAGTTAACTATTTGCCAATAGCTGGGACCTCAACAGGTGCTACCACCCCGGGTCAGGGTGAACCTGGGAACACAAGCAATTAAGAGGTGGTTCCATGCTCCTGAAAACCTCCTGATCAGAGGCCTTGCTGCTGGACATAGTTTAACGTCTTACACAGGACGCGGATGTAGTTTAACATCTTACACAGGATGTGTAAATTGTTATGACACCATGACTGGTGTCAAAGGTTAATTGGTGACCTAATTTTTATTTCTAAGGGAGGAAAAATAAAAAAATGCAATACCATGAATTTTCATGTTTGTGCCACTTTTGGAGTATAGTGTGAGAGGTAAAATTGTGGGATTTGTCATTAGATACAGTCTTTTCCTCCTTTTCTTCAATGCATATAGTAAAATTGGTCAAGCATTATTATTGGTTAGTCAATTAGAACAGTGAAATTGGTGTTTGCATCCCCATAAAAGCAGTCACTGAAAGAGCAGATGTAAAATCAAACTGGTCTCACTGGTAGTAGACCAACATTTTCCTTGCAATATGATTGTGGTGCTTCAATCAGCAAACAAAAACACCTGTTTTTTCTACATCACTTTTGAACTCCCTTGATCAGCTGCTTTCATTTAAATAGTTGAATGACTCTCAGCTGTTTAACTGCAACCACCAGTCAACCTCTTCCTCCCAGCTCACTATATATATAGGGAAACTTCTTCAAACCCATTTTGTTTATGTGTTCATTATCTTAATCCTAGTGCCATTAACAAAAATTGTTATTTTTACACTTGTTAATGAGTGTTGTTGAAGTTAATTAAGTTTACCAGTGACACTGGTGAGTTTAGTCTTTCACAAGCATAGCCAGGACAGAGAGGAGTCAAGCCTGATCTTCAGCAGTTTTTCACTGACATTTCTGTGGATACTGAAACATAATGTGGAAATACAGGATTAGTGCAGAGTGGGTTTGCCAGAGATGGACCAATGGAGACAGACCAAATTAAACGTGGCATTCAGTGAAGCATGTAGTAACAAGACCATGTCCTCCTGAGTGCACATAAAGGATTGAAGTGTAAAATGTTACAGTGAATACTAAATTTCCACTTCTGTAATTCTGTATCAAATTTATTGCAGAAGATACAATTCTAATGAGTATAAAAGAGACTTATTCAAATATGTTATCTAGGATCTCAAGATAACAGAAAAAAATGAGAGGTAACACATGACAACAGAGATGAGGCATTGTGAAAATAAAAAGGAGGACTTATTTACACTTTTGCCTAGCATGATATACAAAAATTATGAGAGATTTCATCATAGTAATTGGTATTGCATCATAGAGTGATCAGAAAACATTTTTTATGACTTTTTAATTGTTCTTTTTTTGTTTCAGAAAGGGATAAGTGTAGCTGACTTAAAATTAAGTCAGTTTGTGCTGTTTGAAAGGTGGTTTCTGTTTTTGTTGAACAGCAGGAATCCTAACAAGTTATGATCATACACAATGTACAGATTGGGCCAGGTATACAATTTTTACAGGCCATAAATCAAAGAAAACTAAATGTAATGTGACATGGCATAAACAAAATTTTGACATTCTCATTTCTCTTTCAGATGTCTTAAGAGTACAAATAATACAGCTTCCAATCTGATGTAGGAAATGTAAAAGCATGTTATTCTCATGTTACTATCTGCCAGCCACAGTGATTTGGAGATAGCCATCTTCTTGAAAGTGGCCAGATGAACAGGAGGAATGAGTGATAGCTTTATGTGTACCCATGTAGATACCAACAGTGATGCATACCAAACTCATATCATCTGTGATGGTTCTGAGTATTGTAAACAATGAAAACCATGTCATACCACCCCATTTCTTCTCACAGAGCATCAAGTTCAATATGACCATATACACAGAAGTTCTAGATACAGCAGTCAAATCTTGATCAAGGGAGTGTCCTGTACATATTCCAGCAGGACTCTGCTCTCTCCCACATGGTCCATGTAACCCAGGAGTGGCTGGTCAGGAATTTTCACAAACTTCTCACCTGTGGATGTTATGGCTATTAGTGCTGGGTTGATTCTTTCACCTAAACATCCAAAAACTTGTTGAATGCCTTCATCGTTGAAATAAATTGACAAAGAAAAGACGGAAGGATACACTAGGGACAGTTTAGGACACTGATTTTATTACTTTCTTCTGGATTCCACCAAGCTCTTGTTGGGGAATTTCTTCCTGAACAGTTGGCATGTGTTCACCAGTCAAAGGTCCAACCGAGAAAGAGATAGATTCTTCTAGTTTATCTTTGGCGCCAGGAAATCTCTCTTTTTTTTGCACATGCGTAAATTGTCTTTCCTGTCAGAGGACTCCTGGGAGATTTTAATGTTTATTTTATTTTGTACTTTTATTTAATTTTGTACTTTTATTTAATTTTGTATTTTTATTTAATTCCCACACACCCTCTAGTCCTCCTGATTTGAATGTACTGGAATATTTTTCAAGAGGGAGACCAATCAGTGGTCCCATAATACCAAAGAGTTGTTGAAGGTAACTATTATGGATGACATGAACATGTATCACTCTTGAGGCCACATTAAGTATTAAACATTTGGTATAGTTTTATTGAATAAACTTTTTCTGTTTTTCTATGTTGAAGATGTTTACAAATATTTTTGAAAATAAACCTGATTTTTTTCTATTGAATATTTTTGCTTTTCTTTATATTATAATCTGTTCTCAGTTACCTGGTGCACTCTGAATATGTGTAAAGACTCAAAATGATTTTTTTTAAATTAATATATTAGATTTCTTTTCATTTAATGCTTCATATCTTTTTATAACATAATTTTTTGACTTCATCATTTAGCAACAAATTTACATTAATGTAAGTTTTAAAAACAATCCCATCCTTGACTTTATATTTAGTGAAAAAACAAAATTAATATCTACACTAACAATATAATTGGTTCTTAGTTATATTTAGGCCAATTTTATGTGCACCCTGGATCCTAATATCAATAGATATTTAAAAAACATAACAAATTATGCAGCACTTATTTTGGTTAACTACCTTACTTAGAATGATTATTTTGTTATTTATGTTGATGATGTTATTTATGTTGATGATTATGTTAGCAATAGTTTAAGTGGCAGTTGGCTATTAAAAAAGGTACTGTTGATTATTTATAGCTCATTTGCTTAAATATTACACTGACTATTTTTTGTGTCATATGGCAATAATTGTTGGCTTATGGCCATATCACATTGAAACATCAGTTCTCATATGATCATCAAAAGTAAGCAACTGGTCAGTACTAAGATGGATGACTACTTGGAAATACCAGTCACTGTAATCTTGGATGTGCAGGTGGTGTAATGGATAATGGCTCAGAATTGTTAATTGGTGAGCTAAGTTCCAATTTTCAGTTGGGTTTGTTATATTCACTTAAATGCAAATACTCCTGGGAAAGGTATGAATCTACCACTTCTCACCCCAGCTATGGGTTAGTTAGTAAGACTTGTATCATTAAATCATTATTATCTAAAAAAAAAAAATTTATGATCTAAGAATATTTTCTGGCTTTAAATAACCTGCAAAGGTTTGATAAGCTTTAAAAAAACATATCAATCAAATCAAATTAATAATTGTCAGTAAAATGATGCACTAAAATAAACACCAAGTAATTGTTTTAAGTTCTCTGAATATCATTGCCTTTCAAGAAAGCACTACATTCTAAGAAAACTTAACTGAATTTTATTTGTTTTTCTCTAATAACAAAGTTTTCTTGTGCAAGTATTCCATGATATAACCTATTATTTTGTATATGCACATATTTATAATTGTTGATGGAAGTAAGATTTATTCAGTTAAAATATTTTATACTTACATTAGGGCGTTCAGAAAGTAATTACATTTTATCAGAAAGAATATAAAAAATGCAAGTTAAATTTATTTAAATATTATTTATCAAATATGTAATCACCTTTATTTTCATTGAGAAGGCACGATTTTGAATCCATGTTAAAAGAAATCTGTTTTTCCCCCAAAAATGTTTGAAAGACTGTTTTTAATTTTTTCTTTGTTTCTGAATGATCTGCCACTTATGTAATGTTGTAGTCAGTGAAATAAATGAAAATCTGTTGGTGTTAAATCTGAATGATGTGAAAGAACCTCCCATCTTAATGATTTTTTTTCTTGGGTTTGTTTTGCAAAGTGTATCCTTGTGATGCAAGAAAATAACACCTTTTTTGTTTACCAAAGCAAGACACTTTCAACATAATGCTTTGTTTATCTGATCAAGTTGTTGGCAATAAATGTTTACAGTGATGGCCCTTTTATGTTTCACTAGCAGATAATGGACAACACATTCCATATTCCACCAAGCACAAAATAAGGACATCTGTAGACAGAGTCCTGGTTTTGGTGCTGGCATTTTGTGAGACTACTTTGTTTTTTATTTTCTGTTGACATGCAAAACCAATTTTTCATCACCTGTAATAATGTGATGCAAAAAAGAAAGGATAACATTCCTGGTTAAAAGACTGCTGCAGATGATAGAATGTTGTGTTCAGTTATCAAGTGAAAGCTCATAAGGAAACTAAATTCCCTTTTCTAAGTCTTTCCAATTCACTTGAAATGTTTGTGAACAGTTGAACATGATACATTAATTTTTGACCAAATTTTGGGTGCTTTGATATGGATTTGTCAGAAGTTTGTAGGATTTTCTTTACTGGAAACTTTGGAATAAACCAAACTGAGTCAAGGGTTTAAAATAAGTAATATATCTTTATTTATTTGCTTTAGTGTGATCTCTTTGATATTCAGTGTCACAAAATATTTGTTTATAAGGTGGATATTGGTAGTAATTTGGAGAAAGGCTGGTAGTGGTCAAACATGACTTATACTTTCATATTTTCTAATATTATCTATTTTAGAAAATATGGAAGTTTATGGTACCACTGCCAAAATGAATTTTAAAGTTATTTAAAATAGCCATAGGTAAGTAGATACAATAAACTTGTTGATTCAGGAATTTGGTGACATAATAATTGCAAGTTCAATCCCTGGGCTGGGCAATGTGTATTTGGATTCAGTAGAAATGAAGTGAGCAATAAATGAGCATTACTAAATAAGAACAAAACAATATATCCCTAGAAAGTGGAACAAGAACAATCTACTCCCATAGATTAAATAAAGTGTTCAGTTTAAAATTCCATGTAGGCTAGCTGGAATTACACCTAATGAAGACTGAAGGGCACAACATTGTGATAACAACAACAAAGATCAGGACAATAGTCCACATGTAATTAATTATGTAAAATATGCTGATACAAAATAAAATTTCAGTACCTTGAAGGATAATACTGATTTTAACTTGGATACAATATATGCATGCTAGTGATAAGTAGATATCCTGATAAAATCTTTACCCATCTTGTGAAATGGTAACACACATGGCTATGTCTAAGCTTTAGATAATAATATATGCTACTGTTGTGGGTGGTATATTGGCCTGCAAACAGATATTGAATGACAGAAGACAACAACAAACAAAACAAAGATGTAAGTAAAATATTAATTTCTGTTTGTCCTATTATAAAGGATCTCTTAAAAGAAACCTTGATTAAAGACCACTTTAATGTGAAACAAGAAGATGAGGGTCGATGAATGTGGGCAAAGAAAATACTGTGAAATAATGTGCGAGGCCTTGTAAATAATCTCCCTTGTTTGCTCCACTCTCCTGTGTATCCGAATGCTAACACAGGTTGCCACGTTGGTGTGTGACGACGTGTTCCCCCGTCATCTTTGACGATTTGGCCTGCTTCCACGTTTTATTCTTTCCATTGTAGAACCTTGCATAAGTTATTTACTACTGTCACTTGGCAGTTTATACTGTCGTACCCTTGGATATATATAAGCGAGTGTTTTATTCCAGGTAAGACTTTAAAACTCAGCTGTTTGGTAAAAGAAGAAGAAGAACCGGCTTGTCAAATAATAACATCTAAACAATATGGCCGTTTCCTATCATATAGACGCTTTTTTAGTCTATATTTTAATTTTCTTAAATCAGTTTACAAACTGGATCGTTATAAAATATTGGGAATTACCTGTTATCCTTCTTTATATTTATACATCGTCATAATGTTTGTCTGTTGTTGTTGTTATTCTTTGATTGTATGAATCTATATTCTCTCGGTATTTTTGTTAAGAAGATTAGGCCAGGGTTAGTTTTAAAATGTATGGGCGTAGGTGCTCGTAATAATAGGAATTAAATACTTTTGAAAGCGTCAATAATTTCTTTGCAAAATCTATAATCTAATTGAACAATTTAATTATGAAATTACTTTCACTCAGATTTTTACCATTCAATTAAAAAGATGCCTTCCATACTATGTCTTGAAGTTGATCAATTGCATTTATTTTTCACATGTTTATCATTTGATTTTTATAATAACATTTAATTTATTTACCAAGCGCGGAGTTTATAGATTATTTGTCAGTCTGCATAGGTTGAAAAAAGTAAAAAGCATAGCCCTTTTTACTGATTGCTTTTAAGATTATAATCAGCAAATCTTTTCTGATTACAACAGTTAAGAAGAATAACCGAAAGGAAATTGCTGACCATTTATTTTTAACTGTTAAAAAATAACCTGATCTTTTTGTTAAGAAGTAAATAGTCATTTTTTGTTTTACAATTTTAAAAGTTGTTTAACTAAATTTTTGCTTGAATTCTATACAATACATTATTATTGGATATAATTAGTAACGATATCGAAGGGCAAATCATATGTCTCTCGAAAGTAACATTTCAATTTTCCTTATTTTTTTAGATTTGGGACACATCATCACATCCAAACATTTTGATTTGCTTAAAATTTTTTTAGTTTACCCCATGTGAAATAAGAATACTTAATTATATATGAAATGGCATTTTTATTTAACAATAATTATTAATACAATAAACAAGTCTTGATGTTATTTTTTGGTCATAATTGTAATTCACACCAGAAATTTACAGAAATATCCTTAAATTTTATCAATTTTGTTGGAAAATATAATAATTACACGTTAGGCGAGTTTAAAGCTAAAATATTCAAATTTTAAAATATACGTTTGCAGATTTCTAAATGTTTTTTTTTCTTTTACAATTCTTAAAAATGCTTAACTTTTTTAACCATTCTTTTCGAGAATAATTTGGTTTAGCCTTTCAAACATTCTGTTACATAACAAACAGAGATTTCATTTTCAGGGAATAAATAATTCGATATTTCGAGATCTGTGCAATTCAAAACAAAATTCTTGGGTATGGTACACAAGTTGAGCCATCACAATTAGTAGTAGTAGTAGATACCAGTTCTTGATCACTTAAAGCACCTGACTTTTGAACTTTTTTTCGCGATAGAAGACCCTATTTCTGATTACTTTATCGTGTTTTTTTTTGCCTTTACCTGTTGTCTGCAATATGTTTCAGTAGTCACTATATAAAAATCGATGACGACAAATTGATTCATTTTCTCTTCTATGAACAGCACATGATGTGCTAATCGCCTCCCTTTGATTATCTTGAAAAAAATATTACATTTTTCATTTTTTGCCTCAGAAAAACAAAAAAAAGAAACATACATAACACTAACAGAGTTTATTTAACAATTAATAGCACAATTAAGAATGACAGTGAAGACAGAGTGATTGATGATAACCAGTTGGAAGCAAATTGCAAACATTTTCTCTATGCAGAGAATACAGCAAAACTATTCAACTTGTTTTCCTACTAAAGTTCACCCAATACAAGTCTCGGGAGCCACTCAAGTTAGAGGGTTACTGTTAAAATTTTTATGATGAATGAGAAGGTGATAAGAAGTGAAAAATCCTCAATGAACGATAAAAAAAGACGGTAGATAATTGACTCTTGACTTGAAGAGGTTAACATTGTAGTGTTCAGGGAAGCACCCATGCTGGACTGTTCAACAAAGTAGATATACTTGGGAGAGAGGTTGTCTGAGTGGAACTGTCTCTGTACAATTGAAATATAGAGAAAATGAGGGTGATTCAACTTTATATCCTAGATATAAAAGTCTGAACTGGTGGAATTACACTAAATATTTGTAAACAAGTAAATAAGTAATTACTAAATGTGTATTATTTTTATGTTATCATAAAAGTTTAGGAAATTGATTAATAGACAATTAAAATATTTTTCTTTTTTCCCTTTAAAAAAAAAATGAAATTCTTGATACATGATATTAGAATAAACAAAGTATTCTTGGTGGAATTACTTGTCGGAATAGATATTTTTTCGGTAGGATCTCTTGGGTGAAAAAATATGTTGTTGAAAGGCCTGAAACTTCTCATGACCCCAAGTCATAACATCACTAATGAGGCAATCCTGTGCACCTGTTGGAGTGTATTCATAACAAATTGGCTATATAATTTTCTTAACCTATCATAACTATTTTAAAGAAATTTATGTCAAAATAACTTGAATTTAATATAGTTTTCAGATGAGTGGCACTGTTATGAAAGTAACAACGAAAAGTATCGTAATTGCTTGTAAAGAATTACAAAATATTCTTATTACTATAAATGATAACATTATGAAAACAGTTTTATGTATATGTCCTATTTGGTAACTGCTTTATTTTATATTTCCCTCTTTAGTCTATTATAACAAATACTGAATATAGAAACACATAATTAGCAACTATTTTGAAAAAAGATCAACAAAATGTGATAAATACATGGAAAAAAGTAAAATCCTTATTTTTTAAAAATTAAAGCATGTCTTTACATTACATTGAAGAACATTAAAGCAAGATGGTCTGTTTAAACATTAAGTATGCAAGATCTTAATCATGGATTAGTGAACTTCACAGAAAAATAACTGTTATAATAGATGATGTTATTACAAACATCTTTTAATTTACCTTTAACACTTCATAATAAAAAATAAGTACCTTCTGAATATCATTGCCAAACACTCAATAAAAAATATTAACCTAATAATAAAAACTTTCACTATTGCTATGTAACAGGTATTTCTATTAGTTTTTGTATACATAACCTTAGGTTGCCAACTATTGTTGTATGTGCAACAACAGGAGATTATGTGCCCATGTAGAATAAAAGTAAGTATCTCTGCTATTCATATAGGAGACCAGTATTCAGTCACATTGGGAAGGTGCAGTCAGTTTTAGATGTTTATATTCTATATTTGTGCATTAAAAATGTATAGAGTTTAAATTACATATTTTAGCAAAAAATCTCTGACAACACAAATCATAAAGATTAACTTCAATATTTTCTCTACAAAAGTTCATCATGATTATCAACATCTGAAAGCCGTTTTGGTTTAATAAATTTTTAAAACTTTCTTTTATAATCACCCTGTATTTTTCATGCTGCCTTTTACCATAAGTGAATTCAATTAAACTAAAAACTGGCCTGTCCCTACAAATTGAATTTGCCTCAAAGTGAAAAATGGACATTGTTATATCATAAATTTAAGGTGAATTCTGCTTGAACATTCGTTAAGTATTTGATAAAATTGGGGGCTTCTTTTTTAAAGCAAGTTTACTAGAAATGTTTTGCTTTATAATATAGTTCATGACATGTTATTTCAGTTGAAAATCTCGCTATTTATATTTCTTTCAAATAAATTTATCTGGATAAATTTGTAATATGATTTCTGTTATGTTATGTTTTAACTCTAAACTTTTGATATACACCTTTGTAGTATTTACAGTTAATTCAGGTTAGAAAAAAAGAAAAAAAAAGAGTGCTAAATTTCTGTGATATCCATTCTCAGCAGTGAATGCTGGACAATCTCTTCATGGATGAGGAGAAAACTGGAGAAATGTTATTCTAAGAATTCTATAGTTGGAACAAACAAGCAACAAAGAAGTCTTAAAGAAAGTGGCAACAGAAAGAACTCTTATACTCAGAATCAAGAAAAGACTACTGAAATTCCTTGGACCCATAATGAGGAAGGAGGGTTTAGAAAACTTAACTCTCATGAGACATATTCAAGAGACATAGGTGAAGGCAGAAAGCCACTTATCCAACAAGCTTGTGTGAATGGATGGCAGAACAGTGGTTGATAGCCTTAGCAAATGAAGAAAAACTGCTATGGCCCACAAGGATAGGAAATTGTGGAGAGCCATGATCGCCTATGTTCTGATGGGATGTGGCACACAGAAGAATTCATGCTCAAAATTTGATCATTAAATACATAAAACATTCTTTGTGCTAGATATTTGTCAACCAGAGACAAAAAATATATCCAACAAAAGATAATGGTTTTATAATACAGAAGTAAGCTACCCACTTATTTTAATACTATTTGTACACTAAAAAATACATTGAGAAAAAAAAGCCCTAAAATGAATGTTGTACTGAATGAGCATAAAATGTATTTTGTTGTAATTCAGTTCTTCCTTTTTACTTAATGTAATGTCTTTTTGCCAGAAATGTTTTTTAATTTCTCATTTCTATCTAATGATAAAGGAAGTTCATTAATTTGAATGTTCATTATGTTTGCAATGATAAACTGATTGAAAGAATTGCAGAGTAATTAATGGTTTGCTTAATGCAACTTGGAATAATGCAAGAAATTTTTTTTTTAAAGTTGATTATTCTAGAATTATTGGATGAGTTATTTGACATGTTATCATTTGATAAATTATTCTTGCTAGTATTCTCACCTTTGTTCATTTTATTTTGCTTTGGGCATTAGCCTTTCTCAAGGGGGTGTGTGTGTGTGTGTGTTATTTTTTCCTCACCACTTTCTACATCTTTAGTGGTTAAGTGACATTCATTTGACACTCAAAAAAATAGAAGAAACTCATTTAAATAACTCATCATATAAGTGGATGTATTTGAAACTACCATTAGTTATTGTATAAAATAATGTGAGTTTTTGATACTGATGTTTTTTATTTTTATTTTTTTACAAATGCTCAAGTTGAGTCATTTCTTATTCTCAGTTAATTTAACTCTTATAAAAACATTCATTAATTATTGTAAGTTGTAATACTAGTAATACTATAAAAAAAAGTATATGATTATTTCATTATTATCATCAGTATCTGCAAACACTTTTTTTTATTCTTTTGGGCTTATATTTTTTAGCAGACATCATTTGAAATTAACATTGCACCCCACTCATCCCATGGATGATAAGACATTGGTTTGGGATAACTGGTTAAGGTTTTTAGGATGATATCAAATTGTTAGTTAAAATTCTATTATATTTATTCTAAAAGCAACTAATTTCTTAAAATTAAATAAATGACTTCTCACCAATAGTAGCTGGCTGTTAATAAATAGAGCATGCACACACACACACACGCACACAAAACGTAAATACTTATATTTAAATTGGTTAATGAAAACCAAATAAAGATTGGAAGATTTAACTTTAGTTAGTTTTATTATTTACCTCTAAATTCCAAAAACATTAGTCTCTAATTGTAAGAATTCATTTTGCTTTGATAAACAAAGAAAATTATATTTTTTTTCTATAAATTTTTTATAAACTTAAATGAAACATTAACATTTATGTGCTATGTTTTTCTGTTTTTCATAATTTAAATTGAAATTATAACAGAAAATTAATAAAATTATAAACAAACATGGAAAATTTAGTCATAATACAAAGCAAACTTCTTAGTGATGTAATATGAAAGGATGATTTGCCCTTGTGTATATGGCATGGTGGGTCTTAACAGTGAAGGTGTGCACTAGTAGAATGTAACTTGTCAGAACATTTGCCATAGAAGTAGCAATAAAACTTTTGATTGTGAAAAGTTGAAATGTGTTAATATTCTTTTATTAGAAAATAAATGCATGGAATACAATTCTTAAAGTATGATAAAAGTTACTTTGAGCATGAAAATTAATTAAAAAGAACATTTCCATGTAAAATTATTGAAGGTAATTTAGCCAAAATGTTTAAATAAAAATAAAGTTGTGATTTTTATAAAATTAAAAGTAAAATTTAACTAATTTGTTTCTGTACTTATTTATTTTTAAAGCTTGAATATTTTAGCATTTTTAATTTATTTTCTAAACATTTTAATGATGTTTTTATTATACCACTAACAGTTGTTAATGTTAACAAAGTTTAAAAAATATTTTGATTTTAAAATGCTCATAGATGGTTTCAGGAGAATGGTGAAAACTCTTCATCATGCAATCAGATATTCTAGATAGCTCATTTTATGAAGCATTTTACCTGTTTAAATACTTTGCATTGATTCTTATAATTTTCTTTGTTAACTAATGAATCTGTTTTTTGTCCTTTCATTGTTGATCATTATGCATATCTGTTACTGAAACTGGTTCCTTGAGAAAAAGACAGACTTTCTTTATTTAAAGATTATGCTTTGTTACGCCTGGTTCTTCAAACTAACTTGGAAGTTTATTTATATATTTTTTTATATATTTTTTTTAATTATTCTTGCTTCTTCCAATAAGTTGTTTAACTAGTCTATCATTGAAAAAAAGAAGACTTGATTTTTTTTTTTTTTTTTTGTATTTGTTGTATGAAGTAAAAAAGATTATGGATATTTATTGCTCTCATCATTAGAAACATAGGAATGTAAAAGGAAAATATATATTTAATAAAACCCAGATATTGTTTTTTCTTTTTTAAGTTTAAGGGAAATTATTGTAGTTTCATATCTCACTTTATTCTAAGAATGATTTATGACACTAAGTAAAAAGCTTACCTGTTTTCCAGATTGTAAATGATAAGTAGTTGGATAAGTTTCAGTGATCAAGAAATTATTACACTTACAAAAATATTATTTAATTATTTAGATAGTTTTATAACCCTGTCTGTTGCAAAATTGATGGTTAATTCTTTTAAAAGGTATCAGTATAGAAAAAGTCTGTTTAACAAATTTTAAGTCTTTTTTAATGTGATAAAGAAAAATAATCCCTATACTTTAGTAGGTTTGTAATATCTAACAATAGTGATTATTTTTTCTTTTTTTAATATTGTAATTAAAGCTTTATAAATTCTCATGTTTCTGTTTGATATTTTTTTAGTTTTGATCATAAGCTTCACAAATCTCAATTTGAAAGTTTTGATACAGGAAAAATAATTTTTATAACTTATGACTGAAAAGGCTTTGTATATCTTTACCAAATCATTTTAACAAAATTTTGTTTAAATTTTGTAGATTCCTGTATATGATTTATTTTTAGTAAATTTTTTTTTTTTAAATTCACTTGTATAATTTAATTCACTTTTAGCTAATGAATACTTTCAAAAGTAAAACAAAAAACCAGTACTAATAGATAATTTAACATTTTTGTCAGTTTTGAAAAATGACTATCGATTTTATTTTATTTTTTTCAGAGAATGAAAGTAAAAGAAATAGAACGTACTGCCAATGTGGCATGGTCTCCTGCCAGTCAATATCCTGTTTATTTAGTTGCTGGAACTGCTGCCCAACAGTTAGATGCTACGTTTAGGTAACTATTTTATCTTTTACATTCTTCTCATTTAACTCTGAAGTTTTCTAAATTTTATATTAATTGGAATTTGACTTTCTTTTTTTTCTTTTTCAGTACATCAGCCGCCCTTGAAGTATATAGTCTCAATTTGGCTGATAATGGACTGGGTATGCCACTAGTTGGATCCTTACCTTCTCCTCATAGGTTAGTATTTCCTTTTTATATTGAATATATTTTTTTTAAATATTTATAACCTCATATAGATTTTCCATTGTCATTTCATGTCTGTTCAATAAAAATTATATTTACCTACTGTATATAATTTAAACTTTAGAAATAAAACACAAGTATTAATTAAAAATAATTCATTAATGAAAATAATTAACACTTCCACTCCTGTGAACTTGCATCCTTATGAAACTTACATTGCCTGCAGTCAACAATACACATATATGAGACACCACAAATAAAATAACTGGCACTTAATGTTATATCCAAATGAGTGTAGTCATTTAATGGCATTCAGTACAGCCTATTCTGTGTCAAATTTTTATTAAATTATGCATTGGTCATATTGTTTAGCTTATTTGATATGACAGAGCATCTGACCAAAACCAAAATGACAGCACCCATGAGAAATTAGCATCAGTGTTTTTGTAGTCATTATTTTCCAGTAAATGGCATTTTTTTTTTATTTTTCCCCCAAATGGATCAGCATAACCAGGTGACAGTTTTGTAACAATGCAGCAATGAAAGTGTTAATAATAAACAAAAATATTAATAAAAAATAGTTCATTAATAAAAGAAATAGAACATGTTTGAATTTTTTAGATGCCTTTCTATTCAGATGAGTATCCTCATCTTGATTGTTATACTTATGCTTTGGTTATTGTACTCTTTGGCCTTCTTTGGGTGTCCACTATAGTCTGTAACCTCAGAATTATGGAAGAGTATGAACAGATGTGAAGAGAGCAGGGCTCACACTGGTTATGGAAAGGATCAGTCATAGACACAGGATGAGACCTCAATTACCAAATGAATTCTCAAACTAGATGGAACAGTTCCTAGATCAGAAATGGATACAGAGTGCGATGGATAAATTGTCATCTAAATTATGTAAAAATGAACATCTCATTTTAACAGCTATATTTACCAAAATTACATAAAAATATTTTGAAATACTAAAGAGTAAATTTATTCAATAAAATTGCCATTGCCTTCACCCACAACCTCCAGATAACTTTGGAATTCTCTGCAACTCTTCTGGATGGTCTCCTTGTTAAGTTGGTGAATGCTGCCATAATTATTGCCTTCAGTTCATCTTTGGTGTTACAATGAGTTTTGTTGGTCTCTCGCTCAACTGCACCCCACACATAATAATCAAGTGTGTTGCAGTCTGTGAGTTAGGTGGCTAGATGCAAGGAGTGATATGGTCAAAGAAATTGTCTGCCAGCCATGACTGAGTTCTCCTGCTTGTGTGACATAGTGCAGAGTCCTGTTGACAGACATAGGATTTTTCCAACAGCCACCCTCTTGATCCAGGGCAGCACTACCTCCTCAAGCCACTTGATGTAAGCTTCTGTGTTGTGTCTGAGGCTATGTGGGAAGATGAATGGAGGCATAATGTCACCATCGCTAGTGATCACTACAAACACCTTCGTAATCACCATTAGACTCATTCGACTCTTTACTAATCCTCTGCATTTTTCTCAGGTTGACACCCAAACACTGAAATGTTTGTATTGGAGTTTCTGGTGCAAATGCCAAGCAATACAGCAGGCTGTTTCCAAATTTCTGGCAGAGTGAATTGCATCATGGTGCTCTTTTTCTCACTGATGATGCCCATCTGACCCTACTATGCTGTTCAGTCGACAAAATCAAGAACAAATAACTTACATTAAAAATATAAAATGGCAACAATTTACCCATCATACCCTGTAGAAATAGAACTCAAAAGGATCTTGAAGTTGTAAAAGCAGGAATTGTAAGTGTCAAGGTACAGAAACTACAATGGTTGAAAGATCATGCTATATACAGCAATGTTCGCAATCAACCTGGGAAAAATTATCCGCAAATGCCAGTAAAGTATCTTTGAGAAAATGTTGAACAAAGGTGTCAAATTCACAATAACCTCATACTTAGACATCATAATCCTGGTTAAGGAAGCAGTTTTGAGTAAACTTAAAACATGGGCCAACAAATTGAATTGGAAAGTAAAACAAGCAAAAATTAAATTTCACAAGAGAAGAAGGAATGATTATGAAAACCCTTCAGAGCAATGCTGAAATCATTGTACAGTAGACCAGGATGATGCAACAATGATAGTGGACTAGTAGGAACAATCAGAAAAATTGGCTAGCCTAGTTGAGAATTAACTGATATGATATCCCCTAAAAATGGAAAGTAAAATGGGAATCCCTGTGAATTGATTAATGGGTTCAGTTCAAAATTATGAGCAGGTTACTGAATATAACAGACAGCTGAAATTTTTTGAGTATAACAACCAAGATCAGCATGCTAATCAAACTAAAAAGAAAATAGAAATATTAAAATAATTCATTAATAAAAAATATAAAGATATTAATTTAAAAATAAATTATTGATAAAAAGGAATATATTGAAAAGAATTAAATGATAAATAAAATATTAAAGGATTTCATTGTGTACATTTTATTGATTATAATAGTAATAATATATCCTTAAATATTCTCATTTTACATTATTCTCCAGTTACTACCAATGATTTTCATGAATTTAATGTTTATCATTGCTATTACTGCTTACCCTTTTACCACCAAATAATTACAAGACTGTCTTTGCATTTCACCCAAAGATCTGTTTAAAATACTCTTGTTTAGCATTTAAATGAACTATGATAGAAAATGATAATTTGTGCCCCATAATATCTGTACTTATTTCTATTTAGCTTTTTAATCCATAATTTATTTTTAATCACTTCATCTTAAGCATGGCAATACAGCCCATAAGACGTAAGAGGTTTCTGAGTGTGGAGAGAATATGAGTAAAAGAACAGGAATTAATAAGATAGGAGATAACAAATGACATTGCATTTAAATTATTGAAATTCAAGGTTGACTGGAAAGTGAGAAGTACAAGAGAAGAAACTGTTAGCATAGAACTTAGGGTTACATCTAGAAGTCATTTCAACTGTAAAATGATGAGACTTTGCCACCAATCTAGTATTGTGCTTAAATTTATAAAATCTAGGTACCATAGAGGAAAATTAATCAGAATAATTACCATGAAAGTATTTATAGAAAAGGCACAGCGAAGCTACATTATGGTAGTGGGAAAGTGATTGAAACCGAGGTGCCAGGTCAGGACTAATAACATTGCAGATTATTCTTTGGATTTTATCAAGAATCTTTAAATATATAATGGAAACACCAGATCAGGCGTGGCAGCAATATGCAAAGCATGGATGAATGATGGACTAATAAATATATAAGATAGATTCTGTCAAGAAAAATTGTCTAGCATGACACAGTGAACCAACTTTCCTGTCAGCAGACTTAGCAGTTGATTCAATATAATTTTTTTCCACTTCATGTCAGTGGAAAACACTAGCCAGAGAAGGCACAATGACACTCTCAGGTTATCATCAGCAATTCTGAAGAAAGGCAAAAAGGGTTCTATCAGACATTTAAAAGAGAGCAGTTTTTTTAGGTATTAAGATTAACAAGCCATTCCTTGCTCCAGTTAACAATAGATTGTAGGATTGAGATCAGCTGCCAATTTGACCTTATTGAACAGATAAGACAAAAATAAATAGTTGTCATCAGCATAGACACCAAGTTGAGAACTGAAGACATCATGAAGATCATTGATGAAAATTAAGAACAATGTAGGTTCAAGTATAGAGCCCTGGAGGACACATACAAGAAGAATATCCAGTCAACTTTCATTTCATGATTTGATAAGAAAGACTGAATCAGTTCAAAAATTTGTCCACATATATAACTTTTTTACTTGTGAAGACCAGTATGCCAAACTCTGTCAAATGCCTTCAAGATATCCAAAGCAACAGCCCAAGCTTCACCATTCTTATCTAAAGCTTGATTGACTCTCAGCAATAACTGTTAATACATCTGCAGTTGACCTAGAGAAACAAAAGTCATTTTGTTTACCTGAAAAAAGACTCTGTGAGGTGAGATACTTAACTAATTCATGGTAAGAGCCTCTAGTACTTTGTCAAAAAGCAGTAGAAGGCTAAGAGGCTGATAGAAGGATCAGGCAGTTTGCCTGAGTTATTAAAGATTGGAAGTACAGAAAAGGATTTCCAACAAGCAGGAAATCAAAAAGGAGCAAGACATTTATTGTAGAGTTTACTGGGAAGAATTACATTTCTTAAGGACTATTGCAGGTATATTATCAAGTTCACTTGCTTTATAGGGATCCAGTTTAGAGATAATAGCAGAAGTCATCGATGGAGTTGTATGCATATCATTCAATAGAGACTCTGTTTTAAGTGGAAAATCAGTCAAAGATACTCCAGATGAATCCAGAGTAGAATTTAAAGAGAATTTATGAGTAAAACATTTGTCTCTATCAGATTGAGGGAGGAGTGGTGATATAAAAGACTTACTCTTATTTAACACACTATTACAAAGACACGGATAGTCACATGAATCAAACTTGTTACAGGCTATATGATGTCTCAATCTATCAGTAAACAGATTTAGCCTCTTTGAGGACAAGTTTACAATTATTATGAGCAGACACAAGTAGGACTCATTACTACCAGTCAGAAGCAGCAACCAGAAAACTGACAATTTAGTATCCTCATAATGAAAATCACAGCACTGATCAGTTGGATCACTAAAATGTTAAGACAGTTATGGGCATTGAAGAAAGAACCAGTAAACCATATCCTAAACAGGAAACAAGTGATAAACTTCTACTCTTGTTCAATAAACAGGGTAAGAGTATTGGCCAGATAATAGGCAAACATATCTACTCCTATTAGCCTGTTCATAGCACAGGAGGCTGGGCACTTTTATCCAAACACCATCTCTAGGAAGGTTACTGAATAAGGCTCTAAACCCCTTCCAAACCAAAGGGGAAATACTAAATTATTAAAACCTCTCTGATGGTTATTTCAGGAGTTGAAATCAAATTAATTTAAACATAAAATTAAATCACTTAATCTGGTTAAAATTAATAAAAATTTCAAGTTTAAATCCACTCACACAAACACACGCACAGTCTAATCAAAAAGTATTGCAGCTAGTGCTATAAAAAGTGCTATATCAATTAATCACCTTTGAAATAATCCCCGTCTGAAGACACACATTTTATGTATTGTCAGACCTGGGGCATGTTGTGTGGTGAGATGACCACACTCTACACACTTTCCTTTCTAGTACTGCTGTAAACAATGGAAATGAGTGAGAACATTATAACTTAGTGTACATGGAATGATAAATAATAGAAGGAAAATTTTGTTACCCAAAGTAATTTACATTTTAAATTTAAATTGCTGTAAGATTATTATCAATTAATAATTTTTCTTTTGATTTGTGCTTTGTTTATAAGTATAAGCCCTTTTATGTTGTATAGATTCTTTTAAAATAACTAAAACCTATCACTTTTAACTTATGATTGATCCTGATAGGTTCTATAAAGTTCTTTGGGGATGCCATGGAATTTCTACTGGTGAAAATCCATCAGGTGTTATCATTGCTGGCTCTGAAAATGGTAGCGTTTTAGGATACAATGCAGCTGCACTTATTGGTGGAAATGAAGAAGGTCCCACTTTCAGACAAGACAAACATTCTGGAGCTGTGAAAGCATTAGACTTCAATCCTTTCCAGGTCATTTTTTCACTCTTGTTTTCTTTAAATTTAGAATAATAAATCATTTTAAGTGTTTAAAACTAAGTAATTGCATGTACATTAATACTGTTAATTTGTAATATAAAATATAAATGATTTACTCACTTTTATTCTAATAATTATCAATTAAAACAAATGTGAAAAAATGTTATTTTTATAATCAATTCAATAATCAAGAAATTCACTTTTCTGTATATATTTCAATAATATTTTAATGTCTCTCATCCATTTCCTGTATGACCTAACTTGCTGCTCGTTTTTAATACACCTTTTCAAGGCATTTAAAGCATACAATCTGTATAATAAAAGTTAAGATATTTCTGATTAATTTGTAAAGATTATATACATTTTATTGAAATAAATTATGTCATTAATACATAAAAATATGTTTTAATCTGTTTTGTCCTACCAATGTAAATTGCTGTAACTTTGTAACAACTCACAAACTAATAATCCAAAAGATTTTATATAGTTGTAAATTTTATTTATTCCACAACATGATTATCAAAGAAATAGTTTCAAATTTATCAGGCCCGAACTTATTTACGGTTCTGATACTTACAATTCACTTTTACAGAGAAACTCCTGCAGTTTACTACAGCAATATAACATAAATGTTGTATGTTTAGTAGTGAGTCAGTAAGTTTTTTTGCAGCACCAGAATTTCAGAAGGATTTTTGTGTGAATGAGTTAAGCAAAGCAAATTCTGTTATTTTTGTGCAATGGCATTTTAAAACATTTTGTAAAAACAGTGCCAACTCAACACTATCTACACTTGTTCTACAAGAATAGTATAATATATGCCATGTGACTAAAGGGTACACACATTGAGAATCTTTAAGATGGCGTAATAAACTTTAATAAACTTACTTTACAAAACTGCATTATAAGTGTTAGTATCTTTAAATAGTTTTGGTTTAATAAATTTTTAATTTAAAAACATTTTTTTTGTAATCAACTGATTATTTTTCAATAATTTATCAGTACCAGTAAAGAGTTTTTTTTTTTTTTTGTTTTATTTTAGAGAGAAATAATAGTCAGAAATGAAATGCTGTGTTTTTAGTGGTTCTGCAAATTTCATTATCTAAATTAAATTTGACAAATATATATCCATAATTAATTCTCTCATCTCGCAGCAATTAGCTTGTATTACAGATTAATTTACTTGACTAATTTATTTACATTGTTCAACTTGTTGTCCTCATCTTTGTCATCGTGATTTTTGAATTTAACCAATGCTTTTATCCACTGGGCTATGTGTCCTTGCATTGGTTGAAGTGACCCAAAAAGTAACTTGACCCAAAGAGTTGTGAGTTCCATATCAACAGAGGTGAACAAAAACTTGGAGAGTTGAGTTACTAACGAGAAATAACTGAAACTGAGATATCCAAAAATGGCATGGCATGTGGAATTAGAACAATCTACCCCTGTGGACTAAATAAATAGTTCAGTTTGAAATTCCAACATATATCACCTGAAGATGAAGCATACATTATCTGTATTTACTGATTTCTCTTCTAGTTAGAATTAATTATCAATCAAATGATTTCATAGAGTTAAAAGAAATTTTATTATTACACTTGAAGAATATGTAGAGTTTTATTGTTATACACAGAAATATAATAAAAAAGAAAAAAAACAATGTTGATTTCTCTATACTCAATGGAGATATTACTGCTGAAAACTTTAATATGAAATACTTCCTTGAATTGTACTTTAGGTATGATAATTTCAAATCAAAGCAAACTATTGACTGGACACAGATTTTTACATCATGAATTTATTTCTTTTATATATAAAATAAGTTGGTTGCATGACAAACTTATTGCTGCAATTTTTTACAAAGTAATAAGTCATTTTTAGTTAGAATTTAATAACATTTTTACAGGCAAATTTATTAGCGTCTGGTGCATGTGATTCAGAAATCTATATCTGGGATTTAAATAAACCAGATACACCAATGTCTCCAGGCTCAAAATCAATGGTAAGTATTCTCCTTGTAAATTTTGTTTATAAATTGAATTTCATGAATTATCTATCAGCTGGGTTTTGAATAAAAAAAATGAATTTTATAATTTGCAAAAGTATTAATTTTTCTTTTCCAAGGTAATGTTCAGTTCTAATTTTAATTCAACTTTTTGAGTGTTTTTAAAATATAAATATATAAAAAGATATCCTTACTAATTCATGTTATAAATTAGTATTCTTAATTCAAATATGTAAGCATATTTTTAGCTGTAAGAAAAATCAATAAAATTGATAATCCATAAATATTTTGAGATCCCAAATGTCAAGAATATACCTTCAGTTTCTTTGCTAAATGTTTTATATGAAAAATGTATTTCTTTTTAGCCTCCAGAGGAAGTAACATGTATATCATGGAACTGCCAAGTACAACATATTCTAGCATCTACATTCTCAGCTAGATGTGTTGTATGGGATTTAAGAAAAAATGAACCTATTATCAAAGTTAGTGACAGTATGTCTGGGGTAAGTATTTGTTTTTAGTAAAAACAAAAGTTTATTCAGACAATTTCTATAAAATATAGACTCATCAAATTAATTTACAATCATTATTATATCTCTAGTAGCAGCAATGTCTCTGTGTTGCTGCTATTTCTAAATTCACTTCTACTCAATATAATTATTCTAAGTTTTTTTTTCTGTTTCCATAGTTTTGCAGTAATGTCTGGTTTCATAAAATTGGGTAGTTTTTCTAATAACTACAATCAATTTTCAACAGTTATTAAGTTTTGAAATATCAATTCATAATATACCAATTTAATAAATTTTAAAAATTTCTAATAAATGTTCCTACATTTGTCTAATCAAAAAGTCTAAGATTTTAAGCTGCTGTGATGAATTCTCCAGTCAACCTAGTCAAACTACTGAGATTAAATATTTTTTTTATTTTTTTAAAAATATTTTTGTTTTTATAAGTATCTATTAGAATTACTTCAGCAAATAAATTTGGTGTGCAAAAGTCAACTTAAATATGAATTAAAAAAAAAAAAAAAAACTATAAATGAGACATCATTTGGTGGGTCAAGATATTATGGCATACCAATACTGAGACTTTTGTCATAACTGGATGTGTGCCATTGCTAGCAGAGGTGAATTTGTGTTACTTCCATAAGTATTTGTGTGCTATGAACACAAGCAGCTTAATTTTTTTTATCATATCACTCCATGCAAGGCAGTAAATCCACTAAGACACAAGGGGTTACTGTGTGTGAAAGAATAAAAAAAAAAGGGAGATTATTAAGGAGTGAGAACAACAAAAGAGTAATCAAGAAGACAGAAGATAAAGATTGACATTACATTTAAAGTTTTGAAGATTGAAGTTGGCTGGAAATCTAATACTGTGCTTACATTCATGAAGTCTAGGTATCATAGCAAAGAGTTCATCCAAACAGTTACCATGAGAGTATTTAGAAAAGGCACAGGGAAGCTACATTACGGTAATGGGAAAGTGACTGAAGCTGAGACACCAGGTCATGACCAATAATATTGCTGATTCTTTGGATTTTATCAAGAATTTTTAAATATATAGCAGGAGCACTAGATCAGATATTCAAAGCATGAATGGCAGACTTTAAATATGTAAAATGTAGGAGAGAAAAATTGTCTAGCACAACACAGTGAATCAACTTTCTTAGTAGCAGACCTAACAATGGATTCAGTATAATCTTTCCACTTCATGTTAGCTGAGAATATTAGCCCAAGAAAGCACAACAAGTCACTCTGATGGAGGTTAGCATCAGCCACGCTGATGGGAGGTTGGAAGGAGTCTTTCAGGTGATAGAGATAAGTTTTGTTTTGGTGGTGTTAAAACTAACAAGCCATTCATTGCCCAGTTAACGACAGACTGTAGGTCATTTTTAAGATCAGCTGCCAATCTGACCTTATGAAACATTCAGACTTACTATTGAGACAGGAATAAATGGGTGTGTCATCAGCATAAGTATCAAGTTGACAATTGATGTCATCAGAGAGGTCGTTGATGAAAATTAAGAAAAACATAGGTTCAAGAATAGATCCCAGGTGGACACCTGCATTAGTACAAACAGATCTAGAAGAGTTGCCATTTAGGACAACTTTCATTTCGTGATTTGATAAGAAAGACTGAATCAGTTCAAAATCTTGTCCGCAAATATTATAGCCTTTCAACTTGAAGAAGACCAGTATGCCAAACCCTGTCAAATACTTTTGAGATGTTCAAAGCAACAGCCCAAGCTTCACCAGTCTTATCTAAAATTTGGTAGACCCTTTCAGCAATAATCATTAGTACATCAGCAGTTGACCTAGAGAAGAGAAAACCATATTGCTTGTCTGAAAGAAGGACCTGCAATGTGAGATGCTTAACCAATTCAGAGTTGATTAGGGCCTCTAGTAGTTTGCCAAAATGAGGTTGGAGGCTAATAGTTTAATAGTTCAAAGGGTCAAATGATTCACCTGTGTTCTTAAAGACTAGAACAATAGGGGACGATTTCCAACAAGTAGGAAAGGTAGAGGCAGCGAGCATTTATTGTACAGGTTAGAGAGAGAACAGGAGCCAATTCAAGAGCTCATTCTTTTAAGGACTATTATGGGGATACTATCGGGACCACATGCTTAGTGGGGATCCAAATAAGAGATGATAGCAGAAACCATTGGAGACTTGATTCATTTTCCATGTTGATAGATGTTATGCTACCTCAGACCTGTATGAAAAACACTTACATAATCAGTCATAAAGTTTAATTTAATTTTACTTAAAAATGTAATTAGGTAAAATATAATGAATAAAATGTTCATATTTCAGATCAAAAGTCATTTAATAAGTTGGAATCCAGAAATAGCTACACAACTTTGTTTGTCATCAGAAGATGATCATTCTCCAGTCATTCAGTTATGGGACCTTCGTTATGCCACATCACCTCTGCGGGTTTTTGAAAAACACCAAAGGTTAGTAAAAAAATATTTTAGATTTTGTTTTTAGGATGTTCTCATAACTCTTTTAACTAAGTAACATTGTTGGAAAAAAAAAAGGTAATTAAGCACTAAAAAAATCTCAGTCTATGATCAAACATTCACTACATAGACCCATCATAGTCTTTGTAAATGTCCTAGAGAGAGCATTGTTTTGTATACTTAATGTATTGGGTAGTCTAAAAATGGTTGTTTTAGTTTGCATTAGAAATGTTTAGTTTTAATTAACTTCATTCAAAAAAAGTTGATTTTGGGTGCATTATATCAGCACACATTTTTTGAAACAATTGTTGAAATTGGCATATTTTTGTTAATTGCTTTTCAGATAGAATAAAATAAAAATTTTCAACATACTATTTTTTCTTTTTAATTTTAAGAAAGGTAAGAATGTAAGTCAAATACAAAAGGTTCTGTGTATTTCATAGAAAAAGGAGTTTTGTATTGTACATGTCTAAAGTTGTTTACAAAATTTCATTCTGGAAATTTTTCACTGAATGATACTTTACACTCAAACCATTTGAGATTGTTCAATATATGAGAATAATCAACATTATATGATGTGGGGTTTAACCAAATTAAAATATCTGAATCAAGTATTGAAAATCATTTGCACCAGAATAATCACTTATATGAGTGGCTTCCATATTAGTTTAAAAAAAAAGAAAAGTTTTGAACAATATTTCTATGCAATTTGCCACTTCTACAAAATGTTCTTTTTTTTTTATTTAGTAACAAATGATAAAGTGGATACTTTTGAACAACTTGGATCACCAAAAGCTGTTCTTCATTCACATAATGTAAAGCTGTGTGTATATTGTGGACTTGGAAGGATGTCTTTTACTAGGCTCTTCTAGAGATTCAAATGATTGATTCAACAAGCATTGCTCCCAATTAGATAAAACTGAAAGCAGCAGTCAATGATAGGAGTCAGTAATTAGTTAAATGATATTCAATTAGGATAATGCTAAAACACATATTTCTTTGCTGACAAAGCAAATATTGTTACAGCTTGGTTGAGAAGTTTACACTTATCTGCTATATTCATCCGAGCAAATAATAAAAGACTTCCTTCCAATCCAAACCCATGGATTACATTTATTACAGTTACAGATTATTTTTTTCATGATAAAAGTTCAATTACCTGGAATACTCCAAAGGGGACTTTAAGCAATTGTTAGCTGAGAAAGATAAAGTTTTTGGACTACCCAATATTGGTTGAAATTAAATGAATACATTTTTTAAAGCACTAATTAATTTTTGTATATAGTCATAATGGGGTGTGTGTTGTTTAAACTGCTGTTTTGAAATTACAGTAGGTCAAATGTTGTGTATATATGTTTATATATATATATATATATATATATATAGTTGAATGGATATGAGTTTGTCACAAACTCATCCATTCAACTAAATATGTTAGCTCTATCACTGATGTTAAGCACTTCCTAATAAGCACCGCACATATATAAACTATTTATAGAATTATATATACTGTTTTAAGGTATGCTATATTTATCAATAAAGTGCTTGATATTGAGGGTAGAGCATGTGTAAATATAAAAATGGACACTGAGGTCAACACAGTGGCTACAATCTTTCATGCTTGAATGCAATCTTCAGGTCATGAAGATTGCATTTGCTTGGAGTCATAGAACATTTGGACAGTTTTTTTTTTTTTTTTGCCTGATAAGAAACTCAAGCACTCCTGTGTCCCTGGCTATGGACCTGATTCACTTGGAGTAGTCGTTGTCAATCATGGCCTGGATCTTGCCAACAAATTTGGAAGTTCTTTTCTTATCAGAACAATCAGAGTGAGTTTTCCAAACTGCCATACCTTCATAATCACCATTAGACTCATTCAACTTTTTCTGAATCCTCAGCACTGTCCTCAGATTGAAATGTTTGTATTGGAGCTTCCGGCATGAATGCAAGCAGTATAGCATGTCATCTCCAAATTTCTGGCAGAGTGAATTGTGTCATGGTGCTTTTTTCTCACAGATGGTGCCAAACTGACTCTACTATACTGTGCAGTCTACAAAATCAAACAAAATGCATGGGCAAAATTTAAAAAATATAACATTGTGACAATTTATCCATCGCACCCTGTTTATAGTGCTTAATACATCACATGACAAGGAATTAAAAAATAAAATCTATAAGAGGTATTATTTTTGTTTTCTGTCCACCCTTGTAAAAAATTGTATTATAATTGTAATGATGAAAACCATTTTTATTTTCTAATCTAAAACATTGCTTTTTCTTTTTGTTTTGTTTTTTTTTTCTTCACAATATTTAGAGGAATTTTAAGTCTTGCATGGTGTCCACAAGATCCAGATTTGTTGTTAAGTTGTGGCAAAGACAACAAAATTCTTTGTTGGAATCCTAATACTACTGTACAAGGAGGAGAAGTAAGTTGATAATTTTATATTTATTTTGGTGAATGTAAATATATGATGTGAATATTAATAAAAGCAAAAAAGCATACATACATACATACATACATATATATATATATATATATATATATATATATATATATATATATATATTCAAACAAGTTTGGTTAAATAATTTAGACATACTATTTCTGTTTATTTTTGTTTTAATCCTTTCGAGTCAAATAAATTTCTTGGTAGCCATAGAAAATTGATAAAGAAAAATACCAAAATTTTCTTTCAAATTGATGATCAAATTGGATGAACAAGTTAGGAATATAAACATAAATAAAAAGGAATACAATACATCATCAAAGAACTCTAAACATATCAAATTACTATACCGTAATCAAATGCATTCTAACTGTAAGCAGGAGAGAAAAATTCTAAAGAGACTCCTAAACACTAATAGTGATTCAATTAAAAAACTGAGGTTGGTTGTATACTATACTAAATTTAATACAACCAATCTAGTTGTCAAAAACAATTCTTCTCCATCAACTAGCATCTTACAAAAGTACAACATTGTAATATCAATTTAAATGTTACATCGCTGATAAAAATGTTAATATGTATGTTAGCTTTCCAATGATGCTGACGAGAAGGCTTACATTTCACTTGGATGAGCATCGTTCAATCTTACATCATTTAAAGGAACACTCATATCAACATTCACAGTTTAGACAGATATTGGTTGAAAATACATCTATATTACACCAAAATAATAAGTAAAAACTTAAAATCCATTTATCTAAGAGAATTAAAGCCAAAAATAAATAAAGTCAACTATGAGTATAGTAATAAAGTTCTTAATTGTAGCAGCAAAGTTTTTATTTATATATATATATATATATATATATATATGTGTGTGTGTGGAAGACAGTCTTAAAAAGATGTCTTTCCCACATGATAGATAGAAAACGAGTCAGCCACTCTGATTGTGATGACATCATCAATCAGTACAAAGAGTTCGAGGAGGAAGCTGTTGGAATATTGTTTTCAAGAATTTCAGCAAGCATGGAGACAGTCTGGACATTTTGTTCTACTACTCTTTGTCTAGCAACAAAGAATATCAAAAATTGTGGAAAGTTGTTTGCAAATTGCTAGTTCTCTCTTGTGGACAGGCCTCAGTGGAGAGAGATTTCTCGGTCAATAAGGAAATTACTACTGAAAATATGAGACAGCAGATTCTGGTCGCACAACTCATTGTCACGGACTATTTGGCCACAGTTGGAGGTGCTGGGAATGTTCCCATGGCCAAGGCTCTTCACTGCAGTGCTTCAAATGCCAGAACAGCATGCAACTAATATCTTGAGGCTGAGATGAAAAAGGCAGGAAGAAGCATCTGGAAAAAAACAGAAATCTATGCTTATGAAAATAGAACTGAAGACCAAAAAACACAAGCTTGAAAGTTGCACAAGCCAGCTGACAGCTATTCAAAGAAAGCTCAACAGACTCCAAACTTCACACTTATCACAAAGTCCAATTCCATGTGAAGATCTGCAAAGGACAAATCCATAGAGATATCAAAATTGGAAGAGGAGCTGAATGCTAAACTAGATGAACTGAAAAAATGTTATTGTGTTCTGTGCAGTGAAAGACATGAGTCATAGGGGTAGCTAAAATGTGTAGTCATTTTGTGAAAATTTCTATTTGTAATTTTGTTCATTAAAACCATTATACTAAACTTCACAGGAAATGTGCAGCAGTCAGAAATTTTTGTAATATTTACAAACCATGATTATTTTAGATAACTGAAATAGCAGTAACAATTTAAGTATATAATTCAAAATTTTCAAGTGTAGTAAAACTCTAAACTGTAGAATGCTACACAAAATGTGTAACATAACCAGGTCTGCATTCAGTTGTGTTTTAGCCTTCAACACTAATTTCTTCACTGTTTTCAAATGATCCATGAGACATGAATTATTGGAACCAGCTGTAGCTTTTCTGTGAACATTTCATGTCAAACTAAATCAAAAAGTTTGTGTTTTTGAAATTGATGGACACTCACTTTGTGAGTGTGCGTGCATGTGACAGTTTCAATCCTTGAAAATTCTTAACATAGTCTTGGAAAAGTCCTTGAATTTTTTTTTTTTTACACAGATCTGTGGGAACCTTGTATGTGCTTATGAGGCAAGACTTATTTCAATGTCACTACATCTAATGGAAATGAAGGAGTTTTATGCTGCTTCAATTTCATTTATCCTTTGACCTCCTTCTCTTGCCCTCTTTCTGGGAGATCTAGATCTGTTTTGTTTATTATTGTGATCTTGTTATTGTTCTTTATGGTGTACATCAGTATACTCCATGTTCTCTCTATTTTCCATTGACTCATCATCATTAGTTTCATTTTCTTAGTTTAAAGGCTCCTGGCTGGGATTACTTACTTTAACCACTTTTTCATATCTTCTAATTCTTGTGTGGTCTTTATTTGGTCAGCAATGGGAAATAGCATCCTTCTGATTTTTTTTATACTGATGGCATATTTTGTCCCTTCTGCATCATAAATTTAACCTTTTCAGGAGTCAATTGGTTATTTTTCTTGTATCACATTTTCTTATTAATTTATTATACATACTTCTTTCTTTCTCACATTTATTTCAAAATAAGTAATAGTGGCAAACATCTATTTATTTATTTACCATCAAATCATGTGACAATTTTCCAGCCATACAGATTACGTTTTACAATGATGCACCCACATAGCCTCTTCATCTATGCCAAACATCTGCAGATATTTGTTTATAAAAAAAAAAAGTTCTAGTGTAGTGAATCTGTTGTGTTATGTATATTTAAATTTATTTAATAATGTTCTTATAATTGTTTATTATTTTTCACACACATAATAGTTGGAATCTAGTATGCAAGCATTTGTTTATACATGCAGATTGATATAAGAATATGTATCAAAAACAAATACTGAATTTCCTATTAAAAATGTTGTAAAAACAGAAAAACAACCCTACTTCAAGAACACCATTTTAATGAAATTTGATACTGCAATCAGCAGGAAATCAAGGTACAATATATTCCTAAATTGGTTGGGGTATTGTTTAAGCTGTATCTTGGGGGGAAAAGACATTATTATTTTAAGTAGTATGTTCCTTCTATTTACTTTTAGAATTCTTGTTCATTATTTTCAGGTTGTTTGTGAAATTGAAACAAGTAACCAGTGGAGTTTTGATGTTCAGTGGTGTCCTCGAAATCCTGGAATCATTTCAAGTGCATCATTTGATGGTCATGTCACTATTCATTCACTCATGAGTGGAGAAAGTCCTAGTCCATCAACAAATAAGGTAGCTAATTTTTATTTTATTTTCTGTATTTTAAATGTATGCACATATGCACACCCACATTATCATATTAGATATAATAATGTACAATACTTATAAAAGCTGACTTGGAATTTTGTAAATTTTTTTTTTCAATCACTCATCAGAATTTTTGACAAGAATGATTACTTTGATCACAAAAAAACTGTTTTTTTTTTATAAACACATATTTATATATACTAACTCTCAAATCCTGAGGAGTCATTGAAACTTTGAGTCAGCTTCGATAAATATTGAACATTATTATATCTAATAATTATCAATCTAACCGAATATTGAGCATTTTGTTAGCAGAGGGTCTCTTAAATTTGATATATATTGAGCTATATTTTACATACATTAATTGCTAGTATTAATAACTAGCATTATTATTTTATTATAAATACATAAATCTCCAGGTGCTGTGATAACTTTGTAACATAGATCAAGTTTGGTTGCTTGTCATAACCTAAATTACTTACTTTAGCTCAATACTGCTTAACATCAGCTAACTGTATCTATGTGATTTATATCCATTTTACAAGGAGTGGACTGTAGCTTATAATTTTGAATACTAAATTTGGACATGAGCCTTGACTGGTTCATTTTAATCATATGAACTGTATACCAGCAAACAAGAATTTTTTCACATTGGTGAGTGTAGAATTACATCTTGTTACAATGATAATGTTATCAACTGAAGTAATAATAAATATTTCATTATTAGTGTTTATTATAGACAACATTTTGATCATACAATATTTGAGTTTCATCCTCTTTGTTTCAATTTAAAAGTGTCAGCTTTGAAACTTTATTGAATCCTTTTTTTATCGTGCTGGAAACTTATGACCAAACATAAAAATCTATTTTGGAATCCTTTAGGTAAAGAACGTTTTAGTATTTCCTTCTACATATATTTTTTTCAATATCTGTATAATCCAACAAAGTCTTATATATTTTTTCAACTCTTGTATAATCAAACAAACTTTATTCAAAATTATTAAATGAAAATGAAACCTATGGTAGTTTTGAACTAAAAATTATATCTGAAAACCAAGTAGACTCCACTTTAATGACATTAATAAGAGTTGGAAAATAGTAAAATATTTTAAAACATTATAAAATAATTTTAAGACATTTTGTATGTTTATCTATAAACATAAAAAATGTCTTAAATTGTCAGACTTTGTCCATTTCATAATGTGTGTGATGTCATTATAAAATAACTTGCAATAAAACTGCAACATTACAAAAAAAGTTCTAACTTTTCAATTGATATCAATGACATTTGAAGGTAAAATTTATCTTGATAAAATTACTAAAGAAAGAAGGAATTAGCTTTGTGAAAGGTCTAAAAAGAAATAAAAATGTTAGAATGACCTTTCTCCTCATATAAATGTCCTAATATACTTTTATCTTCACACTATATATACAGTCAGTTTGAAGCAAAAAGTCTCTGTGAAAGTGGAAAAACTAAATATTTCTAATGCCCCCACCCCAAATCTTATCTTTTAATGCTAATAACTATATTATTACACTTGAAAAATTGGAGAAAAATCTGATATAAAAATTATTTCTTTTCATTATATAGAAATAAATATATACATTTAATATTGGTGTTTACATTAAAATTTTTGCTGTCCAGCAATATAAAAAAATCTTCTATGTGACCAACTCAAAATACATATTTCACTTTCAAATATCAACTTTAGCCATTTTTTAATCATTTCACCCCAAGCAAGGCAATAAAACCACTAAGATGCAAAAGTGTTAGAGAATATGAGAAAAAATATTATTAAAGAGAGAGGACAAAAGAATAAGAATGAAGACAGAAGATAATGATTGGTATTGCATTTAAATTTTTGACAATCAAAGTTGACTGGGAAGCAGGAAACTGGAGAGTTCCACAAGTGAGAAGTATGATAGAAGAAACTGTTAGCGTAGAATGTAGGATTACATAGCCATTTCAACTGTAAATTGATAAGACCTTTGCCACCAATCTAGTACTGCACTTAAATTCAAAAAGCCTAGGTACCAGAGAGGAAAGTTCATCAGAACAATTACCATGAAAGTATTTATAGAAAAGACACAGAGAAGCTATATTATGGTGGTAGAAAAAGGGACAAACTGAGATGCCAAGTCAGGACAAATAACATTGCAGATTCTTCTTTGGCTTTTATCAAGAATCTCTAAATATATAGCAGGAGCACCAGATCAAATGTGGCAGCAATATTCAAAGCAAGTATGAATGGTAGACTTATAAATATGTAAGATAGCTTCTGGTGAGAAAAATTGTCTAGCACAACATAGTGAAGCAACTTTCTTAGCTACAGACTTAGGAATTGATTCAATATAATTTTTCCGCTTCATATTCACTGAAAATGTTAGGTGCACTGAGTCACTCTCCTTGAGGTTAACATCAGCCACACTGATGGAAGTTATAAAGATTCTCTCAGATGATTAAAAGAGAGCCGTTTCTTTTTGTAAGGCATTAAAATTAACAAGTCACTCCTTGCCCCATTTAACAACAGATTGTAGGTCATTTTTGAGATCAGCTACCAATTTGACTTTATTGAACCAATCAGACTTACTATTAAGACAGGAGTAAATAGTTGTCCTTAGTATAGATACCGAGTTGAGTACTGATGTCAATATTTAAATTAGGAACAATGTAGGTCCAATGATAGAACCTTGGAAAACACCTGCATTTATGCAAAAAGATCTAGAAGAGTGGCCTTTCAAGATAATTTTTATTTTGTGATTTGATAAGAAAGACTGAAAAAGTTCAAAAGTTTGTCCACAAATACCATAACCTTTCAACTTGTGAAGAAGACTAGTATGTCAAACCCTGTCAAATGCCTGCAACATATCCAAAGCAACATCCCAAGCTTCATCATTCTTATCTAAAACTTGATAGATTCTTTAAGCAATATTGCTTATTTGAAAGAAAACCCTGCGATGTGAGATGCTTAATCAATCCGGTGTTAATTAGAGCTACTAGTACTTTACCAAAAAGATGTAGAAGGCTATTAGGTCAACATAAGTTCTTAAAGACTGGAAATGCAGAAGAGGATTTCCAACAAGCAAGAAAGCAAGAAGCAGCAAAGCATTTAGTGTAGAGATTAGAGAGAATAGGAGCCAGTTCAGGAGAGCATTTCTTAAGGATTATTGCAGGTAACCATCAAGTTCACATGCTTTGTGAGGATCTATTTTAGAAATGATAACAGAAACCATGGAGTTATATCCATGCCAATCAATAGAGCCTCAGTTCTAAGTGGAAAGTCAGGCAAAGATACTCCAGATGAGTCAAGATTAGAATTTAAAGAGAATTTACGAGTACAACATTCTGCTTTATCAACAGAAGATGTAACACCTCAAATTGAGGGAAGAGAGGAGTCACATGAATCAAACAAGTTAGAGGCTACATGGTGCCTCATTCTATCAGCAAACAAAAACTTAATCTCTTTAAGGACACATTTATAATTCAAGCAGTCACCAATAGGTGTTGTGATCAAACTTATTATGCTCGTATACCTGGAAAAAAGTGATTCCTATGGGCTATAGCAGCTGAACAGGCTGGTGCAAACCAAGGAGAAAATTGTGGTTTCCTCTGATATTAGTGATAAGGTACAAAATCATTAATGCTGGCTTTAACCCCAGAAGAAACCTCTGGGGCACAATTCTCAATAGAAAGGTTAAGAATATCAATCATAGGGGCATCTCAAATAAAGTCACAAAATGAATTGCAATCAGTAACTGATAACAGAAGAAATCTTGTGAATAGGAATTTCTTTTCTAATGACTCAAAAGAAATATCAATAGATACTACAGTGTGATCCGAATTGCCAAGAGCTAGATTATTATTCTAGTTATGTCTGTTAAAATTAATTTCAGATTTTATATAACGGCTAAGCTATACCTTAATCCAGATTGCCGTATTTGTGTTTGGTCTCTGAAAAAAATTCACTTTGATTTCTCCAAAAATTAAATATCTTGGCATAGCCTTTAGCATACTAGTTCATAAAAGATTAGGCAAAGTTAAATTTTTCTAATGCATTTATGAATATTTTTTTTTTTTTTTTTTTTTTTAGATACTTTTTTAAATTTTGGAATATCATGTAAGATTTTCAGGTATTTTTGTTATGAAAATGTCCTTGTGTTTAAAGTTATTCTTTCTGAAATGTTTCTTAAATTATTTTTTGAAAAACTTAATCTCTCTCTTTTTTTTATTTTTTTATTTTCAGATTGCCGAATCTTTTAACACTGATCCTTTTGGTAATGCTCATCCTGTTACTCGTGATGCATCCACTATAATTCCTTTACAGAAGCCACCAAAATGGTTACGCAAACCTGTTGGAGCTAATTTTGCAGTGAGTAGGAATTTTTTCTTTTTCATAATTGCAACAAATCCTTACAATTTGTTAATTTCAAAGTTATAGAAAACTATGGTTGCCATACCTATTGATATTTTTATTTTGTTATATTTAGTTGTAATTGATTAAAGTAATGATTTATCAAAATCAGTTTACATCTTTGTAACAGTTCACTGTATTAGTTTTTGTTCACATGTTATTCTTTATTTTCTTGCTTCACCAATTTCACTTATAAAAATTAAGAACAAAATCTATAGAATTTTTTTTCAGAATTTATGTTGAATTCCAGATTTTATTTAATAGATATTTTGCCTACATATTCTTTGTCTATAATTATTTCTATCCATAATGATTAAATTTATAAAAATCTATGTAAAGGAATTCAAGAACATTGAAAAAGAATTAAATGTTAATCTGTCTGAACTTGATTGATTTCTTCTCAAATATTGTCTTAAATGTAATTTTGAAACTTTATTGACAAAAATAATACCTCCTCCTCCCAAAACGACTGACGTTTGTTTCACAAGAAAAATTCCAATGATGTTTATATCAAATTATAAAACTAGTTGGACTTTTTAGTTTCTTTAAAAAGAAACTAAAAAGTATGATACCATACACTAATAAATTTATCATAATATTTTTTCAGTTTGGAGGAAAATTGGTAAGTTTTGACTATACACTTCCAAGCAATACTCCAAACCAGGGTCCAGCAGCTGGAGTTCAACCCCAGTCACGTCAGGTTCATATTAGCCAAGTCATCACTGAAACAGATATTTTGGCTCGGTCAAGTCAGTTAGAGGAAGCACTCAAAAGTAATCAACTATTGGAGTTTTGTACCATGAAAGCTGAAAACAGTTCAAATTCGATGGAACAGAATGTGTGGAATTTCCTCAAGGTTAGTTCTTTCATTTTGATTTTATTTATAGTATTTTTTTTTTTTTTTTTACTAATATTTCTCTGGAAAAATGCTTGAAAACCATATTCTTAAAGAATCTTTATTTGCTTCTAATCTTATATTTTTTTCACATCTTAAAGTGTTATATTCATAATACATTACTCTTTTATGAAATGTGTATTTTGGTTATTATAAGCAAACATCATTTTTAAAAAAATAACTATTTTTGATTAGAACAAGCTAAAGATAAGATTTTAAAGTTACCCTAAAATCAATTTCCAAGATATTGTTTTTGCATAAGAAAATTTTTATAAATTGCAAATTGGTTTAATTGTAAGGCTGTTTCATAGTTGCTTTTGTTTTACAAAATATATGGTCAAAGATTTTTTTCAATTACCTTTTAAAATTATACAATGAAAATTTGTTTATTATTCTATTATAGTTGTTAACTGAAAAATAAATATTATTAATAATGTTATAAAAATTCCAGAATAAAACCTTTACTCTGTGGCACTGAAAACATTAATATTCCTGTTAATGAGTAAAGTAGTAGAAAGAGTAAAGATGAGTAATATAGTAGAATGTACTCAAGCAAAAACATTATGAAGTTTGGACAGTTTCTACAAATTTGATCTGTATGTTTTTCCTTACTTATTCACACCACTAGAAACAAAGGTATTTGAAATCTTGAGAGGGCACTTTGATAAGAGGAAAACTAAAGATTACTTCTCTACACTTGGAATTAACTTTGAGGAAATCAGATGTCAAAAGTGACACTGATTATATAATGCTGCTACTTTTTAAAACATCTTAAGAGAAATAATCATTGTCAGCCTATTGATTGCCATGATTTTCTGTTGGGATAAAATCTATACGCATAGGAAAAGATTTAGACAGGGTGCAATGCATAAATTGTTGTCTAAATTATGCAAAAATGAAAATAACACTGACATCTCATTTTAACATATGTTTACCAAAATTACACAAAAATATCTTGAAATACTAAAGTGTAAATTTTATTCAATAAAATTGCCATTGGCTTCAACCATGATGACTTTGGAATCTCCTGCAACTCTTCTGGATGGTCTCCTTGTTTAACTTGGTGAATGCTTCCATAATCCTTGCCTTCAGGTCACCTTTGGTATTACAAGGTGCTTTGTTGGTCTCTCATTCAACTGTGCCCCACACATAATAATCAAATGGATTGCAGACTAGGGAGTTAAGTAGGGGTGATGTAGTTGCAGAAATTGTCTGACAGCCATGACTAGGTTTTTCTGCTTATGTGGCATGATGCAAAATCCTGTTGCCAAATATAGGGTCTTCCAGCAGCCATTCTCTTGGCCCAGGGCAGCACTACCTCCCTGGCTATGGACCTGATTGACTTGGAGGGATTGTTGTTAATTGTGTCCTGGACCTCACCAAGAAATTCAAGAGTTCTTATCAGAACAGTCAGGGTAAGTTTTCCAAGCTGCCCTACCTTTGTAATAACCTCCTCCAATTCTTTGCAAATTGTCTGCACTGTTCTCAGATTGACACTCAAACACTCTGTAATGTTTGCATGAGTGCTTCTGGCACAAATGACAAGCAGTACAGTATGCCATTTCCAATTTTCTGGTGGAATGAATTGCATCATGGTGCTCTTTTTCTGACAGATGGTGCCCAACTGACCCTACTTATTGTGCAGTCAACAAAAACAAACGATGCACATGTGTGAAATTAAAAATATAAAAGGGCGATAATTTACTCATCATACCCTGTAAACAGGCCATCATCTACTTTTCCAAATTTCATTGTTCTTGACTCAATTTAAGAAACACCTTTTAGCAAAGTGATTTCTATTTATCTTTAAGAGTAGCTTCTAAATCTATATATTAAAAAAAATGCAAAACAACACATTATTAGCTGAAATTGGAAAAAAGATCTGTTTTGAAACACATACTCTTAAAGATGATGCATGCAAGAGGGAACACAGGCAGAGATTTTAAGACAGCAGCTGCAAGTATATATTTACAGTAACGTAATTTCAATTTTGTTGAAAAAGTGTTCCCAGTTATAACGTTATTTTGTTTTGTTTTTACTACTAATCAATTTTGTATTATTATTATCTTTCAAATATTTTAAAACAACAACAACAGCATCATCAATAATAATTATTATAATAATAATAAAATATACTCATATAATTGACAATAGTTTTATACATTATGATTTTAAAAGTATAGCAATATATTGGCACATTGATGACAATCTGTTTACTCCGACATCCAGTGTAAAATATATATAATGTGCCAATATATTGCTATACTTTTAAAATCATAATAATAATGTATAAAACTATTATCAATTATATGAGTACATTTTATTATTATTACAATTTTATATATATATATATATATATATATTCTGCGGAGTTATGTAAAGTACCAGGTTGAGAATTGGTGCAGGCTAGCTGCCCTTGATGAGGGTGAAAGGAGTCTCTTTGAGCTTTGTTTAGCAATCCTTTTAGTGTTGACTAGCAGTAGAGCCCGGCATTGCCCGGGGGTGTAACAGTAAGAGATAGATCAAGTATCGGCCATCATAAAGACTGAAAAATAAAATTGACAAAGATTATTGTTTAAGGTTGACGGACACACATGTCTTAATTAGTTTTTTTTTTTTTTTGTTGTTTTTTACGAATTGGTCAAACTCAAACAAAAACATTGTTTTCAATCATTATGAGTCTACTGATTGAATAGAATTTTATTATAAACAATTGTCTTGTAAATGGAATTTTTAAAGCATTCTGAATGTAAAATAAAGAAAAAAAAGTGTGCAAGACAATAAGAAACACTACCTGCCAAAAAAAAAGTGAAGTTTTGTTGAAATCGGTTGAAAAATGTAGGAAATCCGATTCCATATATAAATGAACACACACACATACACACAAACAACCTGGGTTTTATAAGTATAACTCGATATGAGTTGTCCCCCTTTCATTTTTGCGACGGCAATGCCTCTTAATCGTGTTTTCAAATTGATTTTGTGCAAAAACAATTGTTTTTCCAATTTTTGGCACTGTCAGAACCACCGCAAGGTAATTTTATGTAGTCCTGTGAAGTTTTGTTGAAATCGGTTGAAAAGTGTAGGAAATCCGATCCAATATATAAACGAACAGACACACACAACCTGGGTTTTATAAGTATGATGATTTCATGATAAAAAACTTCAGATGGGAAGGAAAACTCATTACAGCTTGACCTGGTCATTATATTTCATGTGTCTGCCAAGAGGCATATACTGGCTGATATTGACTGTGATCCGGAGAGGTTAAACTCTGTGATAATAATACATTTGGAGTTTCTGTGGCAAGTCTTTTGTACCATTACTTTTTTTAACGACAGATCCAAAAAGTGTGGATGGTCTGACACAAGCCTTCACCACTTGAAACAAATCATTGTGCTGGTTTTCTGATATCTACATCTAATTAGTTCCACACATATCTGGCTACTGCAAAAAACTCTACAAAACAATATCAACTTCATCTTGGCTCTTGGAATATACAAACTCTCCAGGACAACAACTCAACACCAGAAAGAAAAACAGCTCTGGTTGCATTGAAGCTAAAGAAATACATTGATATAGCTGTACTGAGAAGTAAACATCAGTCAACTACATGAAATGTGAAAGCAAAATGAGACATCTAACAGTGTTCCTGCTGCAATACATTCTCCTGTACCATTGTGGTCTTTTGTGCAATTCTCGAGCCGGTCTCAAAAGTCATACCTGTCATAGGCATGCAGATAATTAGTAATTAGTTTGTGGTCATCAGAACCTCATACATCAAATTTGATGGGAGTATCCATCATATATATATATATATATATATATATATATAAAGTGTATATAAATATAAATAAATATAAGTATGTATAATTATTTATATATTATATGCGCGGTACTTATTAGAAAGCGCTCAATATCAGAGATAGAGCTAACATATTTGGTTGGAGATATATATATATATATATAATAATCTGTATTCACTTGTACTTGTCCTATAAACTTGTACTTCTGCTATTGTAAGCATCCTAATTGGTAGCAGCTGAACTTTCATAACAAATTAGGAGATTGATATAAAATGAATCTGAAAAAAATCTTTTTTTTTTTATTTCTTTTTAGACAAATTTTGAGAATGAGCCCCGACCTAAGTTTCTGCAGTTGCTTGGTTATGACAAAAATGAATTATCTCAGAAGGTAAGTTGTTTATTTACATTTTTTCACTTAGTAAATACAATTTTTGAATTGTAGGTAAAATTTTACTTAGAAATGGTTTACTCAAAACTTTCTTTGGATCTGTTAATGTTACTTTATTAATAAATAAATTAATAAACTATATTATAATGGCTTCTCATTTTTAAGCTATGTTTTTACAGGTAGTAACTCATATTAATACTAAAACTGGTGCTATTGGTGTTTCTGGAGATGGACAAAGACCAGATCCAGTTATTCAGACTGGATTAGGGACTGTTCCAGATGAAAAAGGAGTTGTAGCTGATGAACAAGGAATTACTAATGAATTTGGATTTGATGGTCAGACTGGTGGACTAGAAACAAGGATAGAAGCGCATGGAGTAAATGCAGCTGAACTTGCTGAAAAAATGTCTCTCTTGAATACAACAGTAAGTAAAAAAAAAAAAAAAAAAAAAAAAATACTTTTGCACTGACTTATTGGTTTCTGTATATAGTCTGAATAATTCTGAATATCCAAGTTGTTTTTTTTTTTGTTTTTTTTTGTTTTTTTTTGTTTTGTTTTTTTTAAACCATAAAGAATCAATTTTAAATTAAGAAAAGTGAATCCTGTTGAAATCAATGAGCTGTACATATGATAAATTACTAACATTCTATTTTAATTAATTTAATTATGACTATTTTAAAGCAAATATTTTTTTAATATTAAGAAAACCTCAACAAAATTGCACTAAATATCAACATTTATCTTTGTTATTCTCATAAGGAACATTGTCTAGCACATTAATAATAATATTAGGTAGGATTTTCTAAAAACTCTTTCTTTTATTTTAAATTCTTTTGTTGCTTTGTGGTAAATAACTCATTAATCCATTAATCTTGTCATTTAATAAACAATCCCTGAAAATGTTTTTATCATTTTTTAACATTATTTATTCAACTTTATTGAAAAAAATTTCAAAGATTTACTTTTTACATTTCATCAAGTTGTTTTTTTTGTTTTTTTTTTTCAAACATTAAAAAAAGTTATAAAAAATTTTTTGTTCAAATTATGAATCTGTTTAAATATAACTAAGAATCTAAAATAAAAAAGAATGAAAGGCTATTTCAAAGAAATAAACAAAAATATATTTTTTATTGAAAAAGAGAAGCTATTTACTTTGTGATTTCTAGTACAAATAATCATTATTTCAAAGTTTAGACTAATTTAAGAAATTTAATTTGCTGCAGCTAATTCTCCTATTTTATTTAATGCAGAGCAAAGATGTTTAAGAGTACACATACTGTTGCATACCTGTGAATTAACAAAAAAAAATATCTTAAATGATTTTACTGTCTTTGTTACCCTCAATATTAAGCACAGTCAGTTTCTATGAGAATTCTAGATTCTAATTAGGTTTATTTTGTTTGGGATAATGTCTTCAAAAGTATTGTTTTAAGTACTAATTTGAATTTGACTAATGATTAGTTTTTGGTTAATTCCTTGGTATTTAAATTTCTAATTATTGTTAATTAGCACTAATGTTAAAAATTTTCTTTGAATTAGTACAACCAATTTTTTGTTTTTTTGTTTTTGGGGTTTTTTTTAACCTTGTAGATGGAGTCTTGTCTCTTATTTTCATGCTAAAGATTTTTTTATTCAACAGTTTGAAAATAATTTCACTTCTATTCTTTGATCAGTGTTAGTCTTTATTTATTTTTTAAGAATGTAATCTCATTTTATTTCATAGATGAAATGTTCAGATCAGGAAAATAAAAAATGTATTCAACAATGGAATGAACAACTTTTGGAAAGATAATTGTTTGTAATTTCTAGATAGAGATCTTATCACTAATACAAAGAAATATGAACAAAAATGAGTGATGTAGAATAGTTTAGAATCTATTGGTTTACCTTCCCAGCTAGCATTATTCATATCCTTTTTTTTTTTTTTTTATTATTACTGTTAGGTTTCAATTTTCTTCCAGATTTTTTCTTGTATTTTTCTAGTTTAATCTTTGTTCTTGTTTAAAATAGATATTTCTAAACCAGTCTCTCAAAATGTAAAGTTTGTATTCTAATGCAATTTCCATTATAATGCAGTATTAAATTGAGAATTAGGAACAAAACACTTCCTTATATTTCTACTCTACTGTCATAGTGTACTTTTAAAAGCCACTTACTGATATCTTAATTTCACCAAATCTTATGCTGAATAAACAAAGAATTTTACATTTCTCCAAGTTAAACAAGAAAGCAATTATTTCCAAAGCAGATATGCATCTAGACATTTTTAAGAATTTATATTCATCAAGTTAATAAGGCACTATTCTTGAATATTGTCTGTATCCATACTGTCTTTAATCTACTACCTATCTTAGCTATAAACTTTAAAAAAAATTTTATAAATATTCTTTTTCCAATCAAAGTTTAGTGAACCTTTGTCATCGCTGTTCCTAATATTAACCTTTTCTAGATCTCTACAATTTTTTACGCTTGATATTCACTGAATCTATTCAAAACCAGTATTTGCTAATTTAACCTTTCACAGATTAAACTGTAAGCATGATGGACAGGAAAAAAGAATAAACAAATTAGAACACCACAAAAATGTCCTTTTTTTTGTATTTTCACACACTCACACACATTATTAAATAAGGAACAAATAGGAAAATCTTCATAAATTTAAGATGCTATGCTATTTATTTAGCTTCATAAGAAATTTTGAAAGTGAAGATAAAAATAATAGGCTAAATAGATTGCAAAACCTGTTAAATTTATAAAAAATTTTCCTACTTATTTCTTATTTAATTATTCTGTTAGATTTAATCCATATTTTCAACTCTTATATGAGAAAGGGAGAAAAAAAGAAAAAATATATCATTATGAGAGGGTGCTGAAAAATTCTCAAATTAAACCACCCACCAAAATCTGACAAAACATCAGTCTTTATAAGGGGTATCTCTTCTTGGTCAAAACAAAAATATTTCAGCATATATATATATATATATATATTCCCACTTCAATGCAATCTTCAGCCTATATATATAGTCTGAAGATCGCATTGAGATGGGAAAATGACAGTTACCATGTGGTGTTGATTCTTATGTCTGCAATATAAATGCTATCTTCCTTTGTAAATATAGCAAACTTTAGATTTAAAGTTTAATAATATCCCTTCCATATTTTTCTTTATAAGTTATTTTTTATTTTGTATCAATTTCATTTCAGGGGATATTATTATTTAAAAAGTAAATATATAAGGTCAATTATGTATATAGATTTATCATCATTCCTCATTCCTATTACAAAGTTATCTTTTATGTAAGCATGCTTAATACACATAATATTATGATTTTGATATTTATTATTAAGCAATTGTTAATTATACTGATCTATAAATTAAATAATACTGAAAAAATATCTTTTCAAACAATTTTGGAATTAAAAATTAATATTATAATTATCAATATACTTTTTAAAATTTCTTAAATTTTTCCCTATTCTTCAAAGGTCAGTTCTATCCCTTTTCCCTGCTACAAATTTCACACTTTTGTCATTCCAGGATGCTGTGATTAGTGACACTTTACCTAGCAGTGGTCAGGGTTCGCCCAGTGTTGACTCTAAGGTAATTCTTCCATGGACTAATAATTTCAGTTAGTTTTAGGTTTAGTTTCAGTGAGATAGTGTTTTATTAATGAGTGGTTTAATGTCAGTTATTTTTCTTGGTAAATAAGTTTAAGATATCAACTTTTTTAGTTGGCAGCATTATTATATTTTGGAAAGATGGATAGAACAAATTTATTTTCTAAAAACTTTTTTGTTTCTTTACTATTGAAATTAATTCCATATAATTATTGAATGGATTTATCTACAAATATTTTATCAGGATTTTACTTTAATTTTTTTTCATTGCTAGCAGCTTTCTTTCAAAAGTTGTTGCAATTTTATTAAATGTGTTTATCCTAGTGATTTAATATTGTGGTTGAGTTAGAAAACAAAAGTGTGTCAACAATTTGTCTTGGAAGAAAAGCAAAGAAACCTAATTGTAACAGAATTTAATAGAAACTATTTGTACTTGTAGGAGAAACAGGGACATAAAAAGCTCTTCAGAATAGGTTCTTTGAAGTAGTGATCATATAAGACTAGAATTACAAAAAATTAGACTTAATTTATAGGATAGACAACATTCATTTGCAGGTAGTTTTATTTTTTGAGGATGCTTCAAATTCAGGTACATATAAGCGGTAGCTTTTTATTTTTATCTATTTTATTGATTATAAATAAAGAGAAAGAGGTTAGGTTACAAATATGTGGGCCATTCGTTGACAATTTATTAACCAGTTAACACTACCAACATGCTTTCACTAAAACTAGCTTTTAAATTAAAAAATAAAAAGATGAAACTTTGAAGTGTTAAAGCTTTAAAGACTCACTTGACAGCAGACTATATAGTGTGAATGAAAGAATTTAGCTGCTGGTAATCGCCAAGGCTTTCTTTTGTTTATTGTAGACCTCCAACAGCATTGGGGAACCTTCTGAAGCTTCATCTATGTTTGAGGATATTGCTCTACAGCAACGAAACCTGTCAGGGTCACAGTCACCACTAATTATACCTACAAACTCAGGTCAGTCAGGTACATCTGGCACACAATCACCACTTGTAGTTCCTGCACAAAGTGGTAGATCAGGCACACAATCCCCACTTGTCTCTACACAGTTTGATGCATCTGCTACACCTCTTGCTATACCTACTAAAGCAGGTCAGTACTTATAAGAATTGGTGTATTTTTTGAAAAGTTTCATTTTGTAAACTTCTGAATGTAATATAATTCAAAATTATTTCTCAGCAAAATATAACATATCACAATAGAAAGAAAAATTCATATAAAGTTATAAGAAAATGAATACATATTGCACGTGTGTGTGTGTGTGTGTGTGTGTATATATATATATATATATATATATATGAATGATCACTCAATAATTTTAGCTATATATCTGGCTGTGAATCCCTTGTATATATAATGATTAAACGATTGCACCAATTTGTTTTAGGCTTTATAAAAATGTTGATGTTTTGAATATTTTCTTTTTTTTTTTTTTTTTTTTTTCAAAATAAGAAAATCAGTATTTTTGTAGATGTTCTTCAGCTCCACTCATACTGCATTAATTTTATTTATTATTTTCTATTTTCTTTTATTGCTTGGTTATTTGAAAGATGATTTCATATTTACTTTAAGGAGCTGAAGGTTTGTTGGGTCAAGCTCTATTGACTGGAAACTTTGAGGCAGCTGTAGAGATGTGTATCCATGAAAACAAAATGGCAGAAGCAATCCTGTTAGCTGTTGCAGGAGGGCCAGAATTACTTTGCCGCACACAGGAAAAATATTTTAGTTGTAACAAAAGTTCACTAAGTCGAGTGAGTATTTAAGATATTACTGATTCTCAATAAAAGTTATAGGCTTAAGTGAAAATCTTTAATAGAACATTATTTTTTAATGATCAGTTTATTTTTTCCCCATTTATTCATTATCCTTATATTTTCTTGGAGCAAAAGTGATAAAGGCTATAAGGAACTATAACCTGTATTTGTAAAAAGTATTCTATATTACAACATTATGCAAATCTGTATTCACTGCTTGTGTACTACTTCAGTTTTTAAAAACTTCCATTCTATTTAAGCTGGAAAATGTATTTTTATTTATTTTGTTTACTACATCCTATATCATGACAAGGTAGAAAATTTGAACTGACTTTGAAATTTACTGTTGTTTATTTTTGTTTTCAAGTAATCTTTTCAGGGATAAAAATATGGAAAAATTCTGAAAGCTAACTTTGCTAATTTAGTATCATTAATAGTTAATCATTAATAAATGTACCATTTTTCATCCCATGAGCTGAATTCCAAGAAAAGTTTAATACAGTTTCATGTCACTTGTATTTCGGAAAGCATACGGATCATTAAATACAATTCTAATTTGAAATACAAAATCTGGTAATATATTTTAAAATAATGTTCTTATTTATTAATGAGTTTTCTTGTACCATCAAAAAATGGTGGTAATATTTAGATAACTTTTCATTGTACTTATAAAATATCAAAATCTTTTTTTTACATTTTCTTATTCATGTTCAATACATCCTGAATATTAAATGAAACAAATAAAACATAACATTCTTTCCCCCCCCCCATTGAATAATTATGATTTCTATCTTACCAGGAGAATAATGATAATTTGTGACATAAGAAAATATTAGCACAAACTATATATTAATGGATTTATTTTCAGTCTGACATTTTTTAATTATTTAAAATATTATTTATGTTACATATCTGTGTTTGAGTAAATGCTAAAAATAATGTTTGAAGTAATAAATGGTGTCAGATTAAAAATAAATCCATTAATTTTTTGTTTATGTTTCGGATATAAAATTGAGCAGATATGTGTTTTCAGGAGCTGAACGACGAGATGTGCATTCCTTAAAAGTTTTTCACTATTGTTCAGACTCATCAGGAATAGAAAAAAAATTACAAAAGTTTTTCACAATTATAAAAAAAAAAAAAAAAACTGTAGAAAAATTTAGCTCAGAAGATTCACTTACAGCAAAATGCGTCTGAAATAAAAAATAAGGTTTTTGACAAAAGTCTGTTAGTTATTTCAAAATTATTGAAAATTTAGTTTTTTACTTTTTATTTTTCAAATTTTAGTGTTCTGTTAATTTATATTATACTATTTATCTTGTAACAGTAGCTAAGTAATTTCAATCTTTTATTTTTTCAACATTAGGAGAACTCTGATTCCAATTTCATAGGAATGTTCTCCTTGTCTGTGAATATGCAGCTTCCAACTGTCATAATAGTTTGGATGATTCATTTTTCAATATCATAATCTTGCATCTTTGACAATCAGTTCCTAAGATATTTAAAATATCTAAAACTAGCTTAAAATCTGCCCTATCGGGTGGCATTTAAGCTAGCTTGGTTGTGCCTTCAGCTTGTTCAGAAGTTTGAGAGTTTGTAAATTTTACATATTTTCTGCATTGGAATCTCTCCTGGCTGCCATTTGATCTAGATTTTCATTTTCATGGGACTTTTTTTTCATCACTGCAGCCTTAGCTCTCTTGATTGCAGTCTGATCCTCTGTTGGCACTTTTTGCAAGACATACTGCTGCCATATATGATAGGCAACAATAAACTACAGTAGAACTCAAAATTAATCAAAGGGTTTAAGTATTGCATTAATATTTAAGCTTACCTTTTAAAAATTCAACAATTATTCTTCAGCTGCCACTTAATTTAAAGACAATTTCATATACATAGGTCCTTACTTTCCATACAAACAATTTTTATTTCATGGGTGACTTTCACAATTAATTTCAATTATTCCCAAATTTATTTCTAAGTTATAAAAATTGTTATTGTACAAAAAATTAATTGCAAAAAATCATGTAAAAAAAAATCACACTAATGAAAACTTGAGGATCCAAAATTTCAAGATTATGGGTCTGAATCCAGCCTGGAATGTTTTTAATTTGCTCATGGAGTTGGCCTGATTCCAAAATGGTATGATATGTCAGGCTATGGCCTCTAGGAGTAAAGTTGAAAAAGTGTGGCACACTGATACTCGCATTTATTTATATAGATTAATAAAGAAATGTGGATTAAAAGTATTTAATCTTTTTCTTTACATGTATTAGTTAATATCATCCATTGTGACTCGGGATTGGAACCACATTATTCAAACTTGTGATTTACAAAACTGGAAAGAAGCTCTGGCAGTCATTATCACTTATGCTTCTCCTGAAGAATTTGCTATCCTTTGTGGTAAGTAAACAGATAGAAATAAATTTTTTTTCTCTAAAGGTAAAACTGAACTCCAATAGTTAATTTGTGCATAAAATATAGGAACTTGAAGATGTAACATATGAATAAAACAGATATATTGATTGACTGCAGGTTAATATTTTTATATTATTTTAGTTTCAGGATTTTAGAGAATCTATTTCTAGGACATAAAATCCCTTTTTAACTAAAAGAGCTTCCCACTTTTACTGTAATGACCTGACAAGTGTGATATTTTTTTGCTATAGTTAATCAAAATCCAACTTGGTGGCAGTTTTACAAAATCATACAAACTTTTTATTTGCTTTTTTAGTTTCTAATTTCTGCTGTGACCTATCATAATTTCACCTCAAATTGAATACTGCTTTTTTTAGAAGCTCACTTAAAAAAAAGATTTGCTTGAAAAAGTGTTGAAGACTTAATCTGTAATATTTTCACTTTAAAATAAAATTTGTAAAGATATTTAGAAATTTGATATCCTCATAATAGAATCTGACCATCTATTTACCTCAACTGAGGTACAAGATCTAAAAGAAAGCAACTCAAACATTTTTTTTTACATTTTAGATTCTCTTGGTGCTCGTCTTGAAGTTGATAAAGGTGGAGAATATTCTATGTATGCAAGTCTCTGTTACATTTGTTCTGGAAATGTACAAAAATTTGTTGAGAACTGGCAAACCAATTCTCAATCCACTGAATCACCTTTGGCCCTTCAGGTTAGTAACATCAGGTTTTCAGCAGAAATGCATTTGCGATTTGTTTATGTTGAAAAAACATTAATAAATCTTTATGTAAAATATATTTTGTGTTGTATAGTTTTTAATTTTTATCATTCTTAGCTTTTATTATAATGAAATAGATGTTTTCAAAACCTTATTCATTAGTGAGTTTTCTTAGGATAGGAAGATCAATATTTTTGTACCAGTGAACATAAAAGTTTGTACTTTCCTTAAAAATAAGAATATTAGGCAAGAAAGATTTTTGAGGTGTCAAGATACAGACCTTACTTGGCATAACATCCTTTTTTTTATGCCACATCTTTAAAAAAATTTGTAAAAAGAGCAGTACACATCAATTGTCATAAAAATGGAAGTTGCTGATTAGTTTTAGCATTTGCTCTACAATAAAAAAAAAAAATAGTTGATAAAATTTCATATTTTTTTTAATCAAAACTTTTTTACTTGTACTTTATGCTTAAATAGATGAATTTTTGCTAAATATATTAAGAGGTGCTGAAAAGTTCTCAGCCAGACCACTTCTCAAAGTCTGACCAAATTTTTTTTTTTTTTTTTTTTTAATCCTTTCTTGAACTTCTCAGAACATATATAAGTGTATAAAAACTAAATTGTAAGAATTCAGAGAAAAGAAATAACCTCAGATAAGAATAAAACTTTATTCCTCTACTGGGAATATAGTATAATATTATTTCCAACTTAAGGTGGAGTTTTCATACTTTAGGAACATTTATCTAACATTATGTTCTTGCTATTATAATTACACGCTTTTTGTTATATAAAATAGACAACAAAAATGTTTTAAAGTCATCTCAAGAACATCAAGAATTTGATATATATGGTTAATTATATTGTCTTCTTAAAACTATTTCAAAAGTTTACAATTTTTATAAAATTATTCATAAAAATGTTTTTCTTTTTTTCAAGAACTGACAATTGATAATTTTAATTGAAAGATTCTGACTTATTTTATTAAAACCAAGTTTTGATTTTATTTTTTTTCTTTCTTTTTAGGATCTTGTAGAAAAAGTAATGATGCTTCGAAAGGCTGTTGAACTGTCCCAAGGAGAGGTTGGTGAAATTCAGCAGGGTTTGGTCGCAGGCAAACTCAGTACATATGCATCAATTCTGGCTGCTCAAGGATGTTTGGATACAGCAATGAACTACTTAGGATCATCTACTGAAGTGATTAGTTTCTCATATTTCTCTTTATGATGATGACAGTCTCTCTTTTATAATGTTATTAATGTACTGAATATTCATAACATAACATTTTCTGCATTGTACTTAAAATTCTACTTATAGAGAAATGTAAATCTTTCTAATTTCTTTTGTAAATGAAATTTTCTTACAAAAATATTTGTGTTAAATGAAAGTAATGTTTTCTTGATTTTGATTATTATATCTACTAATCAAAATCATGGTAGCTGAATGAATAATTTTGCCAGATTGTTTTTATACAAATAAAATGTCTTTCTTATTAAAACTCTTTCTGCACAGAAATCCTTGAGTATTTTGCGGGATCGATTGTATCAAGCCTTAGGTAGCAACTTGATTGGTATTGATGCTCCACCATTTCCATTTGAGAAAATCGACATTCTTCCTGAGGGTGTTCAACCAGCCCAATCAGCTCAACAAACTCAGCCACTGCAATCTTCTTATCCTACTCAGCAGATACCTGCTGCTCAACCTGCCTATGCTCAGCCTCAACAGTATCCATCTAAACAATTGTATCAGCCAGCTTCAAAACAAAGACAAACCTTGCAAAAACAGCAGGAAGAACAAATTCATCAGCAAAATGTTCATCAGGTCAGAATTGGGCTCTAAAAATAAATTCTTTGGTACCTCCCTGAAAACACTAAAAAATCAGCATACAGCGATGAAAACATAGTTTTATTGTCAAAATCTTTGTTATTATTAATAGATCAAAGTATTCTTTGAATATTAAATTTTTTACTCCTTTTTAGAACATTCAAAATTTTGATTAACTGCATCAACAGTTTGACTAACTTTTAGCATAGCAAATTTTGGCCTCTTTTTTGTGGTGACAGACATATTAATTTGAAAATTCTTGTAAAAATCAAATAAATGTCAGATTTTAATGAAATTTCAGAACTTATTCACAGATGAATGAAATTATTTTGTATTTTTTTTTATTATAAAATCTTGGTAAAAGTATTTTTTTTTTTTTTTTTTTTACATGTTTCAGTCCATTGCTTAATTTTATGAAAACTTGAAAAATTCAATGTGATAATTTTTAGTGACTATATTAGTCAAAAGCAGAATTCTTTGGAGAATGGATGTACAAACCAATAAATCTATCATTAAACGGTCATGTATTTTAAGGGTTTTCCTTCTCTTACAACAAAAAAAAAATTCCTTAAACTTTATCGTCTACTCCACCATACTTAACTATGAACATGTTCAACTGTCAACCTGCTCTCAATAAATCAACTAACAAGTCAGAAAAAAAAGACCCCATAGTTAAGAAATGTTTGTATACAACATTTTATGCTATAAGTAATATTTGTTTCAAATCAGATTAATTTAACTTTAAATTTGCTAATTTTCCTCAAATAATGTTCCAGAAATATATATATTTTTGCAAGATTTTTAAAACTGAGAATTAACTTTTGTTTTGTTTGTGTCAAAAATGGCTGTTTTGATTGATTTTACTAAAAAAAAAAAATTGATTCCAATCAATATAATTTCTGTTTGAAATGCACCACAGAGTGCTTACTGGAAATAGTAAATTTTAAATCCTTTAGCTTTCAATTAAAGCTAAAATGAAAGCTCAAGAAAGCTTTTTCATTTTTAAAAATTCATTTTAAACCTTACATATACCAAAATAGTGGAGATACCTACTTTAAAGTATTATTTCCAGACATGTAATCACACTTATAAAATTTTCACGATACTTCTGAGGTTTTTTTTTTATATTTTTTAATTCTTTTTTATTTCTTTTGTTTGACTTCATTAGGAAGTAAAATATTTAAATATGGAAAGTTGAGCTTATTTTGATTTGACTATACTTTAACTAATCTTATTATTAACAAAGAAAGAAGGAATTAAATGCTTTCCTAATTGTTATATTAAATGTTTTAAGACCTCAGATAAATATTTTGTAACTATGTTGATGTTTTTTAGATTGACCTTAGATCAACAATATTTTTTTCCTTTTGCAAAAAATGCAACAGTTTACTTACTGCTACTGACCAAGAAAGGATAACTGACTTCATTATAATCTAGCAATCATTATAATTTAATTTGTTGTCTTTTTTTTTGTGTCTGTATGCCATGTTTGACTAGCTTCTTTTTTTTTTTTTTAAGACTCAAGCAATCAGCCAATTCCGTACAAACACAACACCCAGTTCTTACTTTGGCCTGAATCAGTACCCAAACACTAATGGCCCTCCTTCAGCTCCTCCCTCCACTGGCAATATACCTCAGACCCCAGCCTATCCAACTCATATGAGTTCAATGATGGCTCCACCATCAGGAGCACCAATGTCAAAAGGTATTGTTAAGAGTATAATTTACATTGTCAGATACACAGTGTCAGTAGATTTAAAACAAACTATTATTTGTTATAGAATTAAAACTTTTTTTACACTGTTAAATAATATACATATATATATAAATTATACATGTTTGGATGGATGTGCAAATGGTATAATGGATAGTTGCTTGGAATGAGAAATCAGGTTCATTATATTCACTTATACACAAATACCTTTGGGAGTGGTATGAATCCATCTTCTCCTTCCACCTATGGGTTAAATAGTCAAACTTGTATTTGGAAAAATCATTTTTATTCTCAAAAAAATAATGTTAAGGCTATATTAATTCGCAAAAAAAGTCCTGTAAAGAAATATCTGTCAAAATCATCTTTGTTTACTATTTTATTTCATGTCCCACACTGCCTTTGCAGGTCCTTTAGCACATAAATACCCTGCTCAAGCTGATCCTGCAGTAACAGGTTATGGAATGGATACTTACAATCAGCCTAATGTTATGACTCCTGACTATTCCAATACTTACCAACAGCAGCCTTATTATGGGTAAGTGATTATTTTTTTTTTTTTTTTTTACCCATGCTTAATATTACTATAATACTTTATTAAACTTCTAAATTTTCCTCAATACAACTTTACTGAAATAAGAAAAGGAGAAATTTTGTTTCTTTTGACCACAGATAATAATAATAATAATAATAATTCACTAAAAAAAGAAACCGGAAAGCAGAGAGACTATTTTTGTGATGATGTTCTTGATTTTATTAATGTTTGAAATTTGAATTTTTGGCAGTGGTACTTATCCTTCTCAAGGCATTTACCAACCACAACCCACTCCAGTACAGTCACAACAAACTAATGCGTTTAACTCCATGTCTACACCTGGTAAGTTCTTTTCAGTCTAATTTGCTTTATTTTTCTTTTCATATGTACAAGAAAATGTATATATACATTTTGCATTCCTACATTTAACTGGAAAACTATTGTCTTAAATGTATTTACTATGTAATTACTGTTTTCATTGAAACAAGATTTTAATACCATGAGCACCATTTAACACAAAGGTATCTTATTTTATTTTTTGTTTCTGATTGAGTTTATTTTTCAGTATCAATAAGTGTAATTTAAAATGTACGGAATGTTTCTATGAGTATTTAATAAACAAAGACATTTTATTCAAAGCAAAAAACAAATTAAGTTGAAGTGTATAAAAATTAGTGAATGATTACACTGCCTTTTATTTGTAAAAATGAACTCAGCTGGATGATGTGGGTGACATAATAGGTACAGATAGTGTAGCCATAAGACACAGGATTTAACGTCATTTTATTCACAGAATGGTGGTTGGTGCTACAAAGATGGGGGCATCCTATCCCTGAGGTGGCAAATATTCTAGGATTTTATCTCAGACAGCAATAGCAAGGGTATACAAGGAATATATGAATTTCAGACAGCTAACAGTGACAGGAAAAAAGTGGACATCCGCAATTGATACAAAAATTGGACCACCAACAATTAACAAAGTAACAACCCAATAAAGGAGAATGTTGTATAAAATCACATCTCAATTCAATGCTGATGCTAATTGACCATTAGTCAACAAACTGTACAGCATACACTGTATTCCAGGGTGTTTTGCAGTCATCAAACAACAAGGTTACTATTATTGGCACTATGGGATTAGTTGTTCTGCTTTGCTTGGATCATAGAACATTGTCATTGGACTATAGAAGACTGATACCATGTGATCTTGTCAGAAAAGACATATTTCCAGTTCTTTCTGAGGCTATAGACCCAATCTGTCAGCAGAGTGCTGGATGTGCTCTCTTTGAATTCACAAGGACCACTAGTGAAACTGGAGTCCATCTTGACATTGTTGCAGGCCATTTACACCCCACTTTTTCTGCTCTCTGTTTTTCCATTGATGGTATGTTCCAGCAAGATAGCGCAAATCCTTCCCATTGTTCCCAGGTGACATGAAACTGATTTCTAGAACACTCAGCTTACTTTCAGGTACTTTATTGGCTTCTGTGCTCACCATATTAAAAAAAAAAAAAACAATATATGGGATGTGCTGCAGAATTAATTAAATTCTTTACAGTAACTTCCACCAAACAACTCTATTAGAGATGATAGCGCCCTGGAATGTGCCTAGAGAAATATATTCATGCACTGATTCTAGCCATGTAGCCTGGCAGGCACCATAATTGAATTCTTTACAGTCACTTCCACCAAACAACTCTATTAGAGATGATAGCGCTCTGGAATGTGCCTAGAGAAATATATTCATGCACTGATTCTAGCCATGTAGCCTGGCAGGCACCATAATTGAATTCTTTACAGTCACTTCCACCAAACAACTCTATTAGAGATGATAGCGCCCTGGAATGTGCCTAGAGAAATATATTCATGCACTGATTCTAGCCATGTAGCCTGGCAGGCACCATAATTGAATTCTTTACAGTCACTTCCACCAAACAACTCTATTAGAGATGATAGCGCTCTGGAATGTGCCTAGAGAAATATATTCATGCACTGATTCTAGCCATGTAACCTGGCAGGCACCATATTGCATAGCTACTGTTATTCAGTTATTCTTCCTTTGAAAACAGTATTATACAGTTGTCTCTAGTTTTTGGGCACTTCAGTTTATAAACAAGTGTCTTGAGTATTAAATTCTGCCTATACCATTGAAGGAAATCAAGTTCTTTTAGATTTGCATTCTTTGTTAATACACAGAAGGGTTGGTTGAAATGTTCATAGTCTAACCAAGATACTCTCATGAAATGTGACCAAATAAGGTTTATTTTTTAGCATAGTTACCCCCCCCACACACACACACTCCTTGTGGTCCACACACTTCTATCAGTGCTGCAGTGCTTGGATCCCATTGGTGAAGAAGCTTCCATACTGTTGGTTAAAAAAAAAAAAAGATATCAAAAGAATATATGACATCATCATCAAGGGTGATACTGATTCCCAGCCAAGTGTTTTTTTTCATGTTCGGGAACAGATGATAGTCATATGGGGCCAAATCAGGAGAATAGGAAGGGAGATCAACCAGTTCAAAGCCACAGTCACGTACAGCAGCCATTCAAGGAGCTTTGTCCTGATGAAACAAAACCCTTTTCATCAGTATTCCTGGGTGTTTAGTCTTGATAGCCTTTCATAACTACCTCAGTAAGTTGGCATATTACTCTCCATTGCTGGTGTAGTCAATAAACACAATGCCTTTTGCATCTCAAAAAGCTGAAGTTATCACCTTCCCTGCATTTCTTGCCATTCTTTGGAGTGGGTGAGGTGTTTCCACTGCATGGATTGTCTCTTTGTCTCTGATAACACTCATCCTGGGTTAGAAAATATTCAAGATAACCAGCTGGATCTGCCTTAAATATCAGATTTTCCTGTGATGTGATCAGTCTTGTGAACTTTTGATCATGTGTCAGATGTGGCACCTACCAAACAAAAACCTTTGTCATGCCAAGTTCATTGTGCAGAATATTCTTAACTCTCACAGGATATGTTAATAGCATTGACTATTTGATTTATAGTCAATCACTTGACTTCCATCACCATGTGAACACAATCAATGTTTCCTTGGTGGTGGCAGTTATAGAATGTCCAGACCTTGGATCATCTTCAAAACTCTCACTTTCCCTCTTGAATTCAGCTGCCTACTTTTGCAATGTTGATAAAGGTGGGTTGTCATCTCCTAATGTCACAACCATGTCAGCATGCAGGTAGCAAATTTTGTCCATTTTTCAAGAGAAGTCATTACTTGTTAGTTTTAAAATCTTTGAACTGTCAGATGTCAGTTTACCTATGAACTATTCAGCCCACCCTTGTATAACATTTAACAGTTATTTTAACTTTAGCGTCATTATCATGATTGCTATTTGCATTATTATGTCATGATCTTTATATTATATTATTATTGATTATGACAATTTTATGATGGCTATTTGTGTATAGATGATGATAATGTAAATTTTTATGACATCCTTGCTTAAATTAATGTTTGATAAGAGAGAAGAGAAAACTTCTCCACAGGAAAATACAAAGTGTGCCCCATTGATAGAAATATTTTTTTTTTTTTTTCAAGTTTATTTGAATTCAATGGATTTGACACATCTTGTATATTCCAATTTTTAAAGAATGGCTAATCAAACATTTTTCTGAATTAATGTTTGTTTTTTAAATATTTTAATTTAAAGCAAAAAAAATCTAGTCAATTAATGGAATTGTTATTTTTATTTAACTCTTCAAAAGAAAAATAAGCCAGAATTTAAATATTTTACTTAATGGCAATATATTTAAATTCTGAGAATAAAATATATATAGTAAAAATTTTCTTTTAGAACATTTAAATGAAAAAATGTGACTTTATATAATTGTTGTTCTAATTAAAATGCAGGTGCTCCACAACCAGCAGCTGTGATGGCTGTTGGCTCTCTTGCGCCCTCATTCCAAGAAACGAAGCCTCATACACCATGGAATGACCCCCCATTATTAAAAGATAAATCTACTTCTCAACAGGTGAATAACATTATTTGATTCTGATCATTTGCTTGTATTGTTTTTCCTAACATTTACTAGGATCATTTTTTAATTTTTTATTTGATGCTTGCATTTTCTGCTAGTGTATTACAACCTAACATTGGCATGCTTTTTATAAATACATTAAATTAACTTGCACTATACAATATTCATGTGCATTTCATCATTGCTTGTTTCCTTTTATATAATGTAAGTTTATGAATTCTAGTCTAAAATCAAATAAATGAAATATTCATTTTTATTATGCTATATTGGTTTATTGCAATTGAATAACAAAGTGGAAAAAGTTCTGTGCAATATGTTTTGTCCTCTAAAAGGACATCATTGGACTAAAGTAATATTCTTATTGATGGAATTATATTTATATAGTAGGGAGCAGGGAAGATATAAATGTAAATGCCAGTTGTAATTATGCACAGAGAAAAATGCTGAAGATGTAGGAAGAGTAAATTTTAACATTTCTAGCAGATGACATGTCCAGACACACGGCACAGTCAGTCTAATTTAGTTTCTCAACACTTGTTTTTGTTTTCATCACTGTTGTGCTTTAAGTAATTACACATTGTGACAACAGAAGATTTGTTAAGAAAGGTGAAATATTGTACACAAATTTACTGTGAATATTTCTGAAATTGGTGAACTTTCTATACATTTTAATCCTTCTCTTTTAATTAAAGCAGCATTTATTAATCAAAATTATAAGCAGTTTATAGTATTTTCAATGAATGCTCTTGAAATTCATTATCAGGTTCACCAGAAACAAACTGAATATAAATAATTAATCTAAGATTGTTTTTCTATTGTTCATTCCCAATTGGTTGCTTTGTATGATCTTGTTTCAAAGTTGGCTTCATTCAACAAATATCTACTATTGCAAAATGCAATAACAATACAATAATGCAATACATTGCAAATACATAATTTTGAAGAACATAATCTAACAAAATCTATCATAAAGGAGGAAATTTATTTCCATAAAATGGAAAACAAAGTTGCTAATGTGTTGTACAATTGACAGTTTAAAGTTGACAAGTAGGAAAATGGCCGCTTTTATAAATGGAGTAAACAAGTTAGAATAAGTAAAAGAAAAAATCTTTTTCTATTGTAGGCAATTTCCTATTTATTTTTAACATTGTTACAAAATGGGAAGAGTTCTTTTAGGCTTTTGTAATTTTTATAAAATCTCAACTATGCAAAAATATTTTAACAAATATATAAATCTAGTTAAAAAATTGTACATAGTAATTTATCTGTATTATTTCAAAGGCAAAATGTACCTATTATTTACAGACACTTTGAAGAGTAAATGAAAAAAGAAGAAAACTAATTATGAAAGAAGATTTTATACATAACAGAAAAATTACTACATGTATTCTTTTTTAACTATATTACTTTCTCTCAGTAAAATAGATATAATTGATAGTCAGCAAGAAAAACAAGAGTTTAAACCAAAATTTTGAACATGCTAGGAAGGATTAGAAAGTTCAATAAAAAATACTTTGCTTTTTCCTCATAATAATAAACATTTTGACAATAGAACTTTGTTTTTTATAAAGTTTGGGGCTTTTTTTCATCATGGTATGCTCTGTTTTAGAAAATTCTGGGAGGTACTTATACCAAACTGTTTGTAGAATTCAAATATTAAATCTTTGTTTCTTAAATTTATATTCCAAACTATAAATTAGAATATAATCTTTAAACTGTCCAATATAATTTTTCTGATAAATTACTAAGTTTTAATATTTTTTTAAAGACCACCACTTTAGAAAACAATTATGAAATTTATAATTATATTTGCCAGAAAACTCTAAAAACAGAACAGTTTCATTTTATAACTACTAGTCATATTATTAGTGTCTCTATCTGGTACTTATAATAGTATTTTAATATTCTGCAGGATAATAGCTGAATAGGTTGTTTCAGAATATTATGCTATCATAAATAATTGATTTTTCAAAAGGAAAACGGAATCTAATGGAAATAGATATAAGATGGCGACGATATGTTTAACAAGAATTGCAAAGAACAGTCACAGTTTTCATTAATATAAACAAAACCTGTAAGACAAATCATTTGTCCTTTTCCTTGGTGTGTCTCTTGTGTACCCTGACTTGAACCCATTGTAGATACCCATTTTCTTTCTCTAGCAGACAGGCTGGAATGATCCCCCTTTGGTAGATCCAAAATCTCATCAGGTAAGGGTTTTTCTGGCCCTTGTAAATCACCAGGCATGTCTCTGTTCTATATGTATTTTTTCAGTGTGTTCATATAACACACTCTTTGTGTTTTCATGAATCATCACTTCCTCTTTACTTTTAGTGGATCATATGGCTACTTCATTTATTGCATGCATATATGTAAATTTTGAATGTAAAAAAAAAAAAAAAAAGAAAATAGCTCCTTGGGTAAATTTTTAATATACTACCCATTAAAATATGAATATTAACAAAATTTGCTGCTATTATTAATATTTTCTGCAATCCATTTGCTTCATCCTTGCTGTGGCACTATAGCAATTTCAATGCTTTACTAATTTTGTTGAATTTTTCATGTTTGTGTCTCGCTCTTTTGCTGTTTAACACCGTTTGCATCTTTCTCTTTCATAATGACTCAAAAATTGACTCAGATTTTAAGTTTAATATAACAATAATGTCATTGTAGGAATAAGTTTAGGAATATTAGTAATAATATTTTTATAATAGTCTTTTTTTTTTTTCATTGAAATTAGTTATTCAGCATAAGAAAAAAAATATTTTAATTGACCATTTTTACACACACACTCACACAAAAGGGATGCAGAAAAATTCCTCAGCCTTGACTCCCTTCCCAAGTAAAGAAATTCTGATGTTTGGTCATTTAATAAAATGACCAAACATCAGAAATTCTTTCCCTTTTCTTTTTTTTTTATCTCTTCTTCATTGGGCTGAGAACTTTTCAGCAAACCATCATATGTTGCATTGTTCCACAATAAATGTGATTTTACTTTTTTCTGATCCTTTAAGTTTTACTAAGAGATTCTGAGCAAATTTATTATAATGTCTCTTTTGTAGAATTAGAATGAATTGACTTAATGCAAACATTTTACTGATATGTTAGTGTAATACTTTTTACTTAAGATTATGTTCAGCATTTGAGGAAGAAAAAGAGTAAAATATCAATTGATGTTTTCTTTGACTTCTTTGTCTTCTTAATTATAAGGTAAAGAAAAAACCCTTAGTAAATGTAAAATTAATGTTCTCTTGGCAAATTAAAAGAGGATTTAATTTTATTTTTTCATATTAAAAAAGAGGAGTAAAAAAATTAATACCTATTAGAAATGATAATTTTGTCATAGCATTCGATGTACAATTATTTTTCAAATAAAATATTGCCTGTTTTAGATTCAAATGTCTCTAGAACTAATGGACTAATGAAATTACTATTGACTTTGTAATCCAGATAATAGTAAACACAACTATTTTACAATACAGGACAAATTTGATTTTTATACACATACTTTAAACCTACTTTATATTATCCTATAATATAAATGTTGTCACTTTCCAAGAAAATTACAAGTCTGTGTTGAAAAATTCTAGACCAAATGATCAAACACCAGTGTTTGTTTTTTTTACTTTTTGGGGCTTTTCAGCACCCCCTAGTAAAAACAACTTTCTTTGAAATAATTACACAAAAAATAAATAAAATATAATCCTTAGCCATGAGATATTAATATTTTCCATTTTGTTTGCCTTCTTTTTTTCCCATTTCATTTTTCCTTACTGACATTCTTTTCTTCATAGATGTTTTTCATTCTGTATCTTCTAACTATTAACTAATTATCTGCATATTACTAAACAATTTGTTTCTTTTAGATTTTTGTGCTTTATATTTGCTAAATCATATTCTCTTTGATTTTGATAGACTTTGGCAGAAACCAATTTCAAATGAAAAATGATTGGGCAATGTGATTTGTACATTTTACATTCTTTCTTTTCCATTTTGTTTTCCAAATTAAAAGGTAAATTCAATAGATATCTTTAAATGTTTAAAAGTAAACATTAATCTTCTTTAAGATTTTAAGACCAATTTTCCTATATCTTGATCTACAACTTTTATAAATGTCTTATATGCTGTATGTAGTAAATTTTACACTGAGATGAAATGCAAATATAAAAATCTGTTCATAAAGGAATTTGATTTTATATATATATATATATATATATATATATATATATATATATATATTTTTTTTTTTTTTTTTTTTTTTGAGGTGTACTTGTCAAAAAAAGTAAAAACTGATTTGCCAGTTCCTTTTACCCAATTTAGAATGAAACAATTTCACATCATTAAAATAATTTTACTAAAGTTTTTCAAAGTTAATACATTGTCAGATGTTATGATGTAAGTCAATGTTTTCATAATAAAATTGTTATTAACCAATTGATATTGGTAAAACTTTCAGGATATATTTATATAAGCAATATGTTGTGTGAGATTACTTTATAATATATACTTATGAAAAATATTGATAGCATGTCAGCTTTTCAGAACAAAATGCAACATAATTTTTTTATTTATCCAAAATATATCAGCTAAAAACATTAACACAATAACTCATATACATAAATAAATAATTATTTTACATGTTCATCTAGACTTAACATCCATGTACCTGAATAAATAATTATTTCATTATTTTACATTTTCATATGATATCCTTGACATTCTATGACTCTCTTCCAATTATTGATTTTTTTTTTTTTTTTTTTTTTTTTTAATTTTTTAACTTTAACATTTCTTGCAGCAGCAGTTTTAATTGCTTCATTGAGATCTTTGCTCAAATATTGTTTTCCATGTGCATCTTTTTTAATAAGCTGCAGGTTTTCTACTGGAAAGGCTGGGGATTATTTCACTAATTTTGTGTCTTTGAAACTTTTTTTTTTTTTTGTAAAGTTTTATAGAATATAAGGGGGGGGCATTATCTTGCATGAATATTACTCTTTAAGCTTAAAGCTTCTTGAATCTTTAAACATCATCAACTTTAAAGGGATCTATTAGTTTACTGTCTACAATACTAGCCTAAAATATTATTCCATCTCCACACTGTTGTCTTCTAAGCTGTGTTGTTTCACTATTTTCATGATGGACCAGCCATCCCAGAGCTTTATATTCATCATTAAAAGTTACAGTTGAGAAATCAGTTTTCATGTCATTTTTCCACCCAACTTACATATTTCTCTTTCTGAGGTTTACTTAAAGGTGATAGTTTGGTTGCTCTCATGTCTTCAGCCAATGTTTCTTTTAATATTCTGCATCTTTATTATTATCCTTTTAATTATTCTCAAATCTTTCTTTGTGACATTCTATAAAGTTGTTTTTTTTTCTTGTTTGTATTTTGCCAAGGGTTTTCAATTTTTTTATTCTGTTATCTCTGTTCAACTTTTTGACAAATTGTAACCTGTATTCCCATCACTCAGTAACTTTACAAAGTTTTGTTTTTCTTCAGGTTACTTCTTTTTTATGAGCCAAGGCAATCTTATATATATAATCTGAAATTAAAAATAATTAACAACTGTACTATTTATATGTATTTATTTGCAATATGTGGAACAACCCTTGAGTTGCATAATAAAATATCATACCACTAAATATTACTGTAAATATTTGTAATAAGCTATGGGAATTAATATACTTATCATCTGAATACTTTACCAGCATCAATTGGTTAATACCAAATCTATTGTGAAAACATTGATTTGCATAATAATATCTAAGATAATATAAAATGAGTTCATAATTGCCATTTTCCATTTTTAAAATTTGTTTTTAAAATAACTGTCATTTATATATATTTTGATGTTTTTCTAAGTGTTTGATAAAATATTATTATACTTCAATGTTTATCAGGTTCTTTCTTTTCAAAATGCACAGCATTTTTTTGTTTTTACTTTAAATTACTAGTATTATTTTTTTAATTTTAGAGTGTGTTTAAAATAATTAAATTTTATTTTGAACAGATGATATAATTTCAGTGATCTGTGTTTATTCAAAGATCTTTTTTAACAGCTTGGTTATTTATTTGACCCAGGAATTATTATTTCAAGTCCACATTGATTAGCATGTTTGTATTTCTTCTTAATTTGGTTAAAATATTTTAACTTTCTTCCACTAAGAGTCATCATTGTTTATGAGTCTTTTCAGAAAAATCTTTTGTCTATTTTTTATTTTTAACCTTTTTTGTGTGTCTGTTCCCAAACACCAGAATTGGACTATTGTGAAATAATAAAGATGAAGAAATTAATCCAAAGAAAACACATATACAATAATTAAAACATTCTAACAAAATTCAAATCAGAATTTCATGTTTCTTTTTAATTTTGAATATAGCAAAAATCTGATACCTGGAGCTGTGGTTAATTAAAAGGAGGGTTGGTCTTTCATTAGAACATATATTTATTTATTTTGTTTTACAGTCTTATGATGTCACAGGCCCAATTACTGCTCCAATCTATGGTGTACCAGTTAATAATGAGCAGCCACCACCTGGTGCACCAGTTAATAACTATCCTACTATCTATAACCCACAGGAACATCAGGCACCAGTACAGGTCGGTATTGATAAATTTTTTAATTTTTTTTTAAATAAACTTTAGGTTTTTGTATTTGTTTTGCCAAAACATGTTTAGTGATTATAAACTTAAATTTCAAACTTCACCTGATCTAAGATTTAATTTTATCCATACATTTTAAATTGATCAATGAAGCGTTAATTAAAAGTTTTCATATTATAATAAATTAGGAAATACTGATGACTGGAAATAATATATATATATATATATATATATAAGATTAATACAAATATAAAATTTGTCACTTAGCTGGTTGATGTTATTTACAGCATCCTGACCTAGCACTCGCTCTGTCCACTCATTAGGAGATATCAGTGTGTGTGTGTGTGTGTGTGTCTCTCTCTCTCTCTCTATATATATATATATATGAATCAAATCTTGTTTACATTTTAAAAAACAAACTTGTCAGTATCGATTTGTAATTTTTCAATTAATTTTTATGGGTTTTTTTTTTTCATACCAATTTTTTTTCAACTGCTTTTTAAATTATGAAGTACAAATGTTTGTATTTTGTTTTTTCCATTTTTGTTTTCATTTTTACTCATATCAATAATTGTTATAAGGTTCCAATAAGTTCATAACACCCATTTTTAAATGTTTCAATCGTTATTTTCTAGATTACTGATATTTAAATTTGAATATCCAAATTCAGACATTTTTTTTAGAAATTTTTAAAGTATTGAAAAATCCTGAACAGGATTAATAACAAAAAAATCAAAATCACTTTATCCTAGAACAATAGTCAACTAATTAGTCACATCTAGATCATTACTACTTTGGTGAAATAAAACTGCACACTTACCATGCCAAGCTAAGTCAGAATCCAGTAACAAATTCTGTTCTGTTTCATTGTTTATATCAGAAATTGTCTATTGTCAATCTTTTCCTGTTTCTAGTAACCAATAAATAAAAAACTTTCTGTCTTTTAGCTTTTAGCAAGTATTATTTTATTGTCTTCTTTCTAATTTTTATTTAGCTTTATAATATTGTTCACACAGTATGGTTTTTTCTTTTGTATTTCATATTAAATTTTTTAATTAGATTTCATTATCACTAGAAGTTATATCTTTCTGAAACAATAGTTTATATAATTGAAAATCAACTTGAGATGTTTTGTAAGTCAAACAGAAATATAAGAATTATGCAGTTAACATAGATTTTACTAGAAATGTGAAAATCATGATTTGTTTATTTGTTTGTTTATTTTTTATATCACCTATCAAAGAACCCATATTTTAATCTGATGAATTTCTTAATAATGAAAGTAATATTTTTAATGTAATTCTATTCAAATAAGATAAATAATAATGTATTTTAATGTGTGATATTTGTTTAACAGCCACAAACTCCTGTTCAACCTGCTGAACCTGTGCCTGAGGTGGTGAAAGGACCTCTACCAAATGAACATCAAGTCTTGCAAGATACCTTTGATGGTCTTGTTGATAACTGTTTAAAAGCTGCTAATAATGCGGTTAGTTTGAATGCTTAAGCAGACTTTCTTTCAACAATAAACACATACTTGATTTTATGAAACATTTTTGATATATAACACATTTTTTCATTTATAAGATTTTACAGATTCATCTGAACATGAACATTATATATTTTTGAAAAAGCTTTTCAGTAATTATTAAGTTTAAACAATGAAAGTTATATAAAATGATAATATTTATCTTTATAAATATATTATCAAACATTCAGTTATTGTTTAAATTTTGAATCCTCAATGTATACATAAATTAAAATATGAAAGTACTTTTTTGCTATAGATTTGTAAAATAACCTTTCTTTTTCACACATTTTAAGTACCTGGATTTATTACTAAGTTATAAAGTAATACTATTTTAGTATATTACTCTTCATGCTAAGGGAAAATTAGGGAAAGACTGACAAAGTAGAAATGTCTTTGTGTTACTAATGCTATTCATACATTATTATATGTAAGTTTTTTTTTAAATATTTTTTCATAAAAACTTATGTAAATTTCATTTAAGCAATAAAATGATTTTGTTTTTGCAGCAAACAAAGAGAAAACTAGAAGATGTAACAAGGAAACTTGAGGCTTTGTATGATAAACTTAGAGACAATAGTGTAAGTTGATATGAATTTCGATTTTATTTTATCTTTTGAAATTGCAAATTCATGTTGAATCATTTTGTAACATAAATATTAATTATTAAATATTAATATTCTGAGCATTGTTTAATCATTTTAATCATCAGCATTTTATAGATTTAATGGTAATTCCTTTTGAAAATTAAGACTGCATGTTTTGTACTAATTTTAATTTCTCTATTTTTCTTTATGATTTCAGTTATCACAAAACATCCTACTTGGTCTCCATCAAATTGTCCAAGCCTTACAAAAATGTGACTATAATGAAGGACTTCAAATTTATGCCCACATAATCGGTCAAGGCAATTTTTCAGAAATTGGTAGTTTTATGCCAGGTCTTAAAATGCTCATGCAGACTGCCAATAATCTCAAAGTCTATATTCAGTAAAAAAAAAAAAAAAAAAAAATATATTGGAATAATGTTTTCAGTTCATACCTGAAAGATTTGTTTTTCACTTGAAACAAGAGGGATGTTAGCTTCTACCCTCTTTAACTACCATATCATTTTTTTCTATTTTGATAAGAATGGTGGGAGAAAAACAGATTCATGCAACGTCCGTATATTTGTTTTCAACTAATGCTTACCTAACTGCTGTAAATTCCTATAGACTTTTAAAATTTAACCTTTTTTTTCCACTTTCAAATCTTCCACTTTTCTATGGTGAATCTGTCTTTGTATTATAAAAATAAATGACTGAAGCATTAATTAATTAACCTTTTCTATCCTCTGACATGGTTGGTTCATCTACCCCTCTATTCTATTGCTTTTCTTCTCAATACAATATTTGTTTTGAAAATTCAAAAATATAAATTTGTTATGATATAAATATATCATTTCTTTCCGTGTCTCTTATGATCATATATACTTAATCCGTTCTTTATTGAATGTTTCATTTGCAAATAAATTAGTCAAATAAGTGTGAATTGATGTACTTAATGCTTGAAAAGAGAGCGAAGAATTATGTACTGCTGCTAGAAAAATGTGTGCAGGAAAAAGAAAAATTGAGAAATGATTTTCTGCTTATGTTTCTAGTCAATCATTTGTAATTCATCATACGAGATACTTCTATATTGCTTTAATTGAACCAACTTTGTCAGAAATGTTGAGAAAATGGATTAAATAAGTAAATTTGTTTGGAAGTAAAAACACTTCAGTTATTTGAAATATTTTAATGGATGACCACTCTGAGATCTTGTTGAAAAAAAATCCATTTTTTTTTTTTTTTTTTTTTATTTGAATATCAATTACGTAATTGAAATGTAGCAGATATGTTCAACTTAGTGGATGAATAATCAGTTCAGAGGTCAGTTCTAAATCTTTTTAAGAAATTTCTTGGAAGAAGAAGACCAAATGTTAATAACGCAAATGTTTTGGGTATGCAAAGCCTTCCAATCATCAAAGATAAACTTCTTCCTTTCACATGGTTGCAAAAGTTAACAGAGTTTTGTAAAGAAATTGTTATTAGGCTACAAATGAACTTTTTTTATAAGATTTATTTTTCAATGTCACTCTTCTCAGTTTTTGTATCATAATTGTGAATGAAATGATAAATGAAATTCTGAGGACTTCAAAATAGTTTTGAATGGAATCGTGAAAAAGATTATCATCTTCTGAATTGTGAAAGCTCATTTCACATCAGTAATTAATGGCTTCTGCAATTTGTATTGTTTTAGCCTAACATCTCACAAATTCTGTATTCTGTTGGCAAATGTTTTTTCATGGAGATGCAATTTAAATGCATTAAAAATTAAAATTTGTAAAATTATTAAATTTAAAATATAATAAATTCTATCTAGCATGCATTTCATATACACTGTTGCTTTCATATTCATTTATTAGCATGTTATGTGGTTGAAAGAATACATTGAAATTTAATGAAATTGCATAAACTTCCATGTGAATTCTTTTTTGTAAGAAATTGAATTTCAGTATATTTTGTTTTGTATCAACTACAATAATGAATTATTACAAACATTTTCAAACTCTTTAATGAAATAATTGTTTCTTAATGAAAATAATTTTGTTGTGGCTTTGTAAAATATATTTTGACAAGTTCATCCTGGCTCTTTTTTGCATGGATAGCTGAATACATGCCTTCAGTTATCTTTTATAAACTTTGTTTACTAATGGCAATGAAAAGCAACTAAAAATTACGATGAAAGAAATACTAGTCAAAATTTAAAAAATTTGACAATGCTTCATCTAATAAAATTCAGTATCATTAGGAATTGTATGAGAAATTGATAAAGAAAATAAATATCTTACATATTTACAAACATAAAATAGTTTATTAAAGATATTTTTACAAGAATTTAAAAATAATAATTATTGTTGCTTTACCTGTTAGCAAAATGTAAGATTGGGAATTAGTACTAAATATACAAGAATGTAGTCTTTGATAACTTGTATTTATTTTCATTTTTAATGCAACTTGGAGAACCAAATATGGTTTTATTCAGGTAATTGAAACTTCATGGAATGACAGCATCTTTTATTACCCTAAATTTTTAATTGAAAATCTTAGTAAATATTTAGATAATCTATTACTTTAAAAGTTTACATTGAGCTTCTAATGAGATTTGAACAAGTAACATCAGGTTTACAAAATTCATTACACTAAAACCTGTAAACCATGGATTTTTTTGTTAGCTAGTTCATTAAATTGTTATAATTTTTTCTTCATTTTTTTTTTTATTTAGTAGAAGTTCATGAAGTGTGTTTCAGTTAGCTGCTCTTCCATTGATTCCATCACTTCCTGTCACCTTTAACATCACCAATAAATAATTTCAGTTTCTTTCTAAGTGTATCAATGAAGGGAAAATTTTAATTTTATAACAACTTCTTAAACTGATGCAGCACAAACAAAAATTGTTTTTACAAACACCTTGAATAAAATCTGTTTTAAAATGCTAAAAGAAAAGTGGTGAGTGCTTTTTAGCTACTCAGCAATTTTACAAAAAGTTCCAACTGCAATTTTTGGGTAAATGCAATAAATTTTCTATAAAATGCTCTTTTATTTGATGTCTGATATTTTCTTTGCTTATTTTAAAAAAATAGATTTAGAACATTAAAATCAATTCATTTGAGTAAATTTAATTCAGTTGCTCACTAGTGATTTGATATATATATAAAATTGAAGCCATCTCAACTGAAATCCTCAGTGTTTAATGATTCTATTTTCCAAGCTGATAAAAACATTATTTTACCATAATTATTCATGTATAATATACATGCAAACTTTAGGTCAAGAAATTTGGTGGTGATGATCTTTTGTGTATAATGCACTAAATTTGTATAAGCTAGATTTAAATTAAATTTAACATTTCTTGAACTTTTTATTCAGTTTGTATCAATAAAAATAAGAACTTATATAGTTTACATTAAGTTTTGAAACATAATTTACACAGTATTTAGAGCAAATGCAACAAGCTTAGAGCAAAAAATAAGCTCAAAGTAGGAGAAATCAAATTATAAACAAAGACACATTCTAGTGGTTAGTGGCTATTTCTTGGTAGCAGCATGAAACTGAAGTGAACATCACTATTATGTCCACATGCAGCATATAAAAGAACCAAAAAAATTTCTATTATTTACAATCACTACACTGACAACATAGTCAAAACTGTCATCAATCTTTAACAAAGATAGCAATAAAGCAGACTGAAATGTGCTTAATATCTCTGTAAATAACTTTTATTTTTAAACAAATACAGTATTTGGTTAATGATTGCAGTACAGTGCATTTTAAATTACATTAGCAACTTCATTTTATTTTTATCGTTCAGGATAAAATAAAAGTAACTGTGTACAATTTTAAAATCTTTGTAGTGTGTTCATATATAATCATCTCTGAAGTTCATAAAACTGTGACATGAAATGAAATTTGGAAGAAAATAACTTATTTCTTTTTTTTCTTACGGAAATGTGACTATTCATAGGGATAATATTAATAAAGTGTAAGATTACAGGTTAGTATTTTTTTGTTACCTTTCAACAAAAAGGAAAATCATTGTAAATACCTGGACTCCATAACTACATTAACTGTATTCTATATATCTGTCTATATTTCTGAGATGAGCTATTATGTACACTATTTATATTATTCAGACTATTGTCCTCATCTTTGTCGCCATATTTATTACGTTTCAGCCTTCTTCAGGTGGTTGGAATGTTGATATAAACTTAATGTCTTCAGCAACCGTTTTTTACCAGTGCACATATTGCAATTTTTGCTGCTATCATTGCATGTTTTTACCAGATATTATATTATTTTCTCTGATAACCTGTTCACATAATGCAGGCAGACTGTTTTCTGACTGTTGTTGTCCTCCTCCTCTTGTACCCGCCTATCCCAGTTTCTCCTGAGCCGATCAAGCATAGAAATGAATACAATATGGGAACCAGTAATAAGGAGTGTCAGAGAAAAGCAATAATAACAACAAAAATTGCTGGTAAAAACATGCAATGATAACAGCAAAAATTGCAATATGAGCACTGGTAAAAAAATGGTTGCTGAAGACATTAGGTTTATAATACCCAGAAATTCATACACGATGTCCTCAAGGACACATGGCACAGTGGATAAAGGCATTAGTTAGATCCAGTGACAGGACCCAAAGAGTGTGAGTTCAATACCTGGTTAAGGTGGAGGGGATAACTGACATCCATTAAACATGGCACGTGGAACTAGAAGAGTCTACCCCAGTGAACGAAATAAAGGGTTTAGTTTAACATTCCAACCACCTTCTTCAGGTGGTTGGAATGTCGACGAAATGTAATAAATATGGCGACAAAGATGAGGACAATAGTTCGAATAATGTAAATTGTGTATTCTATGTACATGGAAAATTTTGAATGGTAGCAGTTTTTGATGGTGGAATTCTTTGGCATAACTGGCTTTTCAAATTAATAACACTGACAGTATCAAAAAAATCTTAAATGTTTTCATGGAATATTTAAAATTGTGTTGGGAATTTTGGTCAATTTTAAGTCAATTCTTTAATGTGATTTATTCAAAAGGCTTTTTCTCCAAAAAAATAGTTGTAACCATCAGAGTATGTTCATAGCCACTTTTAATACAATGAATATATGTCATCAGGAGGATTGAACCTTGATCACCAGGCTTCCAAATGCACAATAAACATTTTAGTCAATATTCAATTAAAATCATTTAAATCATTTTCCTGTTCCTTACAAGCACTTAATTAATCTTATTTAAAATTGTGATAGACTAATGTTGAATTAATTTTAAATAATAAAAATGTAAATAAAAACAAAAGACGACAATATATATTTTCTCATGTAACAGAAAAAAAAAGTAATAATGTAATAATTTTTTTATTTATTTAAATAGGAATATACTAATTTTCTAAAAAATATCCAATGGCTACACTCAAAATTATCATTTAAAATATATAATTTGAATTTTGTGATAGCAAAAACTGGGTCAAAATTAATTTCAACATAACCGATTTACCTGTATAAAAAACGAAAAGTTATATGAACATTCTCAGAATGATTGCAGTTTATATCAATTTTACCATTGCAAAATTTTAGCATCTAAAATGTTTTTAAATTAATTTTTGAAGTTAGCATTAAAAAAGGTTTTAATTAAACCTTCAGTATTATGCTAAAAATGTCGTCCCAGTTAAACATTCAATAGGAATAAACAGTAAGATCAATGCCGCTTGATATTTTTTTATTAAATCATCATAAATTTAAAAATAAAATGGCTTTTCAAATGAAAAAAACGTTCTGTTGCACATTTTCGTAATGGTATTGGCGCACAAGCCATAAATGGTAAGAAAGTGGACTCATGGCTTAGGCTAAGTAAACTTGGCAAAATTCGTAGTAAACTTTTTCTCCTGCACAACATCCGTTGTAAACATCCAAGTCTTCCATTGCGCGTGCACATAAATAGCACAAACGGTAAATTTCATTATCTGACTGACACATCTTAGGACGGGGTACTTTAAATTCAATCTTCCTGTCGTGTGGAATGCTCTCAGTGACAAGAACTAGTGCCAAAAATAGAGAAATGATTAATGTGGATTTCATCTGAAAAAAAAAAAAAAGAAAAAAATATAATGATAATGTAATTTTGTGAAGTTGCCTTTTAATGTGTTTTTTTTTTTGTTTTTTTTTATACTGGTTCAATACATGAATTATAACATCTGATAATTTCAATGATTATTGATTTTTCTCAAATTTGCACAGCAAGAAATTCGTCTTTAAATCTTGCATTTAGATATATCTGTTGTGATTGTCAATTTTTCAATCTAGTATTTTAGGCCATGGCCTAATTTTGTTTAACATCTTTACTAGAATAAATAGCTTATTTGAAGATTTTTGGACATCAGCTTTAAAAAAAAAAAAAAAAAAAAGCGTTTATGTAAAATATTGAACTGGTTGTTTATTTTCAGAAGTCACCCTTCAAAGAGAATTTTAGATAAGTGAACACACGTGTGTGTATGTTTTTATTTAGTTCACTCAATACAAAACCCAAGAGCCACTATTGTAGAGGTTTACTGAGTGTGGGATTGTAAGAGCGGGGGACAAGAAGTGCATATGAAGATATGTAGGACATAAATCAGTTGACATCTAGATTTGAAGAGGTAATGGTCAGGAGTCTGTTCCACACAGTAAGTTCTGGAAATGAAGCTGTCTGACTGGAATTTACTCCTTACTAAAGTAACATGAAGGGTATGAAGATGATTTGCCACCATGAACATGTTATAGCCAGTCCTAACTCAAACTGTGAAGGTCTGAGCTGGTGAGGCTATGGAATGTAACTCAACATTTACGATAAAGTAGTAGGTTAGTTTTTTATCTGTGGGAAAATAATTCGTCACCCACAAGACCCTATAAATTCTTTAGTAATATGTCAAGGCTAGGAAGCACCAGGCCAGATATGGCAGTGATACTCCATTCTTGGTCTGATCTAACTCTTGTAAAGAGTAGGTGTTATGAATTTTCTGGAGCAATACAAAAAAATTGGCTATGCTTCCAGCATCTTTAGCGATGACACAAATATGCAAAATCCACTTGAGGTCTGGAGTGTAATAGATGTTCAAGGCAAGGAGCCACAGTGAGAGTATGACTGCTCATCAGGATTGGAACAAATTTAGAGTCTACTCGGTGTTGATGAAATGTTAGCTTTGTTTTGGGGCATTGCATGATACAAGCCAGTCTTTTTCCAACTGAGTGGTGACAGGTCAGAGGAGAGGTCAGCTGACAGGGTCTGAAACGTTATTAGCTTGATTTTGGAGGTACTGAATTTTTCAAAAATAGTATAGTATTTAATGAAACTCGTTCCCAAGGAAAAAAAAACCCTAAAACTTGTGGCGAAGATGGAAATAAAAAGCAATAGAGTCAAACACCAAATGACAAAAAATGGTTTCTGAGTCAGAGGATCCGCGCATACTTTCTGTTAATAGATTAATTAATACTTTAAAAATAAATATTTAACATTTATCAACCAATGGGTCGCATTCTTGCCGACAATAAAAAAAACATACTTCATGATCTCTTTGTAAGCAAAGTCTTCCTCACCAAGCTATGTGACATTTACACTTTCATCCTCACTTTCTCACACACACGTTAAGAAATCACATTTCTTTTCATTTCTTTACAAGCGCGGCTGTAAAAACTTTAACACTGATATACGATAAGAAAAATTTATTTGTAAAAACATGAAAATAAAAATATCTTATATTTTTATATTTAAACACTTTTCTCGCCTTTTTCGTTGTTGTAGGTTGATTCAAATCTGCAACAAACAAGTCAAAGTGTCTATATCAGTTGTACCCATCGCTTTTTTCTGGCCATGCCCCAAGTAAGCATCTCTAAAATCCTGTCGCCCACCTCCCCTGTAACATATAATTCTTATTATTCAAAAACTGAACTATTCGCATGGAAACCTAAAATGGATGCGTTTTTTTTCCGAAATGAAAGCAAAAGACTCTTAACCTCTCTATTTAATAAAAAATACCAAAATTCAGGGAATTATCCGATTTAAATTAAATTTTCAGCACTCAATGAACGAATTGTAGGCTATTTTATTAATTAGTAGAAGACTTTGTAGAAATACTTGATTTGGGTAAGATACCTATACCGTGAAAACTTTTAAAATTGAGGTGGGGGTGATGACATATTTTTTATAGTTTTAAAAGAAAAATTCCTTGACGTTATCATTTCAATCAGAAAAACTTTAAAATTTGTCCTTACAGAAATTATTCAGTAAGACTCCAAAATTTTTTTTTTTGTTAAGAGTTGGTGCTTCTTGCGTAATTTGATTATTTTTTTTCAGGTTTGACAGGGAAAAATTTTACAGAGAATATTTTATTTTGAAAACTTGTAATTTTTCAGTGCAATTTTGAAAATTTTCCGGGTGCTGATGGCAAAAGTGATTAAATAAAAATGTGTTTGATGCCATTTTCGCATCAGAAATATTTTAAAGTTATTTTTAAAACTGTTAGATTACGTTTTTTTTTTTTTTTTGTATGGAAGACCAAACAAGAAAAACTTATGAATCACTTCCCTCTCGGGTGATTAATAGCTTAGTCAGTAGAGTTTTATCAGGTTCCGCCCTACTTTTTAGTTTAATAAATTCTAAAATCAGAATAGTCGAGTATAATGCAAGTTTTTATAATTAGTCCTTTTTTTTTTTTTTTTTCGACAAAAACATGTGGCGGCGCAATTTACAAAGGTAATTTTTTGAAGAGATTTCAAATGCAGTTTCGGTGACCAGTTGCATAGATAGGTATTTTTTCTGAAGGGGGTTAAAATTCATGTAAAATAAAAATCAGGGGTTGCACCATACATGAATTATATATTATGAAAACCTCATTGGATGCAATTAAATATTTTATGACATCATACAGGTAAGAAAATAAAAAAAATATACAAGCAATTAATTAAACTTAGAAGTATCATTTAACTAGTTTTTAATTAATTTCTTTTTTATACTTCTAATTTATAAAATTAAAATTTATTCTACTATGTTTCATATATAGAATATAAAATTATATTGAACTATTGGTTATATAATGTTAAAGATTTATTTTTAAGCATAAACAATACCAATTTCTTGATTATTACGCTGTGATGTTCGGTATTTCTTTAATTTTTTAATTATTTCGCATACTTATGAAGAGTCGGGGATGACAGTAGAAAATGGCTACTGTGTGTAAATAAACATTTTTTCCCGATGTTTTAACCAAAAAGTAACCATTACGTTTACAAAATCCTAGGAAAAATAGTAGATTTTTAAGAGACTTAAATTTAGGTTATCTTCATGAAAATCGATAAAAAATAGCATTTATCTTTAAATTTGACTTGATCACTATTTGAAACTAATACTAAACATATTTATTTGACTGAAAAGTTCTGTTCAGTGTGTATATATGATAAATATTTATTTCTTTATAAGCTGTCGATATTATAAGATCCGGACACAAATGTTGGTTCACACGATCCATATTTCGTTGTTGTTATTGTTATTGTCATTGTCATTAAGCCGGTTTCATTCGGTTTTAACAAACACTATGAAATGGAAAACAATATATTTTTTAAGCAGTTATTTGTTTAGAACACTGATTTATTTCACAAAAAGGACAAGTGATAAATCTTAATATCAAACAAGGCAAAATAAATAAGTATAACTGATGTTAGTAGGACCCGTCCACACCTCAAAAAGGAGAGGCTGCTGTATTCTGCCCATAGAACAAAATCAAAAGGCTCTCTCGCTAAGGGAGAAAGAAAAGAGAAAATATAGACGGGCATGGGGAATCAATAAAGCTGACTCAGTCGAGATGAAAGGGGGCCAAAACAAACTGAGGAGGTTGGGAATCTCAACTTGGATCATAACCAAAGAGGCAGCCGGGAGTAGGCCAGGAACAACACTTACTCACATTAACTAGGTACACAAAAGTTTGTCTCGCTTAACCAGGGGAGGGCTCCACAGGAAACCACCCCGATGTGAAATAGGTTGACCTAAAATAGAAAATCAAGGCTAGCCTCATTCAAATGAACCAAGCTCGCCTCAGTCACCCACCTTTCGCTAAAGGTTGTCGAATGCAAGCGTTTTCTATCAGTTCTAATCTTCATCTTGAGCTGATGCTCAAAGAATCGGATCAGATTCTGATGAGAAAGATTTTTATTATTATTATTATTATTATTATTTTCTTTGATTTCTGGCGTTTCGGTTTACACATTTCTTTCCGGGTCCCGCCCAGGGACCTAAAGTTAGAAATGGCGTCATGACACTTTTCACTGACAAAAAAAAAAAAAAAAAAAAAATTACATAGATAAAGCCCTTCGTATTATTATTATTATTATTATTATTATTATTAAGTCAGAGTAAAATCCTATTTTGATGACACAAAAAATATATAGCCTATATTAAATCAAAATTATTAAATGTTACATATCTTGTAATACCGAAAATCTTAACATAGGTATTGTAAGGTAAATTTTTCTTGAAAATTCCAAAGTCCATTATTTATGTTTGTCACCGTGGCGTAATTATATATCAATTTTTTTTTTTGCTTTTTTTTTTTTTAGAAATTACGTGAGATTGGTTGTGGATTAAATTAAGGTTAGTACATTTTTTTATAGTGAGGATTAAAAAATAAATATTAAAAAAATTAAAATAACGCTATATACTTTGATTGATCAAAAACGTTTTTGTAGTTTAGCGTCTCAAATTATCATGGTTGTTATGAGCGCCATGACGCATTTTCCACAGGATTTTTTAGTGTAAATTTGTAATGAAACATTTGAATGTTATTAACATGTTTTTTTTTTCTTTTTTTTTTAATCAGAAGATTCGTATCACGCATCCTCACAATTCAACCCAACTGTGATAATTTGGTACTCAAATCAACAAAACTACCAGATCGAATCTCATGGTCCAGATTTCCAGATATATAAAGAAAGTGGGAGAGGAGAATATTTGGTGTAAAAAAAAAATAATAAAACCAACAGGAGTGCTTTGAGAACCCTAAAATAATTCTTTATGGCAGCATTAGTAGGCTTTCTTTAGTTTTTAGAGAGATTAAAAATAACGATGTGTCAGCAGTTGATTCATAAACGGACTGATAAAAAAAAATACGGATCACACTACTACTTGTGCGCCAGAGACGCGTCTTTCGATGATATGAAAATGAAGCAAATTTGTGGCGTTAATTTCTGTTTCCTTATAACTTTAAATGTTTTTTGACATCGATAATTACAAAACAAAAAGTTGTTGATGAGGGTTAAGTAAAATCACAAATCATTTTTCTGATTTCGTACACTTTCCTGAGTAATGCAATTTAAAGCAAAGAGATGCAATATAGTTATTATTATTGAATATTGATATTAATAATAAAATAATGAAATAAAATAAAGATGAAACTAAATATAATTCAACTGAATAAAATATAATTTTGGGTATGAGTTTTTTGCGTCATTGTTTTTAAAATGGTAAACTTAAACACTAAAGTGCACAATAAGAAAAGTCACATGAAGTTGAAAAATAAATTTTGGATTTTGTTTAAATGCATAAAGTAGACAAGATGCAACACATCTAATAAAAACTAATTTTAAATATTAGGTATCCGTTTTTTTTTTTTTTTTTTTTTTTTGTGGGGTGGGGGGTATGCAGTCTGTGTAAAAGGACGAAGGAAATATTCTATGACTTTAACAACACATATTCGTTTGTACTGGGTTACCAAAGCTTTCCTTCTAAGAATTGCTTGAAACTTTAAGATTTTGTTTGTTGCATTAGTTTGGTAGTTTCAAAATAATTTAAATATCTTGAATTTTCTTTATGGTGTGGTATAGCTTAAGTATTAACCTATTTTTAAGTAAGAGCATCTTCATCAAGTTAAAATCGTTTGGGAAAATTATGTTCTTTTCTTTTTCTTTTTGTATCTTTTTCGGTGACTTTTATTTTTCTTCCATTTTTTGGGATATCAACTTCCGACTGAATTTTTTTTCTGAGCTAGAAGAATGATTATTTGAGCGAATGTAAAGGAAGATTAACAATCATTTCGTATTCCACTAGTAAGGAGGAAGTTTCACTCAGTTTCTTCCGAAGAAATGTTACTGAGAGGATGCTTCTCCGATCATTATGATCTTAACTTCTTCAAATATAGGGTCAACATATGCCCCTAATATGTAGGGTACTTCTTCCCTTTACGCGCTTACAACAACATTATTCAGTAAGCATCTGCCCTGAGAGGCTCTTGGGCCTCTTATTAGGTAAAAAATAGTATAAAATAGTAAAAAACAGTTTTATATGAACTGGATTCTTGTCAACGTATAATTTGGTGTTGCCATTAATTAGTCATAAAAATATTTGAAAAATATTAGAATACGAGAAAAAATCGTTATTAAATTAAGCCGACAAAGCTTCTTTTATTTTCATTGTATTTTCGAATAAGTTGTTGTACAATCAATTCAAAATTGTAAATAAACTCTCCAAAGTTCATGTTTCGGTTTTCGTCCAATATTTTCGACTATCTTCGTAATGACGAGGATAGTCGAAAAAGTTGACAATATTACCACACAGATGGTGTAGCTATGGGTTCACCTCTCGATGACTCTTTGTCCAAATTCTACGGTAACCAAGTGCGTTTTAACTATAAATAAGATGAAAAAGCCATTAACAAATATAATTTAGAGATACACATCACTTAATGATTCAAGTAAATAATTTATAATTTATTGTAAAAAGTTTAAAACATCTAACCTAATTATTACAAATAAATTAATCCACCTCTCGTAAAAAAAAATCTTGCTTATGAATTCTCATGTCTTTAGGAGATTTTTTTCTCAAAATCTATATCTATATTAAATTCTTATACTGGCCATATAAGTACCACAGGCTCTCGTAGGTTAACGCGTCAATTGATGATATCAACTCATGTCACAATCAAAATACAACTGTTAACATAAGAGAAATATTAGTATAAAAGACCATAATACTATACACGGGGCCGGTGGGTACAACGACCAGGAATGGCAAGCCTGATTGAGGGCCCCAGTCAGTACTTTTTGACCCTCGCTATCTTATCAACATTTGCTTTTCCTATTTACATTTATATACGTTACAAATTAAACTAAGCACAACTATTAAAGAAAGACAAATTTTCGCGGAATTTGAGGTCCTTTCTTTTTTTGTTCAAATCCGTGAATTTGTTTTGCTCAATGCTAAGTCTCGAAAAAAACACTATATAAAATTTACTATTTTTTATCTATAATGTTGAATATGTTAAAATTATTCAACTTTTTAACAAGAAAAATGTCAAGTTGATATTAAAAATGCCGGAAAAAATTGAATGATCTATTATGACATGTCTCTGTATTTAGATACATTATATTTATTTTTAATTTTTCTAGTTGATTTGTTCACCCATATTGTATATGATCCATTATTGTACATAATTAGGTTAGAATAACATTTCTATTTTATATGAATATTAACTTATGATGTAGTAAATAGTAACATGATATGGTAGAGAGGGGGCGTATAATATATTCGGGGGGGGGGGTATCACGAGACCTTCGTACCGGCCCTGACTATACAGCACTCACTGCAAGGAAAGACACAAAATACTCGAAGTTATTATTATACAAAAGAAATAACCTGTGTTAAATAAAATATCTTTTACCATAGAGACGGTATTTTAAAGTATATATAAATTATTTGATATGTATATAAATTAATACTTGTAAAATATTTGAAGCATTTATTTTCCAACACAGTCAAGCTCTGTGAAACCGTTTTACACATGTATCGTATACTTACTTATACGATACATGTATATTTGAATTTGAAATGTAGCGTTCCAAAATTGTAGGATTGTAGCCAAGGAAATCTTCTCTACACACTACAATTTTTTATATTTTAGTACTGTAAAATAAAGTTTGTTTTTAGTTAAAGGTATAATAAATAAATGTTTTAATCGTCTAGGTTGTTTTTTTTGTTTTTGTTTTTGTTTTTGTATTTTTTTTTTTTTTTTTTTTACACGTTCTTTTGAGAAAAGTGTATTTTTAAGAAAGTTAAACGGTTTGTAAAAAAATTGTTACAGCTGTGTAGCTTTTAGATTTAGCGGTTAAAAAACCGCAAAAATTATTCTGTGAATTGTTGCGGATTCATTTTGAGTTTGTGGAAAAATATTTTTTGGTATTTACTGACCAATCAGATACGTGGTCTCATACCCTTGTAAAATTTGGAATTGTGGGGGGGGGGCTCTAGGAGCCTCTATTTTCTAATAAAAGGCGTCAGGGTCAGCAGATAAGGTAAGAGAGCATTTAGTCGTGAAGGCAGAAAGCACTAAAAAGGGTCAGTTGCGAACAAGCCGGTCAGCTGCAGGGAGCGGAATGAATTTTGACGTTTACATGCGAAAATCACCGCCGTGACAAGGAGAGAGAACAAGACATTCGCCTTTCAACGATAACGAAAAGAAAACAAAGAAATTCCTAAATATTGTTAAGGTCCCAGTGAAGCACGTGGGTAGCCAAACAGGTTCGTGGGATAAGTCAAAGTAGTTTTTCTATTAGGGGGATAAACCTTTTATTTTTCTCCCCTTTCTGAATTTTGTTTTCTTAAAGTTTTTTTTCCTTTTCAAAAGTATAATCCTTTTTTGTCGTATATTTTAATTGTTATCCTACTTATTGTGTAAGCACACAAAAGGAATTTTTTGTGTAAGCTCTTGTATGTAAATTTTGTATTTATTTTATTTTGTGTACTTTAATAAATGTTTGTCCTTTTAAATTTTGCGTAGTTGTCGAGTCTTGTTTTTGCGTCTTCTTCAACGTTAGCCATAAGAGAAGCATGTATTATTATTTTCCCATTTTATCTTTAACTAAATTTTTGTATTTGGCATAAAAATTTAGGTTTCTGTAGTGAATTAAAATTTTTGTAACAATTAGTTTTTTGACAGTGATGGAGACGTTCAAAAATACTCGAATAGAAACATAAATTGAATCAATTGGCTATGCAAAAACTTATTCGAAAATTAGAAAAATACAATGAAAAATGAAACAGATAGACCTTGTTGGTTGGATCTGTGAAAAAATGTTTAAATGAATTCTTGCTACCTTAATACACACATACACACACAAACACATATAGTAGGAAATTTAACGGCAGCGTGGAAAAATTCATCTAACGCGTTTCGACTTTCAAAAGAACTATCATCAAACCAAAATAATGTTTTTATTGATAGGATTACATATATATATATAAACTAAAGAATTAGGTTATGAACTCAATGACAATCACAAAGAAGAAAATTGTGCAAATTCCAAGAAAAAGAGTTTCTTTTATTTTTAAAATTATAAATCATTCGTGTTATTTCCCGCCCTCAATGACCTTAAGTGAAAATAATGGGCAAAGGAGAAAGTAACATTGACTAGCTGTTACTTGGTGTTATAAAAAGGAACAATTTATCAACTAAGTTGTTAAATGCAAGATTTCACTTTTTTTCATGCAAAAAATTATTGCGATTCTTGGTTTTGCTAAAAAGGCGTACCGTAGTGCATTTTCCTCTTAGTGCAATGGAGTGTTGCTACCTAGGCTACAGTTACATTTTGTTTACATCAAAGACCAACAAGCTGGAACTGATCAAATTGTTGAATACAGTAACAAAACCGATTAGTACGAAAGAAAGAAAAATTGTGATCAAATGTAAAAATTGACTTAGTTTCCGAAAAAGAAAAATATAGAATAAAGAATGAAACTTACATTTTTTCAGTTCGGCTGACAGAGTATCTACGACACGAATACAAGCCAAAAAGCTTTGTCAAAATGGTTCCTGCTGGAAATATTGTTCAGCTGATGAGAATCAGTCTTTATATAATATCGTTCGCTTTTCGACCGTGGGCTGAAACCGCACCCTAAATAAAATATTATGGACTCCAAGACTCCACCCAATCAAGTCTATTTGTGGACTATTCTTTATTGGCTTTATCCAAATGTTGATTTTTGTGTCAGTGAAACAAGACTCCTCCCATTGCCATCTTATTTTTTTTTTCTGACTCCATCTTCCAATATGTTAATGGCAGTTCATTTTTAATTCATCGAAATGAACATTTTTTTGTATTTCAACATCTTTGATGTGCAGTATTGAATAACAAAAACACTTGAAAGACACTAAAAAAAAAAATAAACGAGAGAGTTAGAAACATTTCATTAGCAATCTACTGAATTTTTATTGAATATTTGGATAAAGTTAAAATCCAGTCGTGTAAATAAAACAAGAGTACTGTACTGTAGTTGTCTTTTACAGAAAAAAAATGATCTTCAGAATGATAGAATCTTTTTATTATAGTCTGTATAGTAGTATTTCTTTTTCCGTGTTCCATGTCCCTTCAGGACGTAGGCGACAATGGCTCTCCACAATTTCCTGTCCTTTGTGGCTCTTAATGGATTTTGTCTTTTTGTTATATCTCCTAAACCTTGTTCCGCCATTCATTTACTCAAGCTCGTTAGGTAGGCTAAGCGTTGATTTCCTCTATCGCTCTTGCCTTCAATCTGTCCTGTGAGTATCAAATTTTCCAAACCCCTTCCTCATTATGTGTCCTAGTACTGAGAAATATGAGAAAGGAAGACATTTTAAATATGTAAAAACAGATAAAATATGAAATAAACACTTTATTTAAATTATGAACTAAATTTTTATTCACTCTTTTATTGGATGCCATCCCGATATGGATGCCCAGGGCCGTCGTACTTTCTGCCCCACCCACTTCTGGAAGCTACTGTGTTAAGTATAAGTTTTCTTTTCACTGTCTCAAAACATTTCGTTCAATTACAACTTTTAACGATGTACATTAAACAAAGTATATATCGACTTAAAGAAAAACCATTTTAATGAAAATAGAAACTATGCTTGATTATACATCTAGAAACTTTTTTCATTGTTAGTTCCTTCAATACAAGACTCAAGGGTTACTAAATGAGATTGTTGTAAGGGAGGGGCAAGGAGGAAGTAAGAAATTCATATTACGATAGATATCGGTTCTCCTTGGACTTAAAGAGGTCAAGATTGTAGTTGTCAAGGAAGCATCCTTTCGGGAGTTTGTTCCGCAAAGTAACAGTTCTAAGGTAGAAGCTACCTAAGAGGAACTTGTTCCTTTCAAAGGAACACGAAGGGGATTCGGATAGTTCAGAGTCTTCAGTGTAGAGCTTTGTTTTTCGAACAGTACTTGTTATCTGTCGTGGAAACCACTAATTTGTTACAATAGTCGGGGAAAATGAGACTTAATTCTGTTGTGAAAATGACAATTTGGTTGTCAAAATTTCGTTGAAGAGAAGTTTCGCGGCCGATTCTGAGTTCATGCTCGGTCAGGGTTTCAGATGTTTTTAGGTGGCGTCGCGTCTCCTAGTGCCTAGGGTAGTGTCTTCTACTCCCGTTGATGGTCGTATTACAGGGATTTTTATAACCAAAGGTCGGCTCCGATTTACCCGAAAAATTTCGGCGGTCAACACAAGGATTTCAGATTTCAATCGGCTCGACTAGCCATTGGTTAAAATATCACGTTTATCAGTTTATATATATATATATATATATATATATATATATATATATATATATATATATATATTGGAATAATGTTTTGATACCACAAAACAAATATAACGATTTAAAGAAAAATGAATTTTTTTTTTTTTTTTTTTTTTTTTTTTTTTGGACCATTTTTTTTTTTTTTCGTTGGCAAATGATTTTAAACAAATAATGAAAACGGACCTATGGTTGAACACGTCTAAAATTTTACGAAGATATATATACGTAAATTAAAATAAATTTACGATTAAAATAAATGCGTAAATAATGAATTAATAATAATGAACCAACCTGAGCAGTAAGATAGGAAAATAAGTTGCTCATATATCAAAAAATAAATTTAGCGATCGTGAAAAATTCTCCTTTTGTTTAGAAAGCGATGGTTTAAATAATTTGAGGCAGATGGCTTTGGAAGCCGTATATATACCTTCGTAAAATTTTAGACGTGTTCCAACCATACCATTTTGGCGTTCTTTTCGTTTTCATTATTTGTTTAAAATCATTTGCCAACGAAAGACCCTGATGAAGCGTTGGCCGAAAGGTACCTAGGTCCTGCAAAAAAAAAAAAAAAAAATGGTCATACAAAAGAAATTCATTTCTTTTAAATCGATATATATATATATATATATATATATATATATATATATATATATATATATATATATATATATACAGTGCTATTCGATAAAAGTGACGCACCTGATTTTTTTACTAATTTTTAATCTTACGAATATATATACCCCTTCCCGACCACCTAGTAAAAAAGTTTACTCACCCTAAGGTATTCTATTGATAATTATAATTTTAGATATAAATGAGATTTACGGAAAAAACTCTGTGCAAAAAAGTGACTCACTTATTTCCTGCAACTAGTAATCAATATAAACATAACCGAACAGCTTTAAATAAAGAATAATAGAGGTATAATTTATTTATAATAGGTAATATAGTTCGAAATATTTAATAATCTATGGGCCCTCCTTTATTTTGAATAAACTTTTCAACCCTTTTTGGCATTGACTTGATTAGGTTCTGGCAAATCTCATCTCCAAGCATTGAATTTCATTCGGATATGAAATTCACAATCAAATCCTCTTTGTTGCTCAACTGTTTTCTCGAGAGCCTATACTTTATAATGCTCCATAAGTTTTCTATGGAGTTGAGGTCAGGAAATTGGGGCGGCCATGTCATAACACTCACCTGCTTCTTATCAAAGTATTCCTTCATCAATTTTGATTTATGACAGGGAGCATTATCCTGCATAAAAATGAGTTTGGTGGGGTCGATTTTCACCCTTTCAGCAGAAGAGAACAGACAAGACTCTAAAATTCTCTTGTACTGCTCGCTCATGAGGGTCTTTTCAATAGGTTTTAAGGAACCAGTTCCATGAAAAGAAAAGCATACACAGAACATTATACTGAACGCATGCTTGACAGTACTTACTGCTAAATTCAAAGAGCTTTCAAAGCTTCTTTGGATTTTAGATCGCTTATCCTTTGAATCTAGCTCAACTTTCGTTTCATCGGAGAAGAGAACATTCTTCCACTCTTCTACGGTGAAATTTTTGTAATAGTGAGCCCATTCAAGTCTGTTGGCTTTGCTTATTAGCGGCTTAAACCTTCGTGTACAAGATTTGTAGCCTTGTTCTAACAGCCACCGACGGACTGTTGAAGAGGCAAGACTAACACCTTGCTCTTCGCTTAGACTGGCTGCAATTTCTTGGCTAGTTATAGTTCTATTCTTCGCAACTTCTCTCTTGATTACCCTGCCAGTTGTATCATCAATCTTTTTCTTTCGTTCCCTTGTTTCCTTCCTTGGGGCAGGAGTGATATCATTATGTGCCCTAAGCACTCGAGAGACAGTTGATTACGAGGTTATAGCAATTTCTGCAATTTCTCTCGTAGACTTGCCTGCTTTTGAGAGGGCAATAATAGATGCTTTGTGGTTCTGAGTGGCTATTTCAAGCTGTTTTTATACTGTATGAGGCTTTTTGGAATATTCTGGAATACTCTAGATTTAATTTAAGCTGTTCTAGAATTCTCTAGAATATTGTTCTGAGTGTATTGTAAAATAGTTTTCAATATTTTGTCAAAAGCTCTTTAAATTTACTATTTTAATCATTAGAATGCGATATCTGAGTCATTTTTTTGCAGAGTTTTTTTCCTGAATCTCATTTATATCCAAATTTATAATTATCAATAGAATACCTTAGGGTGAATAAACTTTTTTCCTAGGTGGTCAGGAAGGGGTCTTTATATTAGTAAGATTAAAAATTATTTTAAACCCCAAAACAATAGACAAAAAATATTTTTAGTAAAAAAAAATCAGGTCAGTCACTTTTATCGAACATATATATATATATATATGTGTGTGTGTGTGTGTGTGTGTGTGTTGTAGTAGAAAAAAACACTTATGTTTTTCTTTCCCTTCTCGTCACTTTCACTTGACTTGTTCAAGGAGCTTTGCACGCAGGGAAGCAAAATTCAGGTTTCAGTAAATTATTTTATTACCAAGAGCCGAAATTTACTCAGAGAGAGAAAAAAATTAACAAAGGTTAGCAACATTTCATCTGTGGGATAAATATTGCAGGATGGAGAATAATTCATTATTTTCAGTGATTCTCGATGTAGTATTAATCAGTATCCCCCCCCCCCACTCCCTAAGATGCTACTAATTGGGATGTTTGGAAACTCTCGGTACTCATTATTAGCACAGTGGGGTTTTCAAATACCCCACGTCTTAAAACACTTCACTTCGTTCTTAATTTTCTTGTCTTGAGTGTTCTTATTGAATTTTAGAATAAATGTAGAAGTGTCGGGTAGGGGAGATTATATTGAATTAAAAGGCCAATAAAAAAATGAATTTGTAAGTTTCAAAAATTCAAATATGCAAATGAAAAACAGGTTCCATTTTATTTTCAGTAAACAAAAAATATAAAGTACTTGTAATTCCCACAAAAAAACTAAATCTCGGAACTCCGTCTACTTGAGAGAGGAATTTATTGACTAATCATGAAAATTTGTTTGCTGCTAAATTAATTTTTTTTTTTTTAAATTAAAATTAAAAACATTTGCGGGGTGTTTGAATACCCCACAACAAAAAACGGAGGTTTAATGTTTCTGGTAAGTTAAAGTACAGTGAGCTCATCAATATTCTTGCCCATTTACCCGGTGGCCCAAATCGCCCGCCTATAGCGATTTTCTAAGCGTAGCTTAGATGTGGCACAAGGCCGAATGTATGGGGCACCCAGTGAGGATCGAACTCACGACTCAGTTGCAATCGTTTTAGCGAGACAAGCTTGCTAACCATTACACCGCCTCGAGGTGCCCAATCGCCCACCTATAATAATTATTTAAATAAAACTAAAAAGTAGCAGAAAGAATCGGCGTGACGAGAACACGTTATGTTAAGTTTTCAAAAATCTTTTCCGTCAACTTTTGTTTATTTGATATTTGTATTTTCCAACATCAAAAAGAATAATACTTGACAAAAATTAAGAGATCTCTTTTCACATAAAGAAAATGAATAAACAATTACGAAAATCCTGGTTGAAAAACTAAAATCAGAATTTTTATTTGAATAGAAACTTTAAGAGATTAAGAGTAAAAGACAAAAATAAAAAATAAAAAAATTCACGCCTCATGACAAGGAATTTGTAAGTTGACAAGCTCCCTTACAAAAAGTAATCGAAACAGACATTTAATCAATTTAAAAAAAAAAATGTAACGTACTTTTAAAAATGCAAAGATTAAAAATTAAAATAAAATCTCATTTTATTATTTGCTTGCTTAATCTTACACGAGGATTAAATCTGACATCATATCAGAAAGAGAGAAAAATAAGAAATTGAGAGAAAGAGAAAGAAAGAGAATAAAAGACAGAAGTTTTGTCAGTTTTCTTACTTTTCTTTTGTGTTCTATGAAAATTTCTTTACAGTGTTCAGATGGTTTTACTTATTCAGAAAAATTAAAATTCTGAAATAAAGAATCAGATATAAATTTTGAAGTTCTACTAAACAAAAGTTTTTGAAGTTATATGCACCGATAACAAATTATTTCAATTTTATTTTAAAAATTGTTAAAAAAACATTTCTTTTTTTAGGTTTAATTTTCATCTCTTACGATTTTTTTATTTCTTCATTTTTTAAAAATATTTTTGTTTGTGTGTATTTCTAAAACCCGAGTTCGAAAAATTTAAACCACTGTCACATTGTCAAAAACAGTTCAAAGGAAAGGAACGAATGAATAAAAATCTAGTTGTGTCATGATTGCCCACGTCCTGAAGTAGCACAGCACATAGATTTTATTTTTATAAAAATTTCAAAATTTCATATTCCCTATAGTGAGGATATAAGACAAGACTCACAAGAGTAAGACATATTTTGTGATATGTAAGAGACAATTCTAGAAATTTGTCGATGTTTCATCATTCAGCAACGTAATTAAAGCGAAAGATGAAATAAATCAATTTTAGAAATTAAATTGAAAGCGCGCGCACATGCAAACACACACAGACACTCACTCACTAACACACTTACTAATCTGGTTGTGTCGAGGTCGAGGGATGTACTTTTCAATAGTGACTCCAGCTGCGTTTCTTGTTATCCAATCAGCAGACTCAACTTTGTCAATTTGTTTTGGTAAACATCTGCCAACAATGAAGGATGAGGTTCAGTTCGAAATAAAGATCAGCATCGGCTATTTCAGTGGGATCTCATTTTTAAATTTGCATGGTTTCATTCTGTTTGAATACGAAAGACATTTAAAAAAAATATTTACTAGATCACACTGTTGAAAAAATTTATTTTGTTTTTTATTTAACAACACTATGTACATTTTTTATTTCATAATCAAGTTTCAGAAACAAACAATAAATAAATATCGTGAAGAACAGTCAATACTCAATTTAAAAAATGGGGTTGTTTCGAATAAATACGTCGAGTAGACAGTAAAGATGTGGAGTTGATAAATCTACTTACAAATACATGGTAAGTAAAGTAAACTTAACTTACTTGAGTTTACTTTACAATACATTGTAAAAAAGTAAACTTATCAACTCCACATCTTTATTCGCCATATTCCCAGCAGGCAACTTCGGTTAGGAAAATCTTTGAAGTTTACTTAGCAGCTAAGTCTTCTTAGCTCTATTGCTTGTGTGTGTGCGTGACGAAAATCGCACCATGATTGAAAAACCAAAAATGTGGAATTACGAAAATGTGTATGGAATCGAAACGACATCTTTTGACAGCTCCCTCAAGATGACTCTAAAGTTAAATTATTATTTTTTGTGTAATCACAAATGATGCTGGAACCGTTTGGTGTTTTGAAAACATTATTTTTCAAGTCTATCATTCCTCGGTAAATAATAATATTTGCTTATCTTTGCATCATCATTTGTCGTGATAACGGTTACTGGGGTATCCACATCCCACCCCACCATTATGCTGTTCTTATTTACACACATATACACACAATTTGTCGATGCAACCAACAACTGAAAATAAAAGCGATTTAAATTCAATCATTAATTAATCAATATAGCGAAGACGGAAATAAACACCAACATGGTCAAACATCTAATGATAAAAATGGTTTCTGAGTCCGAAGATTCGTGCATCCTTCCGATTCATAAATTAATCTTAAGAAAATAAATATTTAACATTGTTCAACCAATTGGTCGCTTTCCCGCCGACAATAAAAACATGCTTCGTGATCCCTTTGAAAAGTATATAAGCAAAGTTTATAAACCAGACAAGCCAGTAAGAAACGTCAGCAGACGATAACAGTGCACGACGGCGACTTAAAAGAGTTTCCTTTACTCATTCACCCGTCTTCTTCATCAAGCTACGCGACACTTGCACTCTGCCTCTCCATGCTATTTGCTATTTCCTCCTCACTTTCTTATGTGTCAATCACATTTCTTTTCATCTGAAAAAACAACTACAAACAAGGAACACGCTGAGAAAAATGTAGTTGTAAAAACACGAAAATAAAAATATTTTATATTTAAAAACCTTTCTGGCCTTTTTCCGCAAGAAATTATCACACTATATATCAATATGCTCAAATAAACCTAAATGTCTAAAAATCGTACCTTTTTCTTTTCGGTATCATTTTTAATATTTTAATTAATATCTTGTTTTTTTTTTTTCATTTCCCCGTAAACAAAAATTGAGACATCAACTACAATAGCAGAAATAACTAAAAATATACTTTTATCACGCCCCTAAAACGTGTTATCGACTACTACTCCTACTACACGCGCGCGTGCACACACACACACACACACACACACACAGCAAAAAAAATATACGTCGTTATATACATCACTAGCAGTAGAGCCCGGCGTTGCCCGGGGATATAACAGTAAGAGATAGATCAAGTATCCACAATCATAAAGATTGAAAAATAAAATTGACGAAGATTATTGTTTAAGGTTGACGGACACGCATGTCTTTAATTAGTTTTTTTTTTTTTTTTTTACGAATTGGTCAAACCCAAACAAAAACATTGTTTTCAATCGTTATGAGTCTCCCGATTGAATAGAATTTTATTATAAACAATTGTCTTGTAAATGGAATTTTTAAAGCATTCTGAATGTAAAAATAAAGAAAAAAGTGTGCAAGACAATAAGAAACACTACATGCCAAAAAAAAGTGAAGTTTTGTTGAAATCGGTTAAAATGTAGGTAGCCTTTCTGTAATCTTTTAGTTTTACAATTTATGATTTGTACTTATTGCATACAGTAATAAAAATTGCATATCTTGCTTGTGGTGATTCATATTAGAATTCTGATTTGAATATATTTTCCACTCGTTGTTTCTAATACAAAAAATATTAACTTTATTTGGGTTTATTAATTATTATCTAACAAATCTTATTCATTTAGTAGCCTTTCTGTAATAATAATCTTTTACAATTTATGATTTTTACTTATTGAATACAGTAAAAATATTGGACACCATGTGTATTTAAAGTAGTTTCCCGTTCCGGTTATTATTTTTAGTTAGGACTTGTGTATGTTTAGATTTCATTATCTTTCCTTAAAGATGAAGAATTTATGTTTGTATTCGTACAATCAGTAGAGATCGTTAGATTATTGTTTAAGGTTGACGGACACGCATGTCTTAATCAGTTTTTTTTTTTTTTTTTACGAATTGGTCAAACCCAAACTCAAACAAAAACATTGTTTTCAATCGTTATGAGTCTCCCGATTGAATAGAATTTTATTATAAATAATTGTCTTGTAAATGGAATTTTTAAAGCATTCTGAATGTAAAAATAAAGAAAAAAGTGTGCAAGAGAATAAGAAACACTACCTGCCAAAAAAAAAAAAAAGTGATGTTTTGTTTTATCGGCTGAAAAATATAGGAAATCCGATCCCATATTTAAAGGAACCTACACACACAAACAACCCGATGTGAGTTGTCGCCTTCCATTTTCACGATGTCTCTTAATCGTGTTTTCAAATTGATTTTGTGCAAAAACAATTATATTTTTCCCATTTTTGGCGCTGTTAGAACCACCACAAGGTAATTTTATGTAGTCCTGTGAAGTTTTGTTGAAATTGGTTGAAAAATGTAGGAAATCCGATCCAATATATAAACGTTACAGGCACACACACACAATCTACGTTTTATAATAAGTAAGATCTACGATATACACAGCGCCGCTTGAAAGTTAATGACCCCCAGACATGATCGTTTTTATTGTGAACAAATTTAAAAGAAGCCTATTATTAAATGTGCATCCAAACACCAATTTGTAAAATAAACTTTCAAAATAAGAAAGACGAACAAAAATATTATTTATTTCCCTAAAACTGAAAATCCGACGCGTACAAAAGTATGTGAACCCTACCCGACCCTGTAATGCTTTCCCAGTTATAACGTTATTTTGTTTCGTTTTTACTGCTAGTCAATTTGTTCTATTGTTATCGTTCAATTTTTTTAAGTAACAACAACAACAATAATAATAATAAAATTTTCTCTTTATATAATATATATATATATATATATATATATATATATATATATATATATATACATACACACACACACACACATACACATATATAAAACAACAACATTTATAATAATAATTATAAAATATTCTAATAATAATCTTATATTTATTTATTTAATTTTATTAATATTATTTAAAATGTATATATAGCATTATATCGACGCATTTAATTTCGAACTGTTTACTCCGACATCCAAAATCCGCCTGACCCGGGGTGGTAGCACCTGTTAGAGTCTCAGCTATGGGCAAATAGTGTCTACTAGGGCTGACCAAGCTCATTAGTGTTATAGAACACGATTGGTCTAAGAGATGGAAAACTCTTAGACGAAAAGCCTGAGGTATATTGTCTGCTTCGTCTGTGGAATTTATTTTCACCGACTGAGTGTATCAATGGTTTCGAAAAGTGTGGATGATTCTGCAAAAGCCTTCACCACTTTAATCAAATCACTTGTGTGGGTTTTCTGGCGTTTTACCTTGATTCGTTCTTATCCACACAATTCATTTGCAAGGTCTGCTGGCGAGAGAGTGAAGGCGACGGGGTCAGGTAAAGGATATTACTGGAAGGCTCTAGCTGGAGCTCTACACAGTGGCAGACCGATGGGTGATGACCGTTCTTTCACAAACCCATGAACAATTGTGATGTCCGTGTCCTCCATCGGTGACAAAGCAGCCCTATTTACGATTGCACTGCTTTCCCTATTATGGGGAGGGGGCCATAAAATGAGCCCTAAACACGGCTTGCTGACACAGATTGGCAGCCCGCTGCAGCTGTCTGGTTAGCCAATAAAGCAGTCGAAACAGCAAGAAAGATCAGAATATATATAAGAAAAATTTTCATTTTGGATCCTGGAATGTTCGCAATATTCAGGGCAATAATTCTGCACCAGAGAGTAAAACAGCTCTTGTTTCTCTCGAGTTGAAGAAATATAACATCGACATAGCGGCCATTAGTGAAACACGTCTGACTGGTAATTCTCAGCTTAGAGAAGAAAAAGGTGGATACGTATTTTTATGGGCTGGAAAGACTGAGAAAGAGCCACTAATACCTTCTACCAGCAACCCAGCTGTCGTAAGATCATATGGATGCATCCTCGTTCGATAGACTGGCATCTGATCGACTACGTCATCAACAAAAGACGGGACATAAAAGATTTTAAGATAACGCGTTCATTCCTCACAACATGCTATCTGTCAGATCACGCTCTACTTCGGAGTAAAGCTACACTGCATCTGCAAAAGCGAAGGATTATAAAATCTACAGTGCCCAAGCGCATTAACGTCCTGCCTCTTAAATCGACTGAAACTAAAATTGAGCTCTCTGACAAACTTGATGCTGCACTTGATTCTGTAAACATTACCAATGATATCGAATCATCTTGGAAGGCTCTGCGTGATGCCACATATTCTACATCCTTGAAGGTTCTCGGCCTGCTACATCGTAAACATCAAGACTAGTTTGATGACAATAATATAGAAGTTCAGCAGCTTATAGATCAATTGCACTCTTCTCATAAAACATGGATTGAGGACAAGAACTCGTCCGATAAGAAGATCGCTTACAAGAAGTGTGTAGTGGACCGTGGATGTGATGTTGTTGAGTAGAAGTAGAAGAACACACGTGAGTTAAGATTTTCCTGCTAGCCGTCCCAACTACATGAGAAAGTTGGACTTTAATTAAGTCCAAAGAAGGCAAAGAAAAACAAACACAAGTCCGATAAATATATGTAAACAAATATATGTATTAATAACAACAAGAAATGTACAAGTTACATGGACAGAGTGCGTGTGGTAAATATTATATGTGTGTGTTGTGTTGTGGTGAGTGTTCGTACGTACGTGTATAGTGCTTAACGTGTTCCCAGCATTTGGGAAACGCTGTATCTGTGAGCGTTCATAGCTGCGAGGTGGAAAGCCTGAGGAAAAAGAGGAAGAGGCGAATGGTCAGCGACTCTTTATAGCCAGGGAAGAGAGACCCCTGGTGAAAGGGTTAACGAACTAAAGGAGGAGTTAACTCCGACAATACCTCACACCAAATTAAAAGTTGTAAGGAAATGAAAATATGTAAGAAAAAAGTTCATGAAAGTTTTGAATATTGTCCTTGTGAGCTGAAAAGAAAATGTGTCAGAAGTGTGGTTGAGATACGTGATTCGACGAAATGTGCTTGTGTCAGGGTGCAGTTTTTTTCTCTAGTGAGTCAGAGTTGGGGCACGTCCTGTAAAAACGTCGGTAGTGGTCTGCGTTTGCTCTCAAAATTTGTCTTTTTTCCAATGCTCCACCTTGAATTGGCTGTGTCGATCCGTCCACCTGTTTGCTGGACTGGTCGTAGTTTTGTTTGAAAAACGAGGTGGTTCGTGTGGTATGCATGGATATAATTGGTGCACAAAAATGAATAGAAGCAGCGTCATCGTGAAGTTGAGCTGAATTTCTACCGAGTGTCGAATGCATGTTTGCTAGTATTGTCGATTGAACATCGTTCTCGCAAATTCTCGGTTTGTTTGAGTCGCGTCATTGCAGAATGAGATAAAGGACGGTGAGTTGCCTTGGACATCTGAAATATGTGCAGTGTGTAGCACAATGTGAGTAGATGTGTTGTCGCTGTAATGAAAGCGTGGATTTGTTATCAACTGACGTCGTGTTGAATTAGATCGCCAAATGTGTGTTTGAGAAGAATCGCCGAAATTTGTTGAAGAGATTGAGAAGATTGAGAGGCTAGCTTAATTCCCAAAATGTGCGTAATTCTGTGAGTCGAATTAGTATAGGCGATGTTGAATTGCAATGTCATGGCGAGGTTGAAAAATAAAATTTGCTAATTAGTGATTATGTAGTAAACCTTTACAGCAAATTTTATGTGAAAGATGCGTTGAAAATGTTTTTCGAAACAGTGAGTCGTCCGAAAGTTTGAAGCATGGTAAGCATGCAATGGTGTGAAAATGTCGCCACGTGGCGTAGAAAAAATGTATGCGCGCGCTTTTTGAGTTTCAGGATGGAACAAGATGCAAATGCTAAGACCAGTAGCATATATTGAAAGAATGCGGAATTTGCAATATTAGTAGCGACGAATTACGTGCATGCAAATCCTCAGTGATGTCGCATCGTATATAATGGAACAGTGAGTTGTCCAGAGAAAATTGTACGTTCATTCCAGAGAAACTTGAGTGTTGCTTCCATGTTGGAATGCTATGCGGTAGAAAATACCGTAGAAGTTGTTTGAAAATAAAGGACAGTGGGTCGCCCTTAGTGGTTTGGTTCACACTTTATCTATTTCCAGAAGAAAAGGGTGTTAGTTCGTAAGCATGTCTGCCGGGTGAAATTAGGGCAAACGTCGCCGAGAGAAAGCTAGGGTCAAGCAAATATAGACTAGTGGGGAAAGAGTTCTATGGCTCGTCTCATAGTAGTAATTGTGGTTCTTTTGTTAAGTGTGTACGGCGTGCGTAGGATACGAAAAGAAGTTTTTTTTAATGTTTTTCCTATTTGGCTCTCTTTTTGGGAAGGTGTGTGTATAAGAAATTGTTTGTACATATATATCGTCCTGTGTGTTTTTAGCGTCGGGAAGTCACCATTATGTAGTGGAGCTTGGCTGTGATGTTGTTGAGTAGAAGTAGAAGAACACATGTGGGTTAAGTTTCTCCTGCTAGCCGGTCCAACTACATGAGAAAGTTGGACTTTAATTAAGTCCAAAGAAGGCAAAGAAAGACAAACACAAGACCGATAAATATATGTAAACAAATATATGTATTAATAACAACAAGAAATGTACAAGTTACATGGACAGAGTGCGTGTGGTAAATATTATATGTGTGTGTTGTGTTGTGGTGAGTGTTCGTACGTACGTGTATAGTGCTTAACGTGTTTCCAGCATTTGGGAAACGCTGTATCTGTGAGCGTTCATATCTGCGAGGTGGTAAGGCTGAAAGCCTGAGGAAAAAGAGGAAGAGGCGAAGGGTCAGCGACTATTTATAGCCAGGGAAGAGAGACCCCTGGTGAAAGGGTTAACGAACTAAAGGAGGAGTTAACTCCGACAAGTGCAAAAGTCAGGTTCAACGAGCTCTCAGAGCCATGAAAGAGTGTTGGTGGTCTGAAAAGGTCACTGAACTCCAAGAAGCTTCAGATAGAAATGATATAAATGCTTTCTATGCTGGCCTCAAGAGCATTTCGGTCCTCAGAAAGTGGGGTTGCTCCAATCTCCACAGCAGATGGTGAAACTCTCTTGACGGATGTCAGACATTTTAGATTGCTGGAAAGAGCATTTCGAAACACCACTTCGGTTACTGATGAGGAAGCCATCACATCAATTGAGTAAAATCCTGAAATTCCGGAGTTGTCTTTTGAACCTACCTATCAAGAGTAATTGACTCCATCAAGCAAATCTCATCTGGAAAATCACCTACTCCTAAGGATCCTATTCCACCCGAAGTGTAAAAGCATGGTGGCCAAAAGTTGGTAAAAAGGTTGCATCTCTTTTTCGTGGAGATATGGAAGGCAGGCTGTGTCCCACAGGATTATAAAGACGCCTCTATCAAACACCTCTACAAAAAAAAAAGAGTTCCAGGTGTGTCTGCGAAAATCATCGGGGGATATCACTACTTTCAATTGCAGGCAAAATCCTAGCTAGACTGATTCTAAACAGAATCATTATACACCTTGTTGACATCTATCCTGAATCGCAGTGTGGTTTTCGGTCGGGTCATGGCACCATTGACATGATATTTTCTATTCGTGAAGTTGCAGAGAAGGTTCGCGAGAAAAACCAGGAGTTGTACATAATGTTTGTGGACTTTGACACTGTGAATAGAGAGGCTCTTTGGCAAGTCTTAAGGAAACTCGGCATCCCTGAAAACATGCTAAAGGTCATCATCTTCTTTCATGTAGGAATGAAAGCTAATATCGTGTCTGATGGTATGTCAAAATCCTTTGATGTCACAAATGGCACCAAGCAAGGTTGTGTCATGGCCCCTGTCTTTTTTGCCCTTTTCTTCTCGGTGATGCTGAAATATGCATTTGCAGACACAGAGAATGGCGTCAAATTTCAGTTTCGAACAACTGGTGGTCTCTTCAAACATCAGCGCTTCAAAGCCACCCACCTTCGTACGCAAATTATTCGTGATTTGCTGTTTGATGCTGCTCTTGTAGCGACATCGTTTGAGGAGGCCCAACATCTAATAAATCGTTTCTCTGCTGCATGTAAAGCGTTTGGACTTACACTTAGCATAAAGAAAACTGAAGTAGTGCACCAACCTTGTCATACTCCGAAGCAATTCTGTGGTGAAAAACAAAAACCACCAGTCTTCAAATTTCCAGAGAGACCATTGAAAGTAGAAGACAAACCCCTGAACTATGTAAAGTCTTTCACCTATCTTGGTAGCAAAGTTAACTACACTGAAACTTTAGATGATGAAATCATGCATCGGATTGCTAAGGCTACCAGTGCTTTCGGCAAAGTTCGAGATCGCTTGTGGAATGAGCGGGGTATTCGACTGGATACGAAAATTCGGGTTTACAGAGCTGTTGTACTTGCCATCCTTTTGGTACGGCTCAGAGTCGTGGACTCCATACAGGTACCATTATACACCAGCTTGATGTTTTCCATAAAGGCCGTCTGCGTGCAATCTGTGGAGTTAACCTTCAAGATAGGACATCTAACGTAACAGGTGTAATATTGGAGGAATCGAGACTTTTCTCATACAGTCTCAGTTACGGTGGACTGATCATGCCTTGAGAATATCTGATGACAGGATACTCAAGATTCTAATGTACAGCCAGTTAGATCAGGGCTACAGGAATGTAGGACTCCCATGGCTAAGATACAAAGACAAACTAAACAGCAACTTGTCAGCTGTCAATATACTACCTTAACACCCTTGAGCGCTTAGCCTTGGAGCGGGTAGAATGGAGATAAACGTGTTTTAGTGGACTCGGCAGTTTTCAATCTGCTTGTCTGAATCATCTTCAAGAAGATCGAGAGCACGATATAAAAGGTCAGTCAATCTAACAGTGATCTCATCTCAAAATCCTTACTCTTGGTCCATATGTAGCCTCCTTTGTAAATCACTAGCGGGTCTTAAATGCCACTTAAGATTATCGCACAAAATTACATAACTGAATCAACTAAGCTGTCATATCCTCATATGTCGAAACCGACGGGAGAGTCCATTATATATATATATATATATATATATATATATATATATATATATATATATATATATTCTAATTACAAAATGAATTTGAAACTATCTACTCTGACCAAAATACTTTTGACGGTTCTTTTACAGCCAATTCTAAAAATGGAAATACCATCCGGCTTTCTTTAAAATCATTTGTCTTTCAAGTATGTATACAAGACAAACCTAGACGATTATAATATTTATTTATTTACGCATTTTAATTAAAAGTAATAATAATTAATAAAAACTTTTAAATAAATAAATATTATAATCGCCTAATAACAAGACATTATAGGATTCAATACTAAAAAAAACATTTTATTTACACGTTAGTACCCAAATGAACCTCATGTGGTGGGAATCTGGGGCCACTTTTTTACTTTTATACTTGGACGACTCCATATTATCCAAGATAATATAACTTCTCAATCCTATCAACACATTCTGGATCAGAATCTCTTGCCATCACTCAGGGAGTTGAAGCTTGGTCGAAAATCTATAAAAAAAATTTTTTTCAGTTAATGGTATAAAATAATTACTACTACTATTACTACTACTACTAATAATAATATTTTCTCATGCGAGTTGTCTATTAAAAAAAAGGCCAAACGGTTTATTAAAAATTCTCATTTTGTGTGTAAAAGTTTGTTTTATTATTATTTAGAATTGGCTCTAAAAGGGCCGCCAGAAATAACTGCCATGCTTGATTGTTCAGGATTCATTTTCCAAATTCAGAAAAATGCATTACCCTCATATTTTTGTCGAATGAAAAGGGTGGGTTCTGCTCACGTAAAATTTAAAGTTCAATCTCATTGATCCACCCCCGAGATTATTTAAGACGGGTCAGTGTGTGATTAGAGACAGTAGAAGTTGGTTAGAAGGCAGAAAAGACGAAGTCTGCTGGCCACGGTAGAAGGTAGTTAGACGTCAGATTTGATTGGCTTGTTATGTTATCTTGCCTTGTCCTAAATAATGCGCACGAAAGGAAATTTTGTGCAAGCTTTTTTTTTTTGTTAAATGTGTACATTGTTATATTGTTTTGTATCAGTTTAATAAATGTTTGTACCTTTCAAATTTCAAGAAATTTCGAGTCTTTGTTACTGTTTGCCCCTTTTTTTAATGTTCCGGATAAAAAAAATGGCGCCCTCTCTTCTCCCATTCCCTGTCATGAAAAACTTATTTTGCACATGAACTTAGTTATTGTAAATTAATCTTTTATAAAATGCTTCCGAAACAAAACAATGGCCCTAAGCATACCAGCAAACCTAGCAAGGAATAGCTTTAAAGAAAGAGGATTCATACTTTAGATTGGCCTAGTCAAAGTCTGGATCTTACTCTAATAAAAATGTTGTGGTGAAACCTGAAGCAGTTCATGCCATATGTCTCTCAAAACTCTCTTAATTGGCTAAGTTTTTCAAGGAGGAATGGGCAAAAGTCCCGAACAGCAGACGAGAGAGACTGACCAATGGTTACGGAAAACATTTGGTTGCAAAATGTCTGCAAAAGGAGGCGCCCCAAGGTACAAGAATTCGCATACTTTTGTACATGTCACATTTTCCCTTTAAAATATTTCATTTTTTTTATTGTGCTCCTTATTTGGAAGGTTTATTTTACAAATTGGGGTTTGGATGCACATTTATTAGATTTACATTTTCAAAATAACAATGGCTATGTTTAGAGGGGTTCGCAAACATTCAAAATGGCGTATATATATATATATATATATATATATATAGTAGAAAATGACATACAGGATGTACGTCATTTTTACTATATATACGTTTTTCTAAATGAGGTTAAATTGGGATATTTTTTTGTGTTTTTTTTTAAGTTTATGTCGAAGTTTAACATAGGACCAATAATGTAATGGAATAATGTAAATATTGTTTAATCAATGAATAGAGAGGTACACACTCAAAATATTAAGTGTTTGTAGTCTTGCTTTATTTTTTATCATTCACAGACATTTTCATAATTTTATGAATAACAATTAGTTTCATCCTTATTTCATATAATATGGTAAATAATAAATATTTCATTATATTTTGTTCACATTTTTTTCATAATATTGCAAATATAAAATTATTCTTATAGTATAAGTATATTTCTAAAAAATAATTTATTCTTATAATTCACAATTTAAATTCTTTTGTCATTGTTCTCGAGTCTTTCTTTTATAATCTTGTAAATAAAAAATAGAATAACTAAATAGTATCCAACCTTATTGTCAATTCTCAAGAAAAAAGTATACAGTTTCATATGTTGTAGATTTATTAAAATTCTAAAACTAGCTTTAATTATGAAGGGGGGTATACGTTAATATCGATGTCAAGAGAAAAATGACTTTTTTTACACACTTTTTTTAGTTTGCCACGTACCATGTTAAAATTTGTCAAAATTATTCTATGTACTTGATGAGATTCAATTACAATTACTGAAATCTAGACAAACTAAGGATACGAAACACGACCTTTTGGCACACTTTTTTCTTTATATGTGAAATATAATACATGAATGCCTCTATCATTCTTATATAAACGATGGCATAATAGTACGAGGTTGAGCAGTTTTTATGTCAAATTCGGTATGAGGATATCATGCCACTGATTTGTGTCATTAGACTCTCTTAGACAATTCCAGCCACCTTCTCTAACAACAAGATGCCAAGCGTTGCAATAACTCAGTCTCCAAACTTCTGAACTAGAGAAACGTGAAAACAATCACAGCGAGAAGATAAGAACGCAGTATTTGGATTTAGAAGCAAGTGGTCCGTCAGCAACAGTTCCTACAGAAGAATCCTTCTCTTTTTGAGACAAAAAGAAGGGAAAGAGAAACCATTTTTTTGAAGGAAATGAATGCAATTCAATCAAGCGATCACCTTGAGTTCAACTCTTAAAAACAGCAATTTCTTCTCCAGAAATATATAATGCACAACCAGTAGTATAGAAAAAGTGGTTGAGTTAATCAGTAGGCGATCTAAGCGATCTAACTTGTTGCAATTCATTCATCTATCCACAAGCGTGTCTTGCATTTAGAAGCAAGCAATTGAAAATATTATATTGACTTTGATAATCGTCCTGTCATCAAGCCAATGCACAATTTAGGGCGTGGTCGGGTGGATGAGAATATTTTAGGTAAAATAAAATGAATATTTTCAATTGCAGACCTCATTCTTACTTTAAATTTGTGGGTGGAATAAGAACGATTCACCCAGTGACCAAGAAGCACAATTCATGTAATCTCCTTTCCTTGGAAGAGTTTCGAATTGTTCAAGTGATGTCACTTGGATTGGAAATTTTGGAAGGTTTTCCGAAGAAGAGTGGAGAACTCTTTCAGATCTTCAGACATAACGTGAGTGAAGGAATGTTGATTAACATCAAACAACGACCTACATCAAACAACGACCAAACATTTAACAATGCATTGATTCGATTTCCATTGTCTCGCTTAACTGGGGAACTTAATTTCTTATTACACGCACGAATAAATAAAACAACTAAAACCATGCGCATACCCTCTTAATGAAATTTTCTTTTCAGTTTACCGATATCGCACTAGCAGGCTATTTTCCGTACAACCAGTCGAATATCAAGAATTATTTTTTCAGTTCCAAGCAGTGTTCTCGACATGAAGAATTACATCGCAGTGCATAAAATTCGTATGTGTTGAAAACTTAGTTCCAGAAATGCTAAATGAAATTACAAATTTACTACAGAATTTCCCAGATATACGATGATCTACGCCCGAAAAGACATCTGAGAAGATCATTATAATTATAATTATTAATAATATTGAGTTGAGCGACAAAATTTCAACCTAACTATCATGAAAAGGCACCTTGAATAGAACATCATATCCTAGGCTATACAATCGTTATCCACATCTTTGCGCGATCGACAAGATGGCAGGTATAACTGACAACATTTTTATAGGCTTCAGTTGAATTCGATAAAGCCTCATTCCTTCAGAATTAAAGTATAACGAGAAACTCAATTGTTTCGAAAAGATCATTGCTGACTTATGACATGCAGTCAGAGATTTAACCACTCAACAACGGGTGGGAGATAAAAATCGACACCCCTTAGATATCACTTAGACAGAAAGAAATACCACAGTGACAATAGCCATATTTAAAGGGATTCACAAACTTTCAAGCGGTAGGTATGTCATTTTCTTCTATATACGTCATTTTACATGAGCCAAATTTGGATTTGTTTTGTTTTTTTTATGTCAAAATTTAACAAAGACAGAAAACGGTGTCTCAGTGCCAGAAGGTTCTTTAGTATTATTTTGGATATAAAACGAACTGGATCAAAGGTATAAACAAATAATATATATTTATTTATTTGACTTAGTGAGTCCTTTGATATTCGATGTAACAAAATTTCGTTTATAAGTCCGATCTTGGTAGCAGTCGGGAGAAAGTTCGTTTCGGTTCGGTAGTTTAGAAGTCGGACCTTGCTCTCACTGGTCAAAAGAAAACACTCACCGATTATTGTTGCTATCATAACAGATTTGGTGATAATGTCAAGAATTGTACTAAACCCTAGAGTTTTCCAAGTAATTTATCAGAAAATAATTTTTTGGCAAGTAACGACAACTGTTCACATCTTTAGACGTTATAAACAATGGCTATAAATTTCTGGTCTACATTTCAATTGCAATTAATGTGATCCCACTTCTATCCGGTTACAAACACTTTCCATTCACTTCAAACTGCTAAACAGTACCAAGATTGTAGTGAAAGAGATAATCAGGTACCTCGGAAAAAAGTTCGTGTTTTGTGTGCGATCTGCCGAAGAAGGATTACCAAAAAGTAATCAGCAAAAATCTTATAGCGAAGAAAACGGCGACTTACCTCGTCAACCCAAGCGACAGCGCGTCGCGTGTATTCTGTGACGGAAAAAGAAACAAGTCCGTCGCAGGAGTCGCTATAAGAGGATATTGATATGCAAATTACGGAGCATCCTATCCCAGCTGTCGACGAATGAAAAAATAAGTTCTACCGATAAAAGCAGTTGGTGTTCTCGATTCGGTGGAAGGAAAATTGGGGCATTTTTGGCTACGGCGTTTGTTGGGAGAGTAATCTGCGACAAATTTGCTTTGAGAACGCTTACACTTACAAAGATTTATATTTATTTATATATATTAAATATTCCATGATTTCTGATTAGATTTTGTTCAATTAACGTTACAATTTTAGAAACTTACTTATCTCATTTAACTTGTCATAGAATGGCAACAGGAACGCTGATAATTTAACGAATCAAGACATTGGTATTCGATCTGGATATGTTCAATGTCATCTCATCGTATAGAATACACAAATATCCTAAACCAGTACCCTAAACTTGTAAGATAATTAACACTCAAAGGTAAAAGTCAAGCACCATACTGAACGACATGACAGAACTATCAGCTATAGGAACGTAACATTCCTCTTGACGACTCAATCCAAGGAAATTCAGAATCATGTGGCTAGACGGGGTATTTAGACCATGTGACAACGCGTATGCAACGCCACTATGCTTAGTTTCCAAGCCGTGCACTAATTATTTCAGATATTGCGTCGATTAGCGACGTCTAAATGTATTGACTACACAGAATCGATACCCAGTTCCATAAATGACATTACATATTCTTTTCAAATATCAACCAAGTTAACACTTATTGCCAGATAACTGTTGCGAAATTGGATATTCATAAAACAGCCATCACCTCTCCTTTCAGTTTGAATAAATTCACGCGGATGTCCTTTGGTCTGCACAATGCTGCACAGATATTTTACCGCCTAACAGACGAAGTATACCACGGATTTGTTAGACATCTTATTAATGCATATTAAATTCCTCCCCTGCCCCCGTCAGAAATCGAATCAAATTCAAGTCAGTATTTTCAAACCCATTCCAATTCCACCAGAAAGCTTCCTTGAGATCTCATTAATTTCTACAGAAGATTTATACCCAACTGTTCAACCGAATTATGTAAATAAGTGGATTGGAACTGAGTACAACACTACACTACAAACCAATCTCTTAGAGAACAGAAAAAACAAGTTATTAATACTTATGCTTTTACATGAAATCCCAAGTTCCAACAAATGCGTAGCATTGAAATTTATTGGAGAAAGTTTTATCTGACTCAGTATTGCCATAGATATTAATCATTGAATTCAAACTTGTCTAGATTGTCAGAAATGTAAAATGAACAGAGATAACAAAACACTGCTGGACACTTTCTGTAATCCAAACACCATATTCGCACATGTACATATTGATATAGTAGATCCTCTCCCAACTAGCAAAAGATACATATTGGCTATCATCGATAGATTTACGCTTTGGAACACAACCTATTCAAGAAAAATATATGTAGATTCACGTGAACCATACCATTTTTTCGCAGTCATCATAACTCACAAGCAAAAGCAGCTCATACAAACAATACATAGATAGACAGTCAACTATAAAAACAACACCAAATGACTTTTATATAGCCGTTTTGGAATCATCCATTCAGCAGTCGAACACATGCTGCTCAATAAGTCACACTACTCGATGCTTCGAACATACACTGTTCAATGAATCGAATACACATTACTCAATCAAAAAATGTTTGATTTATAAAATCGAAACACTTTCCTTTCTTGTAATCGCATTTAAATTGTTTTATAAGATATTGTGTTTATTAAAAATATTTGTTTATTATCGATGGTGTTCCGATACTCAAATTATTTTATAATTTAAGTTGACAAATTATTTCTCACATAGAAGTGGAGATAGTTGCACGGACTCTATTACAAAATTGGACTATTCACTACTGAGTACCTATTATTATAACTGGTACTCATATTATTACAGTACTCAGTTCCAATCCACTTATTTACATAATTCGAACATCTACTTGTAGAGAAACATATTCACACACTGCCTACTACCGTTTTGAGAATGGTTTGTTCGAGCGAGTGCACCCCCAAATGAAAACAACATTGTCAACACAAACTAAAACATCAACAAGGTAACTACTTAACTTGTGTTATTTTAAATTCGAAATTTCTGGAGATAAATTTAGTTGTACATCAGTTGAGTTCGTTTTCGAAATCACTTGTTCATTTTTTCAGCGACAACTTATTCAGAGATTATTTTTCGTTCAAAACCTAGATTTAAAAAAAAAATTACATCTTCATTTCACTCAAATACGTACTATCTTTATGCAAGTCTTTGATAGTGCTGGCGTCTTTGTATGAAATGAACTTGTTAAAAAACAAAAAACAAAAAAACTTATGCACTAATCCTTTCCAGAACAGATAAAAATGTCAATATACAAAAAAAAAAAAAAAAAAGAAAAGAAAAAAGAAACACAATTCAGACGCCAGAAGAAGCAAAAGGCAGAAAGCAACTTTTCTTAAATTTCTACTACAATGCAAAGTGACACATCCACAATATTACACCTACTCAGGATCATCATACCAAAACAGGGAGAAAAATAACATTTTCTTAACATTCTAAGGCAAAATACTTAAGATATCGGCATCAATTTTAAATATAGTCACGTGACAACGATATAACAATTTTTGTGCAAATCCATCGATTCCAAAATTTAAAATGCTGCGACGTATCGCGAATATTGATTACGAACCTTTTTTGATGAACCAGAAACCAGCTTGCCAAATTCCAGAACTGATATGAAAACCTCCATTTTTCACATAAAAATGGAAAACTTTAGCTCACTTCAGCATAAGCATTAAGCTTCACAACAGCTTACCAAATACCAATCACACTATTCAAAAACTGCTGTCGAAAGTCGATGATTATAAAACATTTCTTGCCTAAAAAATCTTTCAACAAGAATTTTCTAAACAATAGTTTCGGTATTAATCTGAAGTATTTCTCGTTATACAAGCTAGACTTTCTTCATAAAGTTAACATAAATTCAACAAACGATTTGGACACCTCAGCCAAGCACGTCTAGGTTTTGTCGAAATCATAAACACTTTCCAAACATCATAAACTCATATCATTCACCATAACATCAAACAGATTTCACTTGTTATTTGTTACAATTTTTTATTGTTAGTAAACTTATTTCTTTGAGCATATACGGGACTTGTGTTAATTACTACGGTTTTTTACTTGTGTTAATTACTATGGTTTTTTATTCCTTTATTCTCAACGATACATTTTGCAATGGTTTTACTCTTGACGGGTAGTCATTGCAAAACGTAAATAAAACAATAACAATTTGATTTACCGACATGACAGTTTTGACTTTGTTTTCGCCACCTTCCAGTTATTTCTTATTAATATGGGCACTGACCATGAGACCCGGGTTCAAATCTCACCATAGTCAATTTGTCAGGCAAAGTGACTTCTTGATATTATTATCCGTCTAGAGGAGGCGATCCCAGCATGAGGCACCTTTGGAAAGTGCCTGAAAACCAAGCCTTGTGGGTGGAATTGGGAACACTTGGTGGTTGTGCTAGCATGAAGCCACAAATCATCGTGACCGAAAATTTGGGCGTTGATCACGCTAGATAACGCGCTCTCCTCAAGAAACTGTAACTACGGCCCGCTCGGCATAGTTGCAATACAGGTGGGCTCTGTGGGTGTTGAACAAACACAAATGTGCCCGAGTAGGAGTCTGCAATGGGGATTAGTTAGCTACCCTAGTAGACTGGAAACTGAGTTAGAAGTCTATAACTAGTAATAATACACCGCTTTTTAGTCACCACGTCGACGTATAAAGCTTAATGAAATAATCTCATCTAATTCCTTGTCTAGTAGGAAACTTTTTTTTAACAACAGAAAAGAGTAAAACCATCTGCCTTCTTTCGATCTTCAAACACAGGATGCCATCATGACAAGACGTGTCTCGTTTCCTCTCCGAGAGGCGTTTTAGAAACACGTGTCACATACAGCATTATCACCTGTAAGCACAATATATCCATAATAACCTATAACATAAATATATATTTCCATTCAACTCAAGCAATTATCCTTGTTCAGCAAAGAAATAGTCGCTATAACTGGATTCCCGTAACAAACCATTAACATAATGCGTTATCATCAGTCATTTTCTCACTTACAATGGAAAGTTAGTAGTTTGTTAAAGAATGGATTTTCTCTTCGTTTCTCAGCCATATTACTCGTAATTCTGCACACACACACACACACACACACACACACACACACACACACACACACACACACACACACACACACATATGGGGGGGTAGCTTCCTGACACCAAAACAAGGTAAAATGTCCATATATATAAACATATGTTCAAAATTCCGTCGTTATACCTCAATACACCTACTCATAACAAATCTTCAAAATGTCCCCCGCTTGCTTCTACACATGTATACATCCGTCAGATCATTGACCCTTTCAAATACTCCTACACTGTGTCGAATTGTTTCGCAGGTCCCCATGACACGTTAATGAAGCGTATCTGCATTATTAATGTCTATTGCATAAACGAATTTTTTTAGCGAGCCCCACAGATACAATTCCAAAGGATTGAGGTTGGGAGAACGTGAAGGTCATGGAACTGGTCCTCCTCTACATACCCATCTTTCATGATAGACGCCAGCCAGTACATCGTAAACAATGTGACTAAAATATGCTGGACCCTCATAACACATGAACCATATGTACTTCGTATTTACAGGGGTACATCCTCTAGCAGTTCTCGAAGTGTGTTCGAAATAAAGTCCCTGTAGACATCTCCTGTAAGACGTGCTGGGAGAATATATGGACCTACAATTCCATCCAGCCCACATGTTAATCGTACACTGAAGCTGATGTCTAGCCTGCTTGTACCTTGGGGATTCCGATCCGCCCACAAATGTTGGTTGTGTAAATTTCATATTCCATCTCTTCCAAATGTTGCCTTATCCGTAAACAAGACTGAAAAGACAAACAATGGATTGGCAGTTTGTGCAATAAATCATCTGCCGTAAACTTTCTCTAAACTTAATAACTCAAAAACGAAGGATTTGCGGACATATGTTCATATGGACTTTTGTCCTTTTTTTTTTTGGTGTGTAGTTTGAGTATCTTTTATCCAAAATTCGAAAATCTGAAAGTTTTTTTCAGGTGCTGATATGACTTGTTACCAATTGAAAAGTTCAGAAAGCACTGGAAAGGTTCCTAAGGTGATGTACAGCTGTTGTAAGTGACCTCATCTGCCCTGTATGGGGGTTTCCAACCCAGCTACGTAGCTTACGCTGGCGCCAGTTTTTTGTTAACGATCGTCGCAGCAACACCTTCGTTCGTGGATTACTTACCAGGTATTTCATGCTCAGTAAAGATATTATTTAAAATGTCCAAAAAATCCTGCATTTATATTTTTTGTAAGAAGTGATTATGTTTTTTTGTACACCACTTAAATCGGTGTGAGCATTACATTACTAGGGTCATTACCTGTTTTTGTATGTACACAAAATTTATTAAATTTTATATAAAGCTATTTTCAGTGTATATGTTATTTATATAAAAATTGAGTAGCCTGTATTTCAAAATCCCAAAAAATCTGAAAACTGAAGCACTTCCGGTCCCAAGAATTTCAGATAAAGGATATATAAATATATATATATATATATATATATATATATATATATAAAGCAGGACTCACACTGGTTATGGAAAGGATCAGTCATAGACACGGGATGAGACCTCAATTACCAAATGAATTCTCAAACCAGATGGAACAGTTCCTAGATCAGAAATGGATACAGATTACATAAAACACTGACATCTCATTTTAACAGATATATTTACCAAAATTACATAAAAATATTTTGAAATAAAGAGTAAATTCATTCAATAAAATCGCCATTGGCTTCAACCACGTCTGCGGAATCTTCTGCAACTCTTCTGGACGGGCTCCTTGTTTAAGTTGGTGAATGCTGTAATTCTTGCCTTCAGTTTATCTTTGGTGTTAGAAGGAGTTTTGTTGGTCTCTCGCTCAACTGCACCCCACACATAATAATCAAGGGTGTTGCTGTCTGGGTAGTTGGGTGGCCAAATGTAAGAGATGATGTGATCGCAGAAATTGTCTAGTTGCCATGGCAGGTTTCTTCTGCTTGTGTGACATGGTTCAGAGTCCTGTTGCTAGACATAGGTCCTTCCAGCAGCCACCATCTTGGCCCAACACAACACTACCTCCTCAAGGCATTTGATGTAGGCCTCCGTGTTGAGTCTGAGGCCCTCGCCAACAAATTCGGTCGTTCTTTTCTTACTAAAACGATCAGAGTGAGTTTTCCGAGCTGCTGTACCTTCATAATCACCATTAGACTCATCCAACTCTTTCCGAATCCGCTGAACTCAGATTGACACCCAGACACCCTGAAATGTTCGTATTGGAGCTTCCGCCGTAAATGCTAACCAGTGCAGCATGCTGTTTCCAAATTTCTGGCGTAGTGAATTGCGTCACGGTGCTCTTTTTTTTTTTTTTTTTTGACAGATGATACACAACTGACCCTACTATACTATTCAGTCAACAAAATCAAAACCAAACAATGCGCATGCGCGAAATTAAAAATATAAAGGGCGATAATTTACCCATCGCAACCTATATTAATGTCGATGTTGAATTCCTTTATTTTAACTGCTTTTATAATTCGAACGTATAATTACGGTATGTTGTTGCTTTCTTTATGTCAAGATAATCGAATTTTAAATCTAAATTGTTTGTCCATAGTACATTTATTAGAAAACATATTCTGTTTAAATACACGTGCCATAAAATGTCTTCAAATGGGTCAGCTTATAATCTTTTCCGATTACCCAAGGGTTGTTGCAAGGCAGAAAGGGAAATTATCCCTCGCGACACAGATGCACATTTCAGTTTCATTTAAATGTATGTGAATTGACATTTGCATGTATACTTGTATATTTTAATTCAATAACAGACCTAAAAATATTTATATTAAATAAATTAATTCCATTTATCACCGAATTATTTCCGAAAATTTTATTATATGTTAGAATTGTCAGATTTTTCTTTTCCTTTTTTTTTTAGCTTTAATTTTTTGTTTACTTGTCTCTGACTTTATGATTTTATTACTTAGCCCAGGTTAGGGGATTCCAGGTTTAGTAGAAGGAGAATATCTTATCTCGAACATAGTCAAATTCTGTGCGCAATATTTGCGTGCATATGTGTGTGCATGTACTTGTGTACACAAGTAAGTCACTTATGCAGAACACAAACATTGTGTATGCAAAGTCATAAAAGTGTGACGGACAGAGAAGTCGTATCCTCAGTATAATATAGATTATAAGTGTAGATAAAGTTATAGGAAAAATAATTGCAAAAGTATTACAGTTTGAAGAATACTTGAACTATCATGATGATTTTTTAAAAATCTTTTTATATGTAGAATTTTTTAATATCAATATCGGTTTTTCTTTTCTGTCTTCAGATTATATGAATGAAATATTTACAATCAGTAAATTCGAAAAAGTAGAAATACAAATTGACAGATGCTGTTTTTGATAAAAGGCCTTTCGCCTTTTATCAAAACTTTAAAAGATTAAACTACCTGACCACAGCAACTGACACAATGGGTAAATATTTAAAAATGACACGTTGAGTGTTTTATTCTTTTTTAATGAGTTTGAATCACATTTATTTCATTGGATTTTTTATTATTACAAATGTGACGAGTATCTGAATCAAAGACATCCAAATGACAGAGACGTGTCCAATTAAGTATTACCCTGTTAGTGCCATTAACCCAAATCTGTAAAAATGGATTTGACTTTAAAAACGCCCCTTATATTTATTCTTACGGTTTTTGATAAACATTGCAAAAAGTATAAATCCGCTTTTTAAAATATCGCCAATTTAAAAAATATTCTCGCTATTCCACACATTTTTCAGATAATCATTTTTGTTGTTTTTAATTTGGATCGATGGACTTTAAAATTTGTTTAATTTCTTCTCCTTTACAAAATTTGGTTTTCTGTTCTTGAATCATCTATAATTTGTGTGCATGTCAAGGGTTAAACAATCTAGCGTGAGGCAAGGAGATTAAGGCGAGTAGGGACATTATAAATAAATAAAAATAAAATAATAATAATGAAAATTATAAATAAAATAAAACAATTACATTTAAACTCTTTTTTAAAATAAATTAAATAAAAACAATAAAAACTCTTCCAACATGCAACAAAAATTGTTCCTGTTGGAAATGCGGACATCCCACCAAAAGACGTTAAATTCAATTTCTTCACCACGAACCTTGGTACGGGCAACATGCGTCCGACTTCTCTCAGTGATATGGCTTGTAATACTACGCAGTAAATTTCTCCTATTTATCACATGTACCATAAAATAATTATAACCTAAAAAAATACGCACACTAATACACACATGAAAAATATAAATAAACTGTATGAAATTAACATTCAATTTACCATGCTTTTTCTGTTATTTATGTACGTTTTATTTCCAGTCAAGTATGCTTTTATCTTCGTGAACACGAGGCTAATTTCTGTTGCTATGACATCATGGCATAGCATTGTGAACACCCACAACATTTTGGTGACCGCCGACATGCATAACAAAAACAACCTATTCACCCACAGGCGCCTGGTCAGTTGGGTTGGGGCCTATTCATTAGAGCAACTGTATATATATATATATATATATATATATATATATATATATATATATATATATATCACCTTTTATGACTAAAGTTAAATCACAGATACAATGATGACCACGTCGAATTACCAAGTAAGACTTTAATTTACACCTGTTTTTGATATTTGGCAATATGTTCCTATTTCACTGCCTGAATAAATTACTGTCGCATGCAAGTTATATAATTATGTATATAAAGTATTTTTTCCATATCCCTGTCTGTTTTCACCCTTGAATAGTGCTACCATATCGCGGGTGTGGTAATGCTATATTTGGAATATAAGGTAGAATTTATGCTTATACAGTCATTCCATGATGTTAAAACAATCAAGTTCTAATGAAATTAGTCTTCCTTTAGTAATTTCCAATAGCGCCACGAAAAAAGAGAATAAGATTCGAAATTTTTAAAGTTTTTAAAGTAGCAAAAGTTAAGGAGAAAATTAAATCATGTTACTCTCTTTTGGGGACAAAAGTATATAGACAGTTATAAATTCTTTAAAAATAATACATAATACAAAATAAAGCAGTAATTAAAAATTAAAGTAATCTTCAAATAGCCTGGGAATCTATCTACAAGGACTTTACGATTTGTCATTTATTCTAAGTGTCTAATTCATGGTTTCAACCCAACCAAATAAACCATTGTCAGAAAAATGTTAAAACTACAGCGGCACAAAATAATCTCACTCAGTTGATTGGTCGGATGCGGAAAAGCATTTTTCTTTATGAAATTTAATTTCTTTTGAAGGACGGAAAAATAAATGATTGGAGATTGAAACCACTTCTGCTGATTTCTAGGGAACGAACAAAGAAAGTAAAAAATCGAAGTGTATAAATTATATTACATTAATTAATAAATTCATTCATTCAATGACAAAAAAATAAATTCTACTATACTCGCTTTCTTGCGAAAGGATAAGATTTTGTAATTTCCTCAATAAACAAGCATCCGGTCGTTGCAGCTACATGATTAGTACTAGTAGTCATCAAATGCTTCAGTTGTAAATAACACGATTTTTATAATGTTTGTGTTTTAAAATTCGTTATATAAGTCACTGATTTTATCATTTAAAAAATAAAGGAATATTTTCTTACACTTCAACGTGGTTTAATAGCACGCTTGTCTTTCTAAATCGATTACAACTAAGTAGTGAGTTCGAACCTCCCTGGGTGTTTCATACTTTCAGCATTGTGCTACATCTAAGCTACACTTAGGTTTGTTTTATTTTGTTTTACGGCATATCAACCTCTGTGGCTTATTTAATGCCGACAAGATTTTTAGGATAGATTCATATGAATAGAATATGTATTGTTTGTAAGAAATCAGTTTGTAGATCAGGTTTCATTGACATATTTTTATAGAGAATGTTTTTGTCGAGAGTAAGCTGGTTAACAATTTTTTTTCCAAAAATGAATTTACCTAAAATGAAAATCATTCCTGACCGATTACGTTCCAAATTGCTTTTATCTGTTTCATTCATTCGAAATGTCTGGCACAATGGGAATTTGGTTCTAGTATAAAATTCTCGAATAATACAAATTTCGCTAAAATTAGTCAGTCTGTTTAAATGACAAGGTCTGTTCCTTTGCTGAACTGGCAAATGAACATCTGATTTTGATTTATATGTTAGGAATTCTTAATGGTTTTAATCTTCGGCTTTTTCATTTTCAGCTGATCCTTGACAATATTTAGAATGGTATCACAGACTTTTTCAAGGCAAAAAGCTCAATTAGATAAATTCTAATTTATTAATGTCATGTAACAGGACTGGAACAATTCGACAAATAATTAATCAAACCTAATCTCAAGTGGTGCTAACAATTCATAGATACGCTTCCACTGTTTGCATTTCTATTCCCAAAATGGAAATGATGACGTGTAAGTATTCTCTGTTCTTTCAGTTCTTGAGAAGCGTGGGACGAGTCAGGTGGTTAGAATCATATAATCAGTCTCTGCTTTTTGAGAAAATATTGCTGGTCACAAGTGACCGAAGTACGTCGGCAAGAAAGATAACTGATCAAAGATTTATTTGCTCGATATAATTGTTATAAATTACTCGTAGCAGATTACCAAAATGGCGTGTGGAAATAGCGAGTTGAAAATGGTATTTCCTATTCACTTAATGTTTCAGGCACATAAAAAAAAGAAATCGCCATTTTGGTTAACTGAAATTGAAACATTGTTACCAACCATTTCTTTAACGATTTACTAGTGGTTATGACGATAAACTACATACGGCAGCAAGGCCTCTGATCGATAGGTTTTGAGGAGCGTGGAACAACCTTTTAATTGCTGTTGTTAATTGCTGACCCGTGGTGGTAGCACCTGTTAGGGTTCCAGCTATGGGCAAACTGGGGTCTAAACACTATGAAAGTACAAAAATGGATTTTTATAGTGAAGATACCAGTAATACATTTCTGAAAAAAATATTACCAGCCAAGATCTTGTCAAGATTAGCAAACCCATTCACGGCAGATTTTGCTATTCTTTACAAGATGATTAGGTTCGTTATATGAGAATAATCGGGTTCGCTGTTCTAGACATGAACATTTTGGTACAAGTAACTTTAAGGTTCAATAGTTGTTTTCATATACTGGTTTTAATTTATTAGTTCAGATATACAGGAACCCTCAAGATGGATAGATCTACATCCATGGAGGTTGTGAAGCCATTACTTCAGGAGTATAGCTTACCAGTGATTGACTGGGTGAAGAACAAATCACTTATTCGACAGGAATTAAAATGTGAATCATGTAATACATTTATGAATTGGATAGTGTCTTTCTGGACGGTTATATGTGGAAGAGCCAAATGAAACACTGTTCACAGTACAAACGATATGTAGCAATAAGAAAAGCCTCATTTTTTCGAAGTCAAAACGAAATACGGTTAACAACAGTTTATTGGGTTTCTGTAATGCAATCACCATACAATATGCTTTTGTAGCGGACCGTGGGGTGATGAGTATGTATTGTAGAAGAAAACATGTGGGTAGAATTTCCTGCTAGCCGGTCCAACTACATGAGAAAGTTGGACTTTAATTAAGTCCAAAGAAAACAAACAAGACCAATAAATATATGTAAACAAATATATGTATTAACAACAAGTTAAAGGTTACAAGTTACATGGACAGTTACATTCAGTGCGTGTGGTGAATATTATGTGTGTGTGTGTGTGTTGTGGTGAGTGTTCGTACGTACGTGTATTGTTCTTAGCGTGTTCCCAGAATTTGGGAAACGCTGTATCTGTGAGAGCTCACATATTGGTGTTAGCTGAAATGAGAGAAGAATTACCACCTCACCCCCAAGCGAGGTAACGGCCCAAGGCCTGAGGGAAAAGAGAGATCGAGGCGAAGGGTCAGCCAGTATTTATAGCCAGAGGAGAGAGAGACACCTGGTGAAGGGTTAAGGAGCTGAAGAGGAGCTAACTCCGACACTTTCAATAAGTAAGTTATTGTAACTGTTTTTTCATGGAAAGTGAATAATATTTTACTTTAATTATTCATTTATCAATAAACGAATTCATTTATATTTTCAACATATTTTTTTAATAAATAGAACAGATTTTGTCAAAGGATCGCTATCCTTTACATGAGGATAATTCAGTTCACTGTTCTTGACATGGAAATGATAGATTCGTTAATCTTGACAAGATCCTTTACTTGTACTAAAATTATGCATTTATTTGTGAATAGATAGGTACCATTGTCTTGCTCCTCCACGAATATATTGTCGTACAAGTGAAAATGTGAAGTTATCATATGAAATCAACCAAAGCATTTCAGAGATAAGCAATTATAATTATATAGTTAAAGTTTGTTTTATGAAGATTTTATTTTTGTTTTAAAACATGAAAGCAAATGTAAATATTGTAAATATGAACAGAAGCGGGTGTCCTTCGAAATATATAAAAAGATAATTATGAAGTCAATATGATTACCAATAAAAACAAAAGCAGGTAGTTTAAAAAATACGTAAAATAGGATGATGAATCAAACGCTAAATATGCGATTTCAAAGCATATTTATTCAGTATTTTCTTCATCGTCTATCTGTCTTCAGATTCCCTGAGAGTATTTTCCGCTATGAAGTTTTTTCTTGTTACTTTTTGTAGGGTTTGGATAACTTCTACTTTTCTCCTGTATGGAAACGACTTACGGTTTCATAATAGAATCATGCAGAAAAATTAACAATTGACTGGAAGATTGTTTTGAACGTCTACCAAGTGTGTTAAAGATAGTTTCTTTGAAGTAGGCACGTGAACACATAGAAAATTACGCATCCTAAGAGAAGGAATATTTACTTAAAGGTTTCTATTGATTTATTTCGTATGTTCCTTAGTTTTTGATATTAGGACTCACAAAAAAACCATACATCCGAAAGAATTGTCACTCTTTCGAAAATAATCATCCTTAATACGTTAAACGATAGAATCGTTTCTTCAGTCATACAGAAAATATACGGACAACGCACACAGGTAATAATGCCGCAAAGTATTATTTAACTGTTGTTGTAAACGAAGGCTACTTTACAAGTAAAGTAACAAAAGAATGAATTACTTGTTTATTTGTTCGAGACGTAAAGCGGTTATGAAGTATCTTAATTTTAGGTAATTTATTTGCACAAATATTCCAAATAAATAAACAGATGAATGACACATGAATTCGAAAACTAAGCGGAGAATAAAGGATTTTCATTTTCAGGCAAATTGTTCATTTCGAATGAATGAAAAAGATTAGAGACAAAAACAATGAGAATCTGAACGGCCAAGAAGGATTTTAATTTTACGTAATTAATTTGTGTCAAACATTTCGATAAAAGAAATGAGACGAAAGACAAAAGAAATTCAAGATGTAGGCAGTCAGGAAGGATATTCATTTTAGTAATTTATTCGTGCCAATCATTTCGAATTAATGAAACTGATGAAAGACAAAAGAACTCGAAAAGTCATCGATCTAGAACGATGTTAATTTTACGAAATTTATTCGTAAAATCATTACGAATGAATGAAAAGAATGAAAGACAAATAATTCAAAAATAAAACGATTAGGAACGATGTTAATTTTAAGTTCTTTATTCGTGCCATCATTTCGAATGAATAAAACAGATGAAAGCCTAAGAAAATCGAGACGAAACCGATCTGGAATTAGGTTAAATTTAGGTATTTTATTCGAGCCAATCATTTCGAATCAATTCAAACAGATGAAAGACGAATCAATTCAAAACGAATCCGATCTGGAACGATGTTAATTTTAGAAAATTTATTTGTGCTAGTCATTTCGAATCAATGAAACAAATGAAAGATGAAAGAATTCTAGACGAATCCGTTCTGGAATAATGTTAATACTGTGTAGTTTATTCGTGTCAATCATTTCGAATGAATGAAACAGATGAAAGACGAAAGAATTCACGACGAAACCGATCTGGAATTATGTAAATTTTAGGTAATTTATTGCTTAATTTATTGGTTTGCACTGACATCAAAAGTCTCTCTATCAATTTTTTTGAGTTTGACTGTCCAAAGTTATTTTATTTTCCGGCGTTTCTTTCTTTCTCAATTTTTTTTTATATAGTGGAAGCTGCGCGTGGTGTTTCTTATTTTGGTAGATTTCCAGTCAAAATGGCCAAACTCTAGCCTACTAAACTCCAACCGTTTTTCAACCGCGTTCGGTCTCTTCTCCTTTCTCCTTTCTTTGTTCATCCATAGGTACCTCCAAGGAGTGGCTAAAATGTGCACACACGATGAAAAAATGACCCAAACTTAATAAAACAATGTTTTATTGTCAAAATCTTGATGTTATGATTAAGAGGAAAAACTGTCGCTGGATTGCTAGTATGTTTGAATAAATATTAATCACTATTATTAATTATGTTGCGGGAATAAACATTTTGGCGAGTAAATATTTACGATCTCCTGGAAAATTTATCCCACAAACAATACTGGAAGATTCAATGCGAGTCCCAATAAAAAAAAGAAGAGTAACACAAAACAATAAATATAAAACAAACGTCACAACATAACACAAGGGATTACATGTAACGAAATGAAAATCATGAAATTAGCCATCATAAGAATATGCTGTGTGTGTGTGTGTGTGTGTGCGCTCGCACTTTCGCGCGTGCGTACGCGCGTAACAAGCGCGTGTGCGAGAGTACAAAAGCCAAGAGAGAACATCAAGACCAAAGGATTTTTTATTATTAAATTATATTTGTAATCCTTTTTAGAACCTTCGCAATTTTGATTAATTTTTTTATTTTTCTTGCATCGACGCGTGACCCTATGGGAAATTTTAGCGTCTTTTCGCGGCGCAAAACGCATCGATTTGGAAATTCTTGCAAAAATCCGATAATTGTCGGATTTTAATGAAACTCTCAGAACTTATTCACAAATAAATTAAATTATTTTTGTTTTAGAAAACCTTTGTATGAAATATTTTTTACATCTGTTAACTCTCACTTAATTAATTTTATTAAATTTCTAGAAATTCTTTTTTGTGGCGTTTTTAATGTTTATAAGTCCTTGGAGAAATTTTAAACCATGATTTTTTTTGAGTCAAACAGGGACTCCTGTTACAGAAAATCTACACTGAATCGTAAAATAAATAATGCAATAAAATTAAGTTATTAATTAGATTTTTATTAGAATAATTTTTAAAATTTTAAATCTTTTAGAATTTTGTATTAATTTATAGCAGTTAGGTAATATTGTTATTAAGTAAAAACTATATTTACTAATCATAAACAAAAACTTACTACAATTCATTGACCCTAAATATTTTAAAAATAATTTTTGTGCGTGTGTGTTTTTGTAAATACGGACGTCCATACATGACATTATCAGAAAATAAGAGCGATAAAATTAAAATCTATTGTTAATTTTTTAACTTTTCTTCAACAACCGTCTTCATATTATGATGCCAAAGTACCTAAAATTAAATAAAATATTAGCTTGATTAGAATATTTTCTTAAGTTCTTACGATTACTGGGTAGTTAAAAAATACATAAAAAAGGCGTTCACGTTATATTCGTCAAGTAATTTTTACAGTTATGTCCACTTTAGAAAAAATTCACAAACATGTCTAAGTTGTCAACACCTCGTAAAAATGCCCACCTCCGTGTTAAAAATGCTTTTCTGCCATATTTTAAACTAAAGGTAAGTAATGTTTGTTTTCATTCAGATTAATTAAACTTTAAATCTTCCTCAAATAAAGTTTCAGAAAAGTATATTTTAGTTTTGAACGATTTTTTAAGAAAGAATTACGTTGTGATGACAGATTTGTCAATATGTACGTTTTTTAAAGTTTCTAAAAATAGAATGTCCTGAAACGAACCCGCCGAAAATAAGTTGGTGAAAGGTGGATGGTTTGTTACTTCTAAGATATAATTTTCAAATTTCCAAAAAGAGATACATTTGGAGGTGTGGTGATCAACGAGGAGGGTGATTTCTTCCCACACACATTTAAAATTTGGGACTCATCTGGAGCCCATTTGAGGCCTATGTAAGAAGTTGAGTTGACAGAAAAAAAATGAAAAATAAAAAGGTTACAAACTAGAGGATTTCAGAAGTACAAGAAATTTTTTCTATCACCATTGGATGAACTCGACTGTTTCTTAAGAAAGAAGTCAGAAGAAAACGAAGACATCGGAGTTTCGAGTCTAATTTGTTTGTGTGCGAAATAATAAAAACTCCCTTTTCTCACTCCCTTCAAATTCGGAAGACTGAGGAAAAAAAAACGGAAAGGAATTCACGAGCCTATGTGAAATTTTCTTTGAACCAATGAAAACATTGCCTTCAAGGAAATTAGCTGAGAAAAAGGAAAAATGAATTCGCGAGCCTATGTGTAATTATTTGGATGAATGAAAACCTTGTCTTCACAGACATTAGCCGTTGACCCAAGAAGAGTAGCGAGCCTATGCAAAATTCATTTTGATATAAAATGAAGAGAAAAATTGAGAAGCGTGTCTGAAGTCATGTGAAAGGTTTTGTTTCAGTTCCTCGTGATCAGCGACCGGTGTTCAAATTCTTGCCATTGTAAAATTATTCGGCAATTATATTATCAGCTTTTAACCAAGCACGCAACACTTCAAAGAATTTTCCTTCAACTATCCAAGAATGCTGAATATTTCAAACTATCTCGCCTTGTCTACTTTTCAATAAATCTAACCCTTCTGGGATCAAAGAACTTGTTGGGGACGTGCAGAATTTGTTAATTATGTTAGAAAGAATCAGAAGGAATTTGAGTGACTTTCTGTATCCCAAACAAATAAATAAATGAAATTTAAAATGCAATTGAAAAACGAGACATTAGAAATCAATACAACATTTATATACAAATCAAACACACAGACAGGATAATTGATGTATGTTGTGTAGGCGAAATGTGTATGCGGTTTCTTCAGATTTCAGAATGTCTCTCTTCGTAATTGTTCGTTCATTTGGAGTATTTTTTGTTTGTGTCGATATTTGCGATTGTTGATATTAAGTGTCTTATAGAAATAGTTTTTTAAGAGTGATCTACCTTTAACTGTAATATTTTTCTAAGGTCGTTCGTTCGTAGAGTTTACTTAATAAGTAGTGAATTTGATTCACTTTAGATAAGCAAAGTTGAGAAATGATGTACACAAAGTTGATTGAATCTTGATCGAGTATGAGTCAGCGATGTATCTTTTTGCGCGGCAAGATCGTGATTCGTAGTGACGTGGTGTATTTTGGAAGGTTCTCTGTGAATGTGTGTTACTGACTGTATGAAGTTGGTAATTGTCATTAACGTCTGGTCAGCAATGACTAAGACGGGAGTCGGTGAATGTTACATCTTGAAACTTGGTAATTACTGTTCGGAAGGTTCACACGTTTTCTGTTTATATAATCACTGAGTGGCTCCCAGCATAAGAGCGGGAAAACAGCTTGGTCACGTGCAGGCGGTTTGATTGGTCGGAACTAACCAATCAGCAAGCCAGATTGGAGGTGATTGACTAATGAATACTTGTTATATTGTCTGAAGGTAGAATTTGGCTTACTAGATAGGAAGAGTGTATTTCCTACAAAGAGGTAAGGCTGGTTGTGTTGTGGGAGATTCTACAAACTCTCTTACATTTGATTTAAACATATATTAAGAATATTAATGCCTTAAGAAAAAAAATAATAATAATTATTAAATTGTTACAAGAATTGTTTTCATTTTATTTAAATCCTAATTAAAATAATTTATACTTTTAAAATTCTGTATTAATTCGTATGAGTTCAGTGATATTATTATTAAATAAAAACTATATTTGCTAATCATAAATTAAATTAAAAATTTTGATTTTGTGTGTACAAATGTTCCATCTCAATAATGAGACCACTACGCTACTTTGTAATCACAGTAGATTTCATAGAAGCAGACATTTACAATTATACGAAGTTAGTCAGTGTTTCGCCCTTTTCGAAACGTTTAATTATATCGACTTTCACTTTCATGAAAATGGCTTTTCTTTTCTTCGAAGCACTGCCTTACGCATGGGAGCCATAATGAAGAGCAAAAAGTTCCAACAAAAGACGACACAAACGAAAGATAGCGAATGTAGCACAATGCAATATGGTGTACAGCCGGTGAAGAAACAACGCCCCGTCTTCCTAATATATCGTCGCGTGACGATATATTCGTCTGCTCCGTCCGTTAACTAGTCCCCGCGCGAACTTTGTTTTAACGTCGCAAACGCCGTACGTCAGAATGACGTTACGAGACTTTCTTAATAAATTTATGGTAGATGGCGTCGTAACCATGAAACGCCGTACGTCGGACCCGACGTAACCCGAGAAGACTTCAGTATATAAACGTTCCGGTTTTTGCAAATATGGGCGTCCATACAGGACATTATCAGAAAATAAGTGTAGTAACTATAGTAAATTTAAAATTTACTGTGAATTTTCTAACATTTTATGAACGTTTTCGTAAGTAAAACTATAAAGCCAAAGCACATAAAATTAAATATTAGAATCTTTGAAATATATTTTTTTTATTAGTGAGTAGTTAAAAATAATTTAATAAAGGCGTCCACATTATATTTCTCAAGTAGTTTTTGCAGTTACATACCCTTTACTTAAATTTGCCAAGCATTTAAGCTAGCGATAAATTTGTCAACATCTCATAAAAACACCAACCTCACTATCAAAAATACTTTTCTGCGATATTTTAAACTAAAATTAAATATTCGTTTTAATTCAGAATAATTAAACTTTAAATCAGTTACTCTGCCTTAAATAAAGTTTCATAAAAGTATATTTTATTTTTGAAAAAATTTTAGTAAAGAGAATTATGCTGTGTATTCAGATTTCTCAATATAGTTGATTTAACGAAAAAACATATTCCAATCAAAGTATTTTGCTTATTGGAAATATTAAATTTAATCTATTAGCTTGCAATTAAAACTAAAATAAAGGTTTCAAGAATGATTTTTCATTTTAAAAATGCATTTTATTTTTAAACCTTAGGTATTGCTTTTTTCAGGTATCTACTTTTAGCGAAACACCTAATGTGAATTGAATACGTGAAAATTATCTAACAAGATTAGATATATTTTTGTTAGTTCAAGGCGAATGATATTCTTTTTTTCCAAAATGAAAAGCGTTAAGAAGCAACACTTCTAAACATCAGCGCTTGAGACTATGTTGACAAAATCTAAGGCAGAAACTGTGAATAAAATTCAGACGCTTGTATTTTGTTATTTGTTGAATACAACAATTGTTTTAACGAGCTTACACGTTTTTGTTTTACTATTTGATTTGTTTATTTCAGTTTTTTTAAAGTTCCGTAACATAACCGGGGTGAAACTTTAGGCAGGTTTTCACATCTCACTGCTATTTTTTTCTATACTCGCGAAATATGAGATCTATATTTGTTTTTTTTTTTTTTTTTTTTTTTTGGTAAAGTCGTTTATATACAAAATCTTTGTTTCTGTAGTTTTCATATGTAAACCTTGCTTTCTTTCTCCATTTTTGTAAAAATAACATTTGAAGGCAAACCACCGCAATATATATATATATATATATATATATATATATATATATATATATATATATATATATATATATATAACCAATAAGTGAAGCACAAACAAGTAAGGATCGCCTAAAAAAATAAATCTTACTAAATTCAGTAGATACGAAAAAATTTTAGGTCATTTAGGTTCCAAGTACTTAGAAACCGTAGATAGCACATTACGTGACATGTCCTATCCAATCAGGTTCCAGAAAGAAATTATTTAATTTTGGAGCCGTACTTGTACAGAATTACAATTCTGTACATGTCACGTAATGTGCTCTCTACGGTGTCCAAGTACTTGAACCCTAAATGACCTGAAAATAGGTCAGGGCTCGGGTTGCGGAATACATTCTAGATAAAACTTAGATAGAATTCTTGAGCCCGTCACAAGCGACCAGATCTGCAACGACAGTGAGTGAAAGACAGTCGGCGAACCACCCAGCTTTGATAAACATTTTAGACACACGTTACCATGACAACGCGTATGTCAGCGATGATTTTTATTACATACAACGCCACGACGAAAGTAAGTCTTGTCTCAGCTCTCTTCACTGTGTTTTAAAATTACTGATATCGTATGCAATCAGCCAGCAGTCTCACACACGTTTCATTAGCGTTATGCTTCACCCACACATTGGCGTACATATCATTTCGAATTTTGCAGACTCACTTGCAACAAATCCCATCCGAACTACTGGTCTTCTCATGGGCACAAAAACACTTCGAAACTGCAGTCTCACTTGCGACAAATCATTTTGAACACTCGAACAAAGAACATTGGCCACAACAAAGAATATTGATTTTTAACTTGTAAATATATGTACCTGAATGTATAAATGTTACTGTCATATTTTACTTGGTCTTCTTCCTTTTCTGCAAAGATCATTTCCTCGCGTTGTTTGTTATTTTTTTTTTTGTTGTATTTGTGGACACGACATTCGGATTTTTTCCATCTAAAATCCGGTTATACTGACCCACAAACTCTTAAAAATATTAATCTTCCTTGTTATTTTTGCTTTCTACGCGGCTACTGCTAATACTTTACCAGTTTGTGAAATCACTTGGATATTTCCAATTTAATTGTGGCTATCAGAATGAGCTAAAAAATGATAAGTAGCTAATTGGTAAGTGTCGACCAGCTGCATAAAGACAGTTACGAGCTTGAAATCTATTATTACAACTAAATTTTTATTGAGTTTTGCTTATATCTACAACTCGCTACCAATCACTGACTTTGTGAATATCAAATCTTATTGTTGAATATCTGGCTTAAAGTTAGTGCAAAAACATTATTACTCGCAAGTTCGGAAAAGGCAAATCTTTATTATTCTTAAATATCCCGAAATGTCTGATTTTCAGTTAGTAAATGCTGCATAATCAAGATATGAATTCCAAATAATATGCTCATTTGATTCAGTTTACAGTACACTTTACTTTATTCAGTTTTTTTTTTTTTTTTTTTTGCAGTACACAGTTTACCCCCAAACTATAAAAGATTAAGTATATCTTGTGGCTTTTTGTAGTGATATCCCCTGTAAGATATTAGTAAAACCCATATATACTGCATTAAATCAAAAGTAAAGTGCGGTAAGTTGAAAGGTCAGGCGAGTCAAAAAAAAAAAAAAAAAAAAAATGACACATATCGAGGAAAGTGTAGAAGAATTCTCTTCCTTAATCTTATCTGAGATAAATTAAATGATTGATTAAAGTTCTCTAAGATTCACAAAATTAGTATTTCATTGAGACATATAGTCAGCTGCAGGAGCTCAGCATGCAGATTCCTAATGGATATAGTCAACCCGCTAACAAGAATGTACACATCCTATGTAACAAACGCAGAATACTTTGTGGAATTGATCCGAGAGGCCCAGATTTTAAGCTTGGATGTGGTGAGCCTGTTCATTAGAGTTCTTACAGATGAGGCCCTGACAGTGGTTTGAAATAGATTGGAATATACCAAGGAGTAAATGCTGAAAATTACCACAGTCTAACTTATGTCAAAACCTTATTGGAAAAGATTAAGATCTGCAGTCCACACATCAGGACAATATTCAGAAGCAGCTCCACTCTACTGAGAAATCTCTGCATGACAAGTAACAGCAGCAGCACTCATCAGCAGGTAGACTAAGTTTAAGGCTCCAATTTCTCCACAGTACTTTAATCCACTAGACTATTTCCCCAAGTGAAATGAGAACAGTCTTCTCCCATAGATTAAATAAAAGTTTCATTTCAGTTTTTCCCTATAGGTTACCTGGATCAATATAAACCTGATGAAGGCTGGAGGGCACAACAACTGAAATGTTGTGATAACAATAGCCTGAGTGTAAATAATGATAATTCCTAATCCCAGAAAATCAGGCAGAACACCCACAGTGCCCAACTCTGGTTTATACTGCAAATATGTTGAGTTCATTAGTTTCCAGAAGAGTGCATAATGTAGAATGATCAACAGTTTGAACAAAGCCAATACACTCAAACCCTTAGTCATGATGACTTGACTTCATTGCAAAGCATAGCCACCAATCACTTTTGAACAGTTGTCTACCCACTTGCAGGGTTTTTCTGACAATGATCAACAGTGATCATCTACCCCAAGCATCAGAAAGTCATCTCCCTAATTGACAATTCTAACCACTCAACCATGCATTTATGTGTGTGTGTGTGTGTGTGTATAATATATGTGTACACACAAAAATCATAGGTTACATTCTGAGGTCCAAATAAACAAAATGAAAATTGTTGTTAGCTAAGAAATATGACAAGACCAGAAAAAAAATTATCAATAATCATTAAATTTTCTGTGCAGTATCCTTTCAAAACGTGGGTGATCATGGCTCTCCACAAATCCCAATTCTTTGTAGCTCTTACTAATGTTTATTTCCGACTATCCTTACCACTGTTTTGTCATTCATTTACACAAGCCTGTTTCAGTAGAATGCTGTCCTTCAATATGTCCTGTCAGGGTCAAATTTCAACAGTTATTTTTTAAAATAAATAAATATACTGTTTATTAAATAAATGGAGAGTCTACTCAAATATGGGTATTCACTTTTTATTTTATCACTTAAACAGTGCAAAAAAACTTCAAAGATTATCGAAACATTCATATCTGCTCAGTTTCATATCCTGACATAAACAAAGCAATTCCTAAAGATATAGACACACACACACACACACACATATATATATATATATATATATATATATATATGAGACAGATGGGTTTTTTTTTGGCAAGGGAGTATATATGTCCCAGATAAGTAAAATATACAAAAAAAGAAGTTGAAAATTCAACTGGAGTTTTTTTTTTTACTGTTCTATGATTTTCAAAAGTTAAATTGAAATGGAGAGATGTGTCGCCATGCCATGGTATGGTATGTCTTGTATCTAACTGGAGTTTGATATATATATATATATATATATATATATAGGATTGATGTGAGTTTGTGACCCTGGGTTTCAAGCTCTTTGGATCGTCAGGCAAACTGATGATCGCAAAGAGCGTAAAATCCACAGTCACAAACTCACATCAATCCAACTAATATGTTAGCTCTATCACTGATATTGAGCGCTTTACAATACGTACCACACACATATATATATAAAAATTGCATATTTTATTTATTTTATATATATATATATATATATATATATATATATATATATATATATATATATGCATAGAGATGAACAAAATTTAATTTTTCTTGGTGATCAAACATTTTGGCTAGTCTATTAGATTTAATGAGAACAAAATATTAACAATCTTGTTACAGTTAATATCATTTACAGTAATATTTTGATTCCTTAAAAACTGTAACTGTCTTTTTTTTTATAGTAGGTAAGCAACACTAACTTGTAAAGTTAATTTATTTAACCAATACTTATTTATTTATAAATCACAACAGTAAACTGACATTACCCCAAATATTTATTTTTTATTTGAAATTGTTCTTAGACAAACAATTAAAAAAAAAAAAAAAATACAAATCTGTAGACATGCATTGATGCTTTATATGATTGAAGGAATGCTGTAACAAATATGTTTAAATTATCAATCCTTGAAAAATAAAAATCTTAATTTCCCTTATGCTTTGCTTGACTTTCCTTTTTGATATGTTGCAAGATGAACTAACATAAGAATGCTTTAAAACAAGACAAGAATGGAAAAGAAATTTTCTACTCACTGAATGAACATAGGCTTTTAAAAATATCAATAAATTATATTAAGTTTTATGACATTCTACCATCAAAGTTCTTACAGTAAATTCTCAGACATCTTCAATAAGTATGCAAACTGACTAAGTTCACTTTATGCTGTAAATTAGTATAATTACTATAAAGGTAAATTGGTATAATTAATATAAAGAATTGCAGAATTCTAAAATTTCCTCAAAGACTGAAAGTTCTTGATTTTCCTAATTTTTCTTCATAAATTTCTACATTTTAAAAGATAGCAAAAGCTGTACAGCAGTCACTGTATTTGGAGATTTTATTTCAGAATAAAAATATCAGACCCAGTAATTCAATTAACATAGATAATAAATACAGATGTGAAAGAGACAATCATTGTGAATATATATTTTTATAGGAACCAAATCAAAGATTTGCCTTAAATATAATATTTATGCATTTCATCTTAATGTCTTCTGATCAAAATGAACATACATTTCAATTATTTTTATATCAAATCAAGCAACTCTAAAAAAGGAAATATGATTTTTAATGAAATATTACTGACTCAACAAGAACCCAATACATTATGCAGATAAAATTATTGGAGTAACTTTATGTAAAGAAGTCAAAACAGAATTAATCTTTATAATTGTTTATTGATTAAAATGTTGACATTTTCTGAGGCTTTAACACTAGAATGGCTAAGGTGTCAAAATCATCACCTTCAAGATTTTTTTTTTTATATATTTTCAGAGTAATGCATTAATGTAATTCAGTGAGACTTTGTGAGAATTATTTTTTTTATTTTTAATTTTTCTCTAATTTTCAAATTATTTAATGAAATAAGTTCTTACTCAAATAAGCAAAGTGTTGAAAATAAAAAATACAGTATATTTATCAATTACATAAAAAATTAACTGGGAGTGGATGTTGTTGACCAAATGTTAAGAAAAAACAGAACATGGCAGATGACAAGACATTGGCCTTTTACTGGATATAACATCACTGAATGCTTGAATATTCAACAAAAAGTAGATTATCTCAAAATTTCACTGACTTTCTTGAAAAAATTGCAAGCATATTCAAATAATTCAAATATCAGGAGAAATGAATTAAATGCTTACACCTTTCTTAAGAAATAAAGGAAACACTAAGAAGTGTTCCTGTACAATCATTACCATGAAAAATCAATTTTATGAAAGTTCAAACAACAATTATTAGTGTAACTTGTAAAGAATGCAAAAGGCTGTTGCAGTCATATATATATATATATATATATATATATGTATACTCATGATTTCTATTTGTGTAACATCTGTATTGTCTACATTGAAATATGTAAATATCATATGTAAAGTGGTTTTAGGACATGATTCTCTAATAGTTCCTACTAAAGTGTCAAAAACTGACATCTTGGCCATTCCAGGTATAAAAAGACAATTTTTCCTAGTTTAAAAAAAGTTATTTAATTCAGAATTAAAAAGTGATAATTTTAATTAACCATTTCATTAAAGATTTTAGTAAATAAAAATTTATTGAGGCAGTAAGCAGGAAACCTAAAAACAAACAAAAAAATATGAGATGCCCTTTTGAAATCATATTTAGTTTTGACATGGTACCATGTATTATATCCATTGTACTCAAAAGTAAGAACAATATTTGTCAAGGATTATTATTATTCTCCAAATAATTAATGAGAACCTAGTTATCATAGATAATACTAAAAAAATAAATATATTTTCACTTTTTTTTCCCTTCTGTTTTATAAAAAAAAAAATCATAGTATTATTCGTTACACTTAAAATGTTAGAAAAAATGTTCTCATAAAAAAATTAAAATACCACAATCCTTCATTTACAACAGAAAGAATATAAACATAAAATAGAAAGGAAAAATGAAAGTGTGTGTGTGTGTAACTTCAAGAAATGTAACTGGTGTTTGTTTTGGAATATACAAATGATTAAAAATAATCATTTTGAATTTTTTATGAAATGTTATAAAAGATTTTATATAATAATAGGAATTTACTACTCAATTTTTCAAGATTTTTTTGTATAATGAATGTAAACAAACAGCAATTTTATTGTCATCTACATATTGCATGAAAGTGACAAAATCAAAAATAAATTAACAAAATTAAAAAAAATTCTAATTCAGTCCATTTACAAATTTGAACTACTATCATTATGTCATTCTAATGACAACCAAATTTTGAGTAAATTTTTGTTTTAAAAATTTGACATTTTCAAAGATTAGTCATTTAAAAATGAAGTTTATGTTTACTTATCTCAATTCATTAGATTCCATCACTAAATGCAATTGATAAAAATTTGATATTTAAGATCCTTAAATTTGCCCTCTGAGCTCCAAAAGTTATTCTTTCATTTATTGATATTTCTAAATTTTGCTAATAGAAACAAAAAACAAAACTGTATTTAAAATAATCATGTTGGTAAAGATAAATTGTCTAAGATTCATAAAATTCTCCAATTTCAGATTTTTTCCTACAAGTTATTTCATGTTTTGTTCAGCAAGAAAATTTTGTGGAAATACATTATAGAAATTTGTATTTTTTAAGGGATTCTACAGATCAATGTGATGAATTGATAAAATATTAAGAATTTATGAGTCTAAAAAAAAAAAAAAAATGTTGTGACATTATTTTTTCCTGCCCCTTTTACGGCAGTTTTTTGAGGGTGCATTGAGAGGTGTTGGGGTTAAAAGCATCAGTTCACTACTCTCTTTAGAGCGCTTTTGCTTGGAAGGGGATTCTAATGGCACTGAAGTTTTTGTATTTTTATTAGCACGAGGTGGACGTCCACGTCTTCGTCCATGAGACTCAGTGTAGGATCTTTCTGGTGCCTTTTGCTGTGAGAGAGGACAGGGTGAAACAGTTCTTTTCCAATTGGATCGAGACTTAGAAGGATAAGTTTGATATTGATCCAAACAATTTAGACTACATTCTGATGAGGAGTCAGAAACAACACTTTCACCTTCCTCAATTTCATATTCTGATGATTCTACTGGTAAGGGACTTTCTTCTCTTGACGCCCTTGAGTGACTACTGCTGCTTTCAAAAGATTCAGACATTACAGAGTTGGCATCTGAATGACTTGCACTACGATTACCTTCATCATCAGAGTCTATTAAATCATGAAAGAGATTACTGTTATGTTTTTCTTTCTCATCCATTTCTTCGTCTTCTTCATCTTGATATTGTTCGGTCTCATAAGAGCTGCGTGAACTTTCTGAACCTTCGTAAGAACTACAAGGACTGTTGTTACCGACATTTTTAGCTGGACTTTTACAAGACTTGTCTTTAGTTTCAGTTGGTAATTTAGAAGAACGTTGATCTTTAGTTTTTTGTTTGTCATCATTTTCTACATTGGCATTCTGCTTTACTTGCTGCTGCTGCTGCTGTTGTTGCTGCTGTTGTTGCTGCTGCTGTTGTTGCTGCTGTTCTGATGGAACATTATTGACAATTTGATGATTTTTCTTCTTTGTAGGCAAAACTGAGGCTGGAAGTAAACCTTGGGCTACATGTACTTTTAGGTGGGAAAGCAGGTAACCAGAGCGAGAAAAGAGCTTAAGGCAGTATTTGCATTCATATGGCTTTTCACCTGAGTGGATTCGAAGATGAGCAGTGAGGGAACTTGACTGGGAAAATGTTTTTGAGCAATGGGTGCAAGCGTAAGGTTTCTCCCCTGTGTGTACTCGCAAATGCTTAACCAAGTTACCTGTTTGGGCAAACTTCTTTGAACAGTGAGTGCATTCATATGGCCTCTCACCCGTGTGCACTTTTATATGCTCAATTAAATGCCCTGGCTGAGAAAACTTTTTCTTGCAGTATTTACATTCATGGTTTTTATCCCCAGTATGTACAGTCATGTGGGTTGCCAAGTAGTTAGACCGGGAGAAACTCTTGAAGCACTGTGTGCACTGGAAAGGCTTCTCACCTGTATGGATCCTCAGGTGCACAGCTAAAGAATTAGATTGAGAAAATGATCGAGGGCAGTAATTGCATTGAAATGGCCGTTCCCCAGTATGAACTCTCAAATGTTTTGTTAGATTTCCTGACAAAGCAAATTTCTTTTCACAATAGTCACAGCTAAAAGGTTTGTCTCCAGTGTGCATTTTCATGTGTCCTGTAAGGTGGCTAGCTTGAGTAAATGTTTTCTTGCAAATTTTGCACTCAAAGCCTCGTTCTCCTGTATGTACCCGAGCATGAATTGCTAAGTAAGTTGCTCGCATGAATACTTTTGAACAAGTGGAACACTTAAAATTTTTGCTTGTAGTCTTTTCTGTTGTGATTGCTTTCATACTTGTTTCTCCTTCTGCTACAGAGTTTTGCACACTCTTGCAGATGTGTGATGACAGCTGAGAGAATGTTTCTGAACAGTGCGTGCAGCGATATAAAGAATTTGAAGATGAGCATTTCTCAATAGAATGGACACGCATCATATGCTTTGTTAACTGACTTGAGTTTGCAAAGGTGCTTTGGCAGGAGAGACACTCATAAGTTTGATCACTCAAGTGCATTTTCATGTGTTCATTTAGATGATCAGTATGCTGAAATAATTTTTGACAAAACTTGCACTCCAGTTCAGCATTATCCAATTGATTCTCTTGCAGAAAATTGTCTCCTTGCACATCAGATTGTTGCTTTTGCTTTGATTTTCTTGAAGGTTTTCGTTGGGGAAAAACATTTTTTGACACATCTTTCTCACTTGATTTTTTGAAGTCATTTGTTTGAATGGCAAATGAGGATTCAGATTTTCTTTTCAGATTTGTTGATTTTCGACAAGACTCAAATCTACCAATTGAATTCATTTTGTTGCTCTCAACAGTGGAAATCATTAAAAAAGTTCATGAATGTAATCAGATAATTGTTTCTCCTTTATGGTTGGCGGAAAAAAGTGAAAAATCAAAGAAAACAGCATTAAAAAAGAGAAAAAGTGAGAAACATCAGTTACTTTTTTCTGCTTACAGAAAAGTTTCTATTTCCAGATTAGTTAGAATGGTCGACTGTTGAGTCCAGTCAAAAATAAAAACAAAATTTAGGGTCAGGAAAATCAAAATTTTACAAACAACTGAACCATAAGGTTTTTTTTGTCACTCTGTCCTTTTTCTGTAAGAATTTTGAAATGTGATTGTCTTTTATATAGTATATGTTTAATCTGAGATTCCACATTCCAATACAGTGCCAGATGTCAAGCCTGAAAGAAAAAAAAAAAGAAAAGAAAAATTATTCATTTAGGGAATGTAATAAAAAAAAAAAAAAAATGTACACATAATTCACTTAATGTCAATTGGCTTTATACTTTACATTTTCCTAGAATTTATAAATATTTGCGTTTTCATAGAAATTGGTAAAGCCACCAAATATAATTGCTTTAAAATGTTTGATGAAGTATAAGCATTTGGAAACCCAATTAACAAAGTGATGTTTGAATATACAAGATGTTTATATATGAAATTAGATAATCTGTGAATAAGTATAGCGTTTGATTAAAATTGTAAAAAGATTTCTTGCTAATATTTCATACAAAGTATAAGTTATTTCTCTAAATTATTTGTACTTTTAGATAACACTTAACTAATGTAATCAAAATCAATGAAACTATTTTAACACACACATATATATATATATATATATATATATATATATTTACATTGAGCACTGTTTTGTAAAAAATAAAAAATATCAATAAGAACACCGGATCATATATCTTACTGTTATATATATATATATATATATATATATATATATATATACGCACGCACGCACAATTTTCTTAGAAAGTGCCAGAAATAATTTCAACAAAAAAAAAAAAAAAGGTTAAAAACCGTTAAGCCCTCCTGCAACCCGGCGAAAATTGGAACGAACCATGAGTTTTAAACAAATAATCCACTCGGTATAATTAATAACCTATTTACTTACCAGATTTATCCTACAAGGGAAATTATTTCTTATCAGCAAAAAGATCAAGTTATTTCCCTTTGCTGCTTATCATTTGAAATATCAAACTGCCAATCAAAAGTTTATATTTCAATTCACACAACACGATGATTTCACTGTCAATTTTACTAATTAAACGTAAGTGCAAATCGTAGCAGCCACATAGGTAAATATTTGAACTGGTTTTATGGAATTATTAAAATGCATTTCTATCTATAATAATTTAAAAAACATTTTGTTATAACAACATCATGTTCCACAAATATCCCAAGTGTAAAAATGGAATGGTAATTTGTAGTAGGATTATTACTGGAACTTCAGAGTGGCTTCAATATGGACGTGTTGAAAAATTCTCAGCCCAACCAAGAAATATGACCTAGAGCCATGCCATTTCACATCTTCACGTCACAGTTCAACACATGCTACATTACTTCAAGTTATTTTTAACCTTTCCAAAACATAATCTAAATGTTAAACCAGATATACTGATTTTGAGAAATGGGCTTGGCTAAGAACTACACATCACCCACTTATAACATGCTTGGAGAGAGAGTTATTTACCAATTTAGAAATTCTAACACCCTGTAGCAATGAACGATGCTTACTTATTAGGAAAAAAAATATCAAAATATTACACAAAGAAAATGGGATTATATGAATGACATTAAAGTTCATTGTACAGCAGTTCAATTAAATACTTAAATTATATATTTGTCTAAAGTTTCACATTTTACTATTTTATGATGTGCAAATAATGACCATAATCGTATTTTGTTCAACTATATATCAATACTTAAATTTCTATAACATACATTCAGATATATTTTGATATTAAGTTTAGCTGCTTTTTCTAACATAACTTTTATAAATTGTTTAAAATTTTCCAGACTAAATTTCCCTTTAACAGCTTGAAACCAGTTACTTTAGCAGGACTTGTTTATACAAGGTTCATTGTAAAAGATCTAAATGTTTTTAATATTTGGCAAATCAACAGTAAAAAATAATTTCTAACTCAAAGATTTTTTTTTACTATGTCTACATTTCTGTTTATTATTTTTCTTGTTATTCACATTTGGTTAAAAATTACTGAAACTTTTCACTTTGGTGAGACTGAGTTTTATTAAATACATTTTAAATATCAATATATGGGGAATTTTCTTAACAGATTGAAAGTAGATATGAAATTTAAGTGGAAATTATTCAAATAAACAAATTTATTGTTTATAAGAATGACTATAAACCCAAAAATGAAAAAAAAAAAGCAGCAATTATTCAATTTGAATTTAAAGGTTCATTAAAATGTGCTACTCCATGTACATTTGATAATAAAAAACACTTAAGTAAAAATATATATATATATATATATATATCAAGATTAAATTTAGTTTCTCTCATAAATTATTGAAAACAATTGTCTTGAAAGATCAAATTACAGCAATATAGAATAATAATTATTTTCCAATATTATAATTTAGTTGTTCTTTTTTAATAAACAATTATCTAATATAAATGGATCATATAAAAATGTCAATTTGAAAATTAGAATAATTCCCATTTAAATTTTTTTAATGACGTGGTAATGTCACTTTCTCCATAACAGAATTTCATCATGAAACAATATTATAGATAATATAAATAGAATTGCTAATCTAATGATAATAAACAGAGAAATTGGAAATTCAACAAAAGCATGAAGTTTTATGCTATTTCCATAAGAATTTAAATGGAAAATTACTTTTCCAGCAGTCTCTTAAGTGTAAAAATCTGCATAAAGTTTTAAAAAAGAAAATTCATTTTTTTATATGTAAGAAGTCACTTTGAGACAGCTTTTACTCATTGATATTAAAAAAAAAAAAAAAAAAAAAAAATTGACTAATCTTCTGCAATACTTACATTTTCACTCTTACTCTGACACGTAATAAACAGTTTCTAACTTTACTTATTTCAAAGTACATTCATTTTGTTTTTTTCCTCTCCTCAACAAAAGTAGGCTGAATCTAGTTGTGCAGCTGCTGGTATGTTTACTTAGCAGTTTCAGAACTGATAAGCAAACGGATAAGATAGGAGAGAAATTATTGTCTGTATTAAGTTTGATTATGAATGAGAAAAAGAAAAAAAAAATAGTGAAATATAACAAGCTAAGATTAAAAAAAAAAGAAGAAAAGCTGATTCATGCACATGTTTTAAGGCAATTGAAAAATATAAAGAAATATTTTACACAAGTTTTGAAATCACAATAACATTCTGATGGTTGAAATAATATAGACAGACATCTTGCATCGTTACTTTCACTCAGAATATATTTGGATGTAATACTGAAGTTTACTCAACTAAGTGAAGCGGTTAGAGATCCTTTAAGATATTTAAATAAAAATGAAACCATCTAAAAAGACATCACTACAAACAAAAACTTTAATTTGTAACAAAGTTAATTTTGGAAACCATTTCATTCAAACTTATTCTATTTAAACAGAAAAAGAATTTTTCTCATCACAACCACTAAAGTTTTAACACTTCAAACAGCATTTATCATCAAAGAAATATAAAAACCATAAATTTAACAAATCTACTCTGTAAGCCGCATACAATATCACAAAAACAGTGACTATACATATATTATTATAATATTAAAACCACTTTGACTACCAGTATGCAAACATTTTTTAAGGAAAAAAAGCTAAATTTTCACATAAACAATAATTTATTTTTACAAATGTACATTAAAATTGGGATAATTTTTAAAAGATTTTCTATATCACAAACAAATGTGTTCAAAGAACAGTTTAAAGGTTCTTATTTTACTCAAAACCTGATCAACAGCTTGAGAGATTAGGACACAAATAAAAATATTAGATGGAACATCTGGCAATTCTTTAATATCCAGATGATTTATATTCACAAGTCAATATTATTTTTCTATAAAAAGGTTTATAATTGGTTTTGTAAACTACTAAACAGATAGCAATTTTTTTCTAGTCTTCACAATTTTGCTCATGGGTAAGAATAGAAAACTATATTTTCAAGAGATGTACTCAAAAACAAACTAAGACAGAAAAACAATCAGCCATGCAACTTAATTTTATTATAAAAATCTTCATTCAAAATGTGCAAAGCATTTTATACTGAATACTATCAATGTAAACATACACAAAGATGAATCTATAAGTCCATTGACAAGAACTTATATAGAAAAATATTTGTGGTATTAAATAAAAGATTTTTTTTCATAATTAGGCTGCATATATATATATATATATATATATATATATATATATATATATATATTTAAGCTTTATTAGCTATAAACACATTCTTAAAGCTATCTTATATAAATTAAACATTTGATATAGATGAGCAGACACAGAGAATAGAATTGATTTTAATAATGCAACTGTTGTGCCCCTTGGAAAATGTCCACTTACTACCAGAATATGAAGTTCACCTAGTTAAAATGGGTAACGATTCATTCCCAACTAGTTCTATATATGTGCTAGATAACTATTTTCCAATATAATAGTGATGGCAAAGTAATTTTTTTCAATACCAAGTTAATTTTATGACTTTAAGAGAAACATGGAATTGATTAAGATAATGTCCAATGTAATTTTTCTATTTAGAAAACAAAACTGAAAGTTAATTCTAGGAAAATTTTTCAAATATTTTAATTAATCAAAATTTATGTAGCATAAACAGAAGACTATTTTAAAATATTTTTTTTACATAGAACGTAAAAATAATTAAATATACCCTTTAAATATTAAACACTTTTAAACACTCCATACTTGGACTAGAAAATTTTTTTTTAAATCTATCAACATCATCCTTAACATGAAATTTATGATAATTCTAGGTTCTGATGGTCTAAGTAGTTGTAATGAAAAGCAACAGAGATCAAAATGAAATAAATATTTTCCAAAAATTAAAAAATGAACAACATTAACTTACTTTAGATTTCTCAAAAAAAAATTTTTTTTAAATATTATTTACAGAATGTGACAACTTTTGCAGCAATGTAATAAATTATTTTACAATCTTGTCAAGTATCTTCATTTACTTAAAACCACTTTCAATGAATTTGTAATTTTTTATAAACTGAAACTCAAGTTTTGAATTAAGGTCATCAAACAAGTCCAGTTTAAGTAGAAATTAAATAGAAATGCCTGAAATCGGTCATTTTAAATGATCCTTTGAAAACCACTTATTTCTTATTATATCAGGTTGACCAAAAAGTTTATCCAGTTTATTAAGTAAATTTTCTGCTTAATAAGTGAAAAACATTTTGGCCAACCAATAATAATAATAATATATTATATTCCTTACATTATTTACATTGATAAAGTCCATCAGAAGACAAAACACATTGGCTAAGATAAGTTTTCCTTTTGTTTTTATTCATTATATTCCTTGTTTAACTAATCAGTTCATTTCAAAAGTAATAACAATTAGTAGACTTGAAAAATCCTTTATAACCTGATAAAAATTATGCATGAAATCATATTAAACTTCATAGTGCTTAATTTTAGTAATGTACCCATAATGTAAACCATCTATCCCTTATTAAGGGGCCATGTAAGAAAGAGATGAAAGTGAACACAAACACTTCCAATGAAAATTGTTTAATACAAATGGTGCTGTACACAAAAAAATTAAATTAAACAATACGCATCTAATTAATGTGGGATTTGAAATAAAGAGAATAAAAGTTTAACATGCACTGATTATTGAAACATTTTAAAGGTTTAGTAGAAAAGATACATGCATGCATATAAATAGTTACTAAGATAGGGAAAGATTTTGGTCAATTAGTCACAATTGCAGATTGTTACATACGAAAAATAATTGAGTATATCAGTAATATACATAATAGTGTGTAGATGATAGTAAATAACTGTTTGTAAAAGCTAACCAATAGAAATTTAGAAATAGTTATTTGCAACCAGTGAGGAGGAATTTTTATTTTTGGTACTTATTAAGAATTCAATTCTATGTGTAATAAACATGGCGGAAGACCATTATGAACAAGTGTAATAAAGACAACTTAACAATTAAAGTAATGCATGACTGAATGAGAAATATGATTTACATTTTATCAGAAATTGGTGTTAAGTGAATAATCATAAAAATCTATAAGATGACTTTTTGTAAGAAATTAATAAAATAGAGTATAATTTGTCTAGATAGATAATGTAGCAAGATAATTTTTATTTATTTATTCATGTCTCAATAACAACAGACATTAAGGATATTTTTGGAATTTTTGTTTTAAAAACTATTAGATTTTTTTAAAGTACTTTATTTGCAAAAGTCAAAGAAACTCATTATAATCATTCAATAATTTCCTATAGATTTATTAAAAACACCATGCATCTTTTAATGATGTCCTTCTATCCAAGTTTAAGAAGCATTTATTTTTCACTAAAAGAATGTATAGAGAATCTTGTATTCAGCAAAAAGTTCAATCTCTTCTGAACATATGAAAGTGGGAGTAAAGAAAAAGAAAATTCAAAACTTAAAGCATATCATTCTGCAATTGTTGATAAACTCACCAAATAAATCATTTTAAAATCTTAACTATTTGTCTTTAATGCATAATAAAAAAAAAATATTTTTGTTAAAGCACATCAAAAGGTTGTCAAAATTAATGTGATTGAAATTTCATTGTTATATTGGCATTTGTTGTTGCCCCTCCCCCAATTCTTATTAACAATAAATATTTTATTAATCAGGAAAATGATAAAACTTTCCAAAATATAAAGGAGTGTAAAGAAAACAAATGATATTGGACAATTCACAAACTAAAGGGAATGAATATCATTATCATCCAAGGGGAACACTTCTCTGCAGATACTCCCCAACCAGACATTGTAATTTCTCAAAAGTTATTTATTTTTTCTAAGTATAACAATGAAAAACAAATGACAATATAGCAATAAAAAAATGACATCCTTTTTCATCACTTTATCAAAGCTGCAATCAAGATAAAAGAAAATTTATGAGAACACTTATTTTCAATTTATATAATGATTTTATTGGAACTTAATGAATCCAATATATCTTTATTTATGCTCTCTTTTTTTCTCTTTTGCATTTTTTTTTTGCTTTCACATTGAAACCCTCCACCATATTCAACCTGTACATACAAACACATAACACTTTTTTAAGGAACAGTTTGGAATAATGGTTCTCACCAAAGTCCTTGTACTGTTGTTTGTTTATACAGTTGTGAAACCAGGTATCACTACTGATTTTGCCCCCACAAATTTTATTCTGGTATCGAGTACTTTTCTTCTGTTCTTTCACCTGGTCATCTAATTGATGTATGTTGTAGACAAAGAAAAGCATCAAGTAACTACAAAGGCAATAATTAATTGCTGCTTTTTTCAATTACAATAAAATTACAAACACTGTTCCCAAATCCTTATACAAAACTGTAGAAAGATAAACAATAACATTTTCACACACACTCACACATACACACAAAAAAAAAATCCCTACAATTTTGCCTAAGCTAAATGTTGCAAAATTTCCAAATATTAGCAAAAAAAATAAAATAATAAAAAAAAAGTTAAAAAAATATTAAAAAAAATCACGCATGACTGGGTATTGGTCAAATAGCTGCCATAAATGGAATTGAAGATTTTGGTTAAAATTCAAAACACACACTAATGATTTTATCACAAGGTATATTCTTTGAAAAATCCATAAAATAGTTGCATAACATTCAAAATATTATCTTCATAAAAAGCCTACATGTTTATAGGTAAACATTTAAGCATTTTCTCTAAATTCCCCCACCTAATAATTGGATATTATAAATTTATAAGGCCTAATAGAGGAAAACCAAGATCTTGAACAAAAACAGAATGAAATAATTATAAAATGTTATACCTATAAGATCTGTTACTAGGTGTCACTTTTGAGATAAGTATAATGAAAAATAATACATTGGCTACATCACATTTTTAACTATTCTTGATTATCTATTCCTAAATTTTATAAAACTCACTGTTATATAAGATTTTGTAATGCTATTTTGCATTAGATAAGTTGTTAAATTTGTCTTTGATTTTTGTAATAAACTGAGTTGAAATCAGAGTAATTATTTCTATAAAATTTGAGAATATTTCAAATGAGTTGCAATAAAGAATTTTTATTCTTATATGGAATTCATTTTAATTACTACATCTCTACAATAAACATTTGGATGAATTGTTTTTCCAAACAGATTTTTGTATATAATACACACAAAAATCTTTTCAGTTTATACCTATTTGGTTTATTCATGTCTCTAGAAAACTTTTTAATGTAAATATAATTAAAATCTTTTAAAATTGGATCTGATGATAAATTAGACAAATTAAGTGCATTTATGGCAATGCCATATGCTTCCATAGGTTAGCTTATCTGTCTATCCTAACACAAGGAGAAGAGAACAAATTTAAAGCTCCATAATTTGGAATAAGAATCAAGCCTTTTAAGCCAATATAGATAAAAGCGAGCAATATATTAAAAAATGTTCTAAATTTAACATAAAAATGAACAGAATTACAATTAAGCTTGAAGGAATTCAAATTTTAAAGTGATTATTAAGTTTATGTTTTTAATATTTTAAGGGGTCTAAATTTGCTAATTACATGAAACTAAAATATTTAAAACTAAATGTTTTTTCTTTAATTGCTAGTATCACATTAGGCAAGTCATCCCATTCACAATGCTAGTTGGCATATAATGATCAGAAAATTTATAAGGATTCATTCAAAGAATGATTGCTATTTTCTAGAGAATTTTCTTAGTTAAAGAGAAAAAAATTAACAAATGAAACATAAATGAGAGTAAGAAAATGGGTATTAAAAAAAGAAAATAAATTAGTTGACTAAAAAAATAAAGTTGTAATTAAAAATCACTAAATAGTTCCAATAATTTCCATTTGTAGACAGGTGGGAAGACATATTGAAAAGATAGTGGAACCATGGTTTCTTGAATGTTTAAAAAGTTTCAACACAGGTAACTAAATACATAAATTGTAAAATATAATGAAAAGCTACACAAGTGAACCCAGTAATCAGTCATAATTTAGTTTCTATGATGGCATTTTGACAGTTTATCCACCAGAATAACATTTTTAATTTTGCATAGGTATAACTGTTACATTAAAGATAGTAAATATTGCTTATTTTCTGCTAACTTGGAATTTTCATTTTACTTAAATTCATAGTTATATTCTAAATGTAATAATAAAATTGACATTTTACTTTTGGAATGTGAAGAAAATATCATGGCTTTTTATGAAATTGTAAAACAAATAGAATCAAAATTTAACATGTTACATTTTTTTATTTTTTTATTTTTTTTTTTTTAAAAAAATACAAAGTAATGCATTTAACAGATTAGGAGTTTGTCATTACTTATATAACAACAAAGTTAGCTGAAGACATTAAATAGTATATAACAGTAGTATAACATATCCCATATTTTAAACTATTACTTTTAAAAATGTAAAGAAATTTAACAGGGAAAATAGTTTTCTCTACCTTTCCAAGAAAATGTAGAAGTGTTTTACAACTACATTTCTTTCACATTAACCATTTCTTTGTGTTTATCAAAAATTCATTTGAAAACCTAACTTTAATATTATCAACTGTATATTTACCTTTAAAAAAGTATTTCTATCAATTGTATCAAATCTTAATAAGAAATCAACCAGGATAGTAATATAGAGTACAAAAAAATCAATCTTATGAATAACTGCTAAATACTTACAGTTAATAACAAAATGATTTGTTTAAATGGTGCAATTGAAATAACTACTAATCATCCAACCTTTTTTTTTAAGAATAAAATCTACAGCATTAATATAATTTTCATGCCATATATTATTTTATTTCTCTAGTCACAATAAATGAGAAAAATAAACAAACTTTGGCTTAAAGCCATATATAGTTTCATAAGTGGAAAAGTTAGATTAATTAAATAATTAAATTTATTTTATAAAATGATATCACACTGTTGTCCTTATGTGTAAGAAAAGTGTTTAAATTATGTATGCACAAACTAAATTCATGTTCAAGTTCTTATCAATACTTGCATCAGAACTTAAATATTGATGTAAGCATTAATAAACTGATAAAGCAGTACAATAAAGTGAAAATAAAACAAGCTTATAATTTGGAGTATCTACTTAGTGAAAATATTTAGTCAAAGCCAATGTTTGTAATTTTATACTAATTTGGAATGTAACTAAATACATATAAAGTATACACTTTCAACAACAAAAAACCTAAATGTTAAGAAAGGCATCTTAGTAAATTGTATGCTAACACATCTTTAACAAAGACATTTCTATAGTATACCTAATTTGATGCCTACATCAAAATGCAGAAACAGGTTAATGAAGTTGTGCATAAGCCAAATTTAACGTCATCATACCAGCAAGACCACATTAACATTATGTTGTAATAAAACTTAAATTTGTGTTCCAAAGTAAGGGTATCTTGGAAAAAAAAAAAAGGATTCCAAAAAGGGATGAAAGACACTTTCTTTGAAGAGAAAAATTTAACAAAAAATATTTCTAAAAGGAAGTGTTTTAACCAAGACATCTCCAAACAATCAAATATATTGACTTAATAGGCTCATCACAGATCAGTTATTGTCAAGATTTAACATGGAATAAAAAATATCAACTTTCAATAAAAGAATTTAAATGATGAATGTACAACTATTAGAATATATAATTTTTTTTTAGAAAAGAATAATAATATATCACATAGGAAATACAACCCAAGACTGAAAGCTAAGAGGATGGCAGCAAACTACTGTCAATTCTGAGTTTACTGATACAGCCACTAATATTAATGTTGCAGATGCAATTTTTGATGACCTATAAGTAAGATCAAAAGCTTATTTAAGATGTTTTTATGATAAGAAAGTTGCACACTGAAGAATTTCAATCATGCAAAAATGTCAATGTTAAATTTAAGGCTACAACTATTGATTATTATTCAACAAAAAAAAAAAAAAAAAAAAAAACATTGTAATGTAGGAATGGTTTTGTGTAGCAAATATGAATGTATAAAATAAGTCCATTTTATAAGATTTGGTTTCTTTTCAAAAAAGAAAAAAAAAAAAAAAAAAAAAAACGGAAAAAAGGTTCAATTGATTTTATAAGTTTATACAAGATTTAACTTGTATAATTAGTCTTTATTTCCAACCACCCCCCAACAAATAAAAATATTCCTCAACAGGCTACTAAAAGACTTTGTGCCTTCAAAAAAGCATCTGCCACAGATTACTTTCGTTAATGTCACTGTACAGCTGCATGTGAATAAATTAGTGTCAATTATATTTAGTTTCAAATCCAGTTGTTATAAATTCGATTTTTTCTCTGATGTTATCAGAAATTATGTTTATGATGTTAACAATCCTGTTTCCAAATCATTATTTTCCACTTTTTCAGTTGGAGCAAGCTCCATGACTGCCATCAACTTTTCTTTTGTGTAAGTCTTCTCCCCACTGGTTTCATTATCAGTGTTCTGTACCATAGATTCTAAAGTATTTTCTATGTTCATGTGGTTGTGGTCATTGATAACACTGTTTGTAGTTGCAGAAATGCTGGTAGTCAGTCCTCCAAATGAACCAGTCATCATGTCAGCCATTGTCATCAAAGCAGTTCCTAATTCCCCCCCACCTAAAGTAGATGAAGCAGTTGTCATTAGTGTTAGACTGTTAGTATTATTTTTAGTTAGATTACTACTACAGTCAAGTGTAACATTGCTTCTTGGAGATGAAGAAGCTGAAGTTGTCATATCATTATTAATAGTTGCATTTATGTGTGCTTTAACATGAGTCCATAGATAAGAAGAACGCGTGAACTCTTCCCCACAGAATTTACATTTAAACAGCCTCATAGTACTACCCATACAACTTCTGGGTCCATTACAAGTATGATCACAGTTATTTGTATGCCCATTTCTGCCATTATTTCCTTTCTCTTGTGTTTTATCATTACCAGCTAGATCAACAATGCCGACACTCACATCAACTACAGCTCCATGTTGCTGCCTTAAATGGGTAGTAAGGCTGTATGACTGTGAGAAACATTTCTTTTTCTCTTCAGGACAATATGGACATTGGTAAGGCCTTTCTCCTGAGTGTACCCGCATGTGCTTTGTCAAGTTACCAGACTGAGCAAATGTCTTCTTACACACACTGCAAGTATAAGGTCTTTCCCCAGTGTGAACTTTGATGTGTTCTTTCAAGTGACTAGCCTGTGCAAATGCTTTTTTGCAGTGTTTGCATTCATAATGCTTCTCACGAGTGTGAACAGTCATATGGGTAGATAAATAATTTGCACGAGAAAAGGTCTTGAAGCAATACTGACATTCAAATGGTTTCTCTCCTGTGTGGATACGGAGATGGACAACAAGTGAATTGGATTGGGAGAAAGACTTCTGACAGAAATCACATTCATATGGTCGCTCCCCAGTATGAATTCTTAAATGTTTTGTCAAATTCCCAGATAATGAAAAAGACTTTTGACAAAAGTCACATGTGTAAGGTTTTTCACCAGTATGAATTTTTAAGTGGCCTGTCAAATGACCACTTTGAGAAAATCGTTTCTGACAAAATTTACATTCAAATGGTTTCTCTTCAGTATGTACACGCAAGTGGGTGACCAAATAGCTGGTACGAGAGAAAAGTTTCAAACAATACGGACATTCATAAGGTTTTTCTTCAGTGTGGATCCTCAAATGTGCTGATAATGTTCCTGACTGGGTGAATGCTTTTTGGCAATAACTGCATACAAACGGACGTTCTCCTGTATGTGTGCGAAGATGAATAGTGAGATGACCACTCTGAGAAAATGTTTTTTCACAAAACTTGCATACATATGGCTTGATGCCTGAATGGGTCCTGAGGTGTTCATTGAAGTGGCCAGAATGTGAAAATTGTTTAAGACAAAACTTACATTCTAATATGTTGCTGTTATTTGTATTTCCTGATTCTGTAGCATCTCCCTGCCTAGACACTAAATTTCCAGAGTTTTCATCACATAGCTTTTCAGATTGCGGAAGTTGGTCATGCAATGACATTTCTTCAGCTTTGTCATTTGAAACATTTTTTTCATTAGTTGCATGCAATTTAAGAGAAGGAAGAGTAAGCAGAGGTGACGGATGTAACATATCTGGTAATCTCTCAGCTGAATGCATCTTTATTTGTGTTGATAATTAGAAACAAATGCAATTTATACTCATAATTATCAAAAGATAATTGTTGAACACAAGCAAAAGTAAAAACCAGAAATATAATGGGAAAATTAAAAAAAAAGAAAAGAAAAAAAAGGCTTCCCTAGCAGGAGTTAGTACAGTACACCATATTCATATAAAACAGTACTGAGAATACATTGTAATATAATTGAAAATTCACAATCAATTAACAAAGCATTTCATATACAGTATAAAAAGTCTGTCAAAAAAATGAAAAAAAAAAAGAAAAAGGGTAATATTATTTTTCATTCTTTCAAGCAGACTATTTTTAAAAAATACAAAGCTTGGATACCAAGCCATTTATAAAAGGAGGAGATCAAGTTCTAAAATAAAGAGCAAATAAAAATAACAGAATAAATTCTTTTTCATTAAAGAAAATAGAAATCACAGCATAGTTAGCTTGAAACAATTCTAAATTTTATAAAAGATTTTCACTTCATTTTATTTAAATAATCTGCAAGAAATATGAATGGAAATCTATTTTGTTAGTTTAGAAATGCTTGCACAGTGCTTAATCACATAAAACAATTGAAAAAAGAATGACAATAGTTAAATAACATGCCTTATTTCATGAAATAATAATATAATCAAATAGGAAAATATATAAAGTTATATTCTGAGAGGGAGAAAAATAAAGGATGCAGTAATTAGATAGGAAGAAAGATTTTGCTTCTGATTAGGCAATATTCATTGGTGTTACTTTCCCCTCCCCCCCAGTCATGGTAGAATTGTACTGTAGAAGAGTATCATATGTACAAGTCATCATTGTTCTAGAAGTGCTTGTCACAACATCTATAAACTGTACTGCAACTGGATGCAAATGTTGCACTACAAGTGCCCTAACACTCACTTCAATTGCAACTCCAAATAGTCAGGGGGGCAACATTCAAGCAGCAGCAAGGGTAGGGAAAACCTGTCAGCTTTGCAGTCTCTGCTGTTCTCTCTTTTGGTTCACTTGCATTGCTGATCATCACATAGAAGCACTGGACAGGTGCATCTAGAAATCCAACCTAAATCAAGAGTGAAAAATAAATTTTTACCTTACAAAAACAAAACAAATCCAATCAATAATTAAGGGAGTAAAAGTACAACTTAAATAAGTAATATTTAAGTAGTACAAAATTGAATTTCCTCTCTTTTCCTAAGTACAAAGTCAAGAAAAATTATGTATTGCATACATTAGTTTTTAAAGTGAACCTAAATGTGTATTATTTTGTATGTTTTATCAAATTTATAATTTTTTATAAATTATTTTTCAACTGGGCTAATGAAGACCTTATAATGAAATCATTATAAATTAAAATAATAAAGAATTAGAAAAAGAGAGCAAGAAAACCAGCCAGTTGGCGAAGGTAGTTATATAGTGTTTGTTGATGTTTGAAACCAAGTTAAAAAGGATAAAAAAAAAAGAAAAGAAAAGCGAAAACATGAATTTTGAATAGATTTTTAAAGTAGGCGGACATACTCTCACTATTTGGAGGTTAGTTCAATACAATATTCCTACCGTCATACTAATGCATTTAGTTTTGCATTGTAAATTAAGAATGCAAGAAATTGACACAAAATGCTAACATGTTTACAAGGGAGGCAACTCCCAGTTCCACACAAAACTATGACTAAACTGATTGATGAAATTTAGCGAGAAGGCAAATTTTTAAACACAGTTGTTATTGGAATTTGGAAGCTTCAAAATTGAAAAGTTAACGTCTTGACATGAGATACGCTGAATACAACAAATTTTAATAACTGATTTATTAAATTCAGTATATTCCTTATGCTATCTGATTATCACAATGGAATAGAAAAAATTTGAGCGGGGGGGGAATCATGACAATAAATTTTTCATAAAGTACAAGTTACGTATTACTTCTATTGCCATTATTAAGTGACAAAGAAGTATCAAGAAACCAATATCAATTTTTTTAATGAACCATAAATGACATACATATGGCTATTTTTATTGGTTCAGTTGAACAAATGAATCAAAAATTATCAATTACAACCAAGTTATTGGAACAAATTTAAAAGGTTGAAAATGTTTACAAATCAACTTTAACAAAATATTATGTGAATGAAAACGAGCAATTTAGAATTGTGTTAGAAATTCTTTGCAGTGATTTATAACAATTTATAACAATTTTAAGACAATCTAATTATCATGAACTAAAAGAAAGCGAAAGTAGTAATATTCAGTATTGAATATACATAATCAAAGAGTTATCTCCCTTACACATTATTTATTGCTTGTCCTTGAACATAATCAATAAATTGGAATAGGTTAATTGTATAATGTAAATGCAACAATGGACAAGGAGAAAAGCTGCAGATATTAAAGAATGTTCATATACATTATACTAAAAACAAATCGAAGATATTTTAGGATTCGCTATAACAATGTTTGAATCAACATTTCAGTACATAACAGAGATTAATTTTTCAATCACCAGCTATTAAATCTAATTTTATAAAACAAACACAAAATATTTTAAATTTAAAAATAGTTAAGATTAGATTGAATAACCTAAAGATTAATAATTCTTATGTTGTCCTTAAACCTAGTTTCAGATTTTAAAATATTTGAAATACCAACATCAAATGATGAATCTGACTAAATGAAACAAGACATACAAAAAAGAAACAATACTAAAATTTTGTTAAATCAATAAAATGTATAAAATTAAACCTTATTGAAACTTAACAAAAACTAATTTTATCTTTTATATTGCAACTATAAAATATTTAGATAAATTAAATTCTGATAGCACCAGAGGTTATCTTCACAGAATTGTGAAATCCAGCTAACAAAATCTGATATAAATGTAACTTGTCATATAATTTACTCACAAAAAAAAATAATAATAATAATTTGAACCACATACATTGTTTATATTCATTGTATATAAACACTAATTTTAATAGTAATCATACAAGTTTTTAAAACTAAGTGAGAGGACATATTTAATGTCTTGCTTTTCTTTTTTTACTGTTACATGTAGCACAAGTAACAGAAAATTCAGCAAGATATCAAAAGCATATATAACTTGTTTCACAATAGAAGTGAAGATAAAAAAGATAGCCATTGAAATACTGCAACAAGATAATTAGCAGCAAGTAGAAAACAACAGAATACAATTATATTCAAAGTTTCTTATTACTTATATAGAACAATACTTGATATGTATAACTTTATTTAAATATTTTGTATGTTAACATTTACTGTCAAACTGTTTCAATCAGATCTTTCAAATATGTATTATATGGGCAAATAACTCCGTCTACACATAGTGAACACTGATTTCTTAGAGGAGAATTAAACATTTTAATTATATTGTTATATAACAGGTTGTTTTTGTTAGATTTCTCATTGACACATTATAAATATTTTAAATAAACTCAGTTATTGTTGACTAACAATGTTTTTGATATAAGAATCGGATTTTTTTAAGAAAAATATAAGTCCGATGAGCATCATTGATTTTGAATTGTAACCACTGGTATGACAGACATTAACAGGTGTTACACCCAAGTTCAGTGGTGACCTGGAATCATAGGCAAAAGGGGTTAAAAGGCTAGAAGTGGAGCATTAAAGTAATACTTTGTTGAAATCAGGTTTTTCATTTAATAATAAACCTAAGCAGATATAACAAAAAGAATTTTGTATGTCATGTTATTTCATAAAACTAAAAATCTGATCAGTTTTATTTACTAGTAATTTTATTCTGCAGAATAATTTTTGGAATAATCTAATTCTAATCAGTATTCATTTATTGCAAATAAACATTGTTACAAATTCTGCTTGGGAAATATTTTATTTTTTGTCAGTGATATTTAAAAATATTTCCCAAGCAGAATTTGTAACAATGTTTATTTGCAATAAATGAATACTTCTTTATAAATCTTTTTTTTTTTTTATCAATAAAAGTTTCAATGAACCATAGTTTTATTAATGTAAAAAATAATTTTTGGAATTATATTCAAACTGCAGACAGAATTCTACTCAATTTTAATTAAGAATTAATTTGTTTTAATACTTAAATGAATATAAAAACATCTATCGTAAATTTATTGTTATACTTTTCCTTAATTTAATTATTTCAAATTAAGTTTATTTTCAATTTTTCACTTTTCAGTCATCACTCGCTTTTAATATTTTTTCCTTTATGAATATTTTCAATTATTTTTGTATACTTTACTTTCTAAGTTGGAGCTTTTATTGTCTTTTCGCTTATCGAGATGGAAATCTTCGTCTCCATAACCTCTGCTTTTCTTAATTCTGAGCTGGGAACAACGAACAGATGTTACTTCACAGTCTTTTTCGACACTGAAAAAACGTTATCATACTCAAGATAACAATGTCACATTGCATAAGTATATGATACAATCAAGCTATCTAATTTCTGTCATGAGTCAGGAATAAAAAGAGAAAAAGAAAAACTAACGAGTTTACAAGACTGACAGATAGGTTCGTCGAAAGATAGCGCGATATTGGGAGACGAGAGAAGAGTTAGGGCACAAAAGAGTATGAAGGTATAAAAACATACATTCTTTTCATTATATATAATGACTGAATGATACATAGTTTTAAAAGATTAGACATTAATCAATCCATATAAAGATCTATCTCATATTTTAATGATTTAAATAAGAGAAAAAAGCCAGACCAGGCTTTAGAACCACATAAACTGGCATTGGAGGAAATCTGAGATAACGATCAGGGCCAACTGAACAAGGGAAGTTACAACGATCATCACACTTTAGGTGATTAGTAATAACAATTAAATTAAATTCAACAAATATTCTTACTTTTCTGTAAACAAAAATGACAAAATATTAATGATTTCATATAATTCATGGAGATATTTATGAAAATAATAAAAAATCCGTTTTCATTTTCTTATCTTGCTTTTTCATCTATTCTCAATATGGCCACGAATACATTGAGCTTTTCGCAAGAGGCCGATTGGAGCAAAATATAACTTAAGGAAAAAAATTTCCGATGATAAGAACAGCAGAAAATAAATGAATTCATACTTAATTGAGTAATTTTACGTTTCTAATTTAAAAACCAATATCTAACTTGCTTTTCCACGGATTAAAAACTGTTTTGTTGAGGAGGAGGAGAATCACGATACGACCAGCCAGATGAGCTAACAAGAAATGACTGAATTGAAGAAAGGAAAAACATACCTGTTTAACTTTACACAATTACACAAATTATGGTCTAATGAAGAACTAGATAGTAGAAACAGAAAAAATAACTTTATACTTCCCTCTTTTGCTAATTTCATACAGGTATCGTGTGGTTATAAAGAGGGTATTCAATATACAATAAATCATTATTAAAAACTGGCCCCCCAGTTTGTGTCCATTACATACAATGACAGAGCGGGCAATATACAAAAAACGTTATCAAGTGGGTGGGAGAAAAGATAACAACAAAAAGAAGGAAATTATGAATGCATCGTACAATATTTACACTCGATAAAATGTGAATAAGAATGAAACTTAAAAAATATGCCTTACTTACAAAAGCAGGGAACTACAAAACTGAGATTATGTATTTTCAATTTGGAGCAACGAATTGTGATAAGGAGCGAGAGACATGCAATACACATGCGCAGCATAAGATTTACAAACGGTGATAATAATTATAATGTTATTAGAGAAAAAACACCCGGTCCGAACTAAAGTTATAAACATTTTTAGTTGAATATTTTTGTTCTTTTCCCTGTTTTAAGAATGGAATTTGATTATTCATAATAAAAAAAATAATTACAATAGGAGATTAACAGCTTTGGTTTTGGTGATTTTAACCGATACAAAATATCTGGGTGGAACTGTTTTCAGAGCTTTTCGGTGCACCCCCAAATTACTCCTCTGTCTTCATTAGATATACGCAGAGATAAGATTGTACGACAGATAGGTAAATAACATCTTATCGGTACTTTCTGGCAAGAAGAGGTTTTTTTTTATTCATTTGCTTATTTTTAATCTGTATTTGTTTTGAGGTAAAATATTACTTAGAAGTGTTGATATCACGTGACTCAGTAATCACACTTTGTTACCTTAATTATGAAAAATCAATAGCTTATTTTTTTTAAAAACTATAATAAAGATAAAAATCGATAAAAAAATTCCTTGATGAAGTTGCTATGGAAACAGTTTACCATGGTAACAAATTCACGATTGAAAATGAGGTTGTTAGTGTTTTGTTTTTTGTTTTTTTGCTTTTTAATATAATCGCAAGGTTTTATCTACTAAAAAACGATCAACATAATGTCGGCTTGGTAAATACTACATTCTTGCTAATAGTAAAACTCTAATCAGTGTTATTCACGTAATGTCGTGGGGAAATATGCGTCATGAGAAGTGTTCTTTTGATTGTGAAAATTCTTTTAGGCGGCCTTTTTAAAGGTGTTACTTAACTACTTCTAAATAATATTTGAAATCTAAATAATTTCAAAGTAGTTATGAGTATTCGTTAATTTTATTTTTTTTCGATATTACCTCCAGTACCCAAACTAAAGACGATCTATCTTTCCAAATCCGATTCTTGATTTGGAATTACTCAAACAAAAAAATATACCAAAACATGGATTTTTCCATGGGAGACATACTACTTGCTTCGATAGGTGGAAATCGATATTGATTTCTTACTTATTCTCTTGAAACCTTTAAAGTTTATAGCTAAGTTAATAATGCACATTACTGAAAAAAAAAACCCAGTTTTTTTTAAAATTAATTTTAGATGCAGTCAGTTGATACTAAAACGTAGGTTTTTCTTGCTTACATTGAGTTGACCCAGATCCCCGGGGAGAGGGGAGTCTCTCTCTTGCTGCCCTGATTGATCTGTGCTCGATTAGCGGATTGCTCATGTGAAAAGATGCACGATTAAACTGTAATAATTCCGTTAAAAATGGGTATATATAATTATTTGGAAATATTAAATGTTTGTTGAACTATCAACTACTATAATAACACATGGAACGTTAGTTAGATTCATGACTTGTTACTTAACTTAAAAAATAGATTTTTAATTGGTAGTTAATGTTAATTAATATTTGTCATTGGAAATCCACTACCTCACTTTTCAGATACGTACTCTTGAATCATGGTGGAGTAATGGATAACGGCTCGGATTGAGGAATTGGAGAGCTGAGTTCGAATTCCAGTCAAATCCGTTACATTCACTTACGTGCTAATTGGGAAAGGTATGAATCCTCTTCTTCTCCCCCCAGTTATGGGTAAAACAGGACAAACCAGGTTCTATAGCCTTGGATGGCAACTGGTCCACTACAGAAAGAAATGGCAACCTACTGTGGGGAAAAAATCTGCCTCGTCAGTCATGTATGGAAAGATACATGATCGCATAAGCGTATATCACACATGGCACATGACTGACTCTTGAAGCCTTTGAGATTACAACATAAAAAACTCCCTTGATGTACTAAATTTGACATTTTTTACATCATACCACTAGACAAGATGAAACTGTACAGATCTCAAACATTTTTGAGATCTGTACAGTTTCATCAAAAATGTCAAATTTAAATTGAGGGAGTTTTTTTCATGTTGTAATCTCAAAGGCTTCAAGGGTACGTATCTGAAAAGTGAGGTACAATTGTTTTAAACCTGATATTGGTTTTATAATTTATTTTACCTGAAATTGTAAATCAAAATGCTGTTTTCATCTTAAAATTGATGTTTTTAATGAGTTTTTGTATTGTCACATAAATAGATTACTTATTAGTAAAAAATCACACAAACTCAGAAAAGAAAGAAAATAAAATTAAATAAAATATTAACTTTATTTGAAAATCTCAGACAAAAACAAATGTTGAAGACATTAAAATCACTCACTCAAGCAATTGCTTGATTTTGGTAATTCAAATTTCACTTTTTGCACAATAAAAATACATATTCCACTATTAATTTCCAAAATATTTCAAAACAATGTTCACAGAAAATAGGAAATAGTAATTACTCGTGCTTAAATATTTATTTATCCATTTTACACATTTCAAAGCGTTCTTAATTACTATACAGAAATAAATAATGACAAGACTTAGTATCACAGAATATCACATATATTTTTAAAATTCATACTTAAACTATGAATTTTAAAAATACTGAAATATTTGAGATTATAAATGCTGAATACTGTTTTTAAAGTCATGTAACTTATTCTGTTGTATATTGGAGGCATCAAAATCAAGCAAGTACAGAAATTTAACTATTTACATAGTGTAGTAACTGATGATGGAAAATGTGGCACAGAAATACAAAAGTGCATAAGAATAGTGAAAAAAGATGTCTTTCAGAAACTAATCAATCACTAATTTAAGAGATAGTAAATTTTCATTAGAAACAAAGAAAACCATATTGAACTGCTATGTAATATCTATCTTATAGCTAGTGAGTGCAGGAAGAGTATCAGAGTAACAAGGAAGTTATAAAGAAATAGGAATTACTAGGAAATTATTTACAAGAGTGAGTTGAAAATTTTTTAGGTAAGTAATGAGGGAAGATGGTTTGGGGAATTTAACACTTACATGACACTGAAAACAAAAGATGCAAGGGGAAACAACAAATAACCTACTTAACGAATTTGCATGATAGCAGAACATGGACAAAAAGGGAAAGTAAAGGGTTACATATTAGAGCAAAAAAAAACAGGAAGTTATGGAGAGTCCTGATCATCCATGTACTAAAGGGACATGGCACATAAAAAAGCTTTCATTTCTGAATTTTTTAAAACAATTTATACAACACAGACTTTTGCAATTTTAAGAAATATCAAAATGAGAAATATTTGAAAGCAAAACAATTTTTGATACAAAATTTAAAAAACTAAAATAAATAGTTATTAAAGCATTTTTACATTTTAAAAATAAAAAAATTTCCTTAGTGTAACTTTTATTCATATTTTTTCAAAATTTGTTTATCAATTTAATATCATTTTAAATATTAAACGTGTCTACAAAAGATTGTCTGTGTAAATTATTTGTATACAATACAATATTAAAATTTTAGATTATAAATACTTCATAATTGAATTTAACAGCACATTTTAATTAGTAAATTATGATTATTTAATCATAGAGTGACATTTTAGAATAATGTACAAATTCTCAGGACCCTCAGTTCTTTTTTTATATTAATTTAAAAAATTTTAAGGTTAAGAAATAAGAAAAAGTGCTAAATCAGGATTGAAAGGTGAATGTCTAATGATTTCCCATCAAAATTCTTGCAATGTTCTCTTTGTTTAGTAGGAAAAATGGACAGATATTATGGATTCTCTAGTGAATCTTTCCAGTGTTCTTCCTTGTCAAATATTTTCATTTCATTCTGCAGGGGCTGATGTATGGAGGAAAAAGGATATATTTAGACTCAATGGAAAATGAAGTGAAAAGAATCCATGTATATTCTAGGCTAAGAGGACCTCCTTTGTAGAACAATACAATATGGGAGCTATTAACAAAGAAAGACAAATTTACAACAGCAGCTGTAACAATATGTCAGGTCAATTTTTGAACTGTAGTATTGCACTTGATTTGAAAGTTGGGGTTTGACATGATAAATAATAGCACAAAGTATTTTTTTTTAAACCATTACTATTTTTAGAGGAAATGAGTTTAAAGATTAAGTTTAGCTTGGGAAGTTGAAATTTCTTTCCAGTGATCAATGAAAGCCTTAGTTGGTTTGAATTTAAAAGGGATAATAATAGACAACAACTGTATATCTTCAACATGATCCAGAGAATAAAGCAATAGTCAACTGAAATACAGAATGTTGCATTAAGAAAATTACAGCATAATGCTTTCACCTTACTTCCAGAAAATATTCTTTCAATCAGATAAATTGGAGGTGAGGGAAGAGGCTATAAAAATTTTGTCCATTATTAAGTAAACACATATTCATAGTTAGTCATGTCAATTTACAAGACTAATTTTAAAATTTCATTCAAATTGCATCACAAAAATTTAAACAAGTATGGATAAATTTTCCAATAAAATATTTTTTGTTGCAGAAGTAATGAGCCACTAAAAGGAGATTGAAAAAATTACATTCATCAACTCTGAAGCAACACACTGGTCAAATTTGATTAACTTCTCAGAGAAAAAGAAGAGGTTCTAATGAAGGGAATGATGTTGCCGAATTTACATTTGCAAGGTGTGGAAAGATGAGTTATATTAACTACAGAAGCTTCACAAATTCCTTATGGACAAAAAGCAAGGCACATCCACATTATTACTAAATCATTATGCCATCAAATAAGGCCTTCATATTGTACTGAACAATGTAGCTATATTATGATGTAATATGTTATACAGTGCAGTAATGTTAGTGTAATTTTCAATAAACAATGCAAATTTAAAGTCTTATAATTTGTGCCCAGCAATATTATGGTGTTATATACACTTTTATCATTTTTTTTTTGTTTTTATTAACTATGACCTAACAAATGGTGTAAAATCTTATTCATTGATTAGCCTTTTTAGTAATATTTTTACACAGTTTTCACTTATCAAATACAATAAAAAATTACATATTTTGCTTGTGGTGATTCATAATTACAATTCTGGTTTGAATATATTTTCCATTCAATGTAACTAATACAAAAGATATCAATTTATTTGGATTATTCTTGAAATAGTCAAATTTTGAAGTCAGTTTGAAAGCAAAAACCTTTGGAAATTTTTGGTGTCAGTACTTATCACATCAAACCCCAGCTTTTGCACTGAGTGCAATGTTATTTTTCTAAAAAAAAAAAAGTGAAAAATCAACTTTCTAAAAGAGAAAGCTTTAGTGAATGCAGTCAAGCATGACAAGCAGCAGAGGCACTCATCAGCAGGCAGGTTTGGTTTAAGGCTCCAAGTTCTTCACACAATTGCTCCCCAGGATAGTAGATTAAAATGTTAGTTTGTGAATTTGCTGATATAGTAATTGTAAGTTCAATCCCTGGGATGGGCAGTATTTAGATTAAGTGGAAACAGGGTGAGCAATAAATGGGGAGTACTAAAATAAGTACTAGATGAGATATTCATGGGTGGTGAAACAAGAACAATCTAGATAATAAAAGGGTTCAGTTTGATATACACCTGATGAAGTCTGGAGAGCAAAATGGCTGAAACATGATAACAACAAAGATGAGAAATTTTTTATGCTATCATTTTTTTTTCTTGCTTGTGGCACTCCCTTCCAGCTCCATGCTTTACAGTCAACTTTAATCTGCAAAAATTTAAATGTCATGTCAATCACTATCTACTGTCCTCCTGATTACTCTTTTTCCCTTCCTGCTCATTATTAATGTTTCTGCTTCTAATTCTTCCCCTTGTGTGTTAATGACTTTACTGCCGTTCTTGGGATGATACCAATTAAAAAAAAATAAAAAGAACAACAATAATCCACATATAAATAATGTTATAAATATTTCTTTAAAAAAATGACTAATGTTATAAAAACAAGTAGCAAAATACTATACATTAATGCAAAATAATTTTTCTACTCCAGTACATGTTGACAAAGTATATGTCAGTATTTTAATAAGAAATGGTACATGATAATAATAAGAAATAATATACTATGTTGTAAACTTGGATGTAAATATATAAGTTTAGTATAACTAGAAAACAGAACTATTTAAGTAAAATACAAAACACATATCAATATAATTCATGATTGTCATAAAAAGAGATGTGGTGTTTTATTAAGTATTTGTGGCATTGCTGTAAATAATTAGGAAAAATAAAACAAAAAAGAAAATAAACAAATTCTGCTGGTAATATAAAGTTATATTGCAATGAATATCTTTTCTTGTTTGACTGATGCAAGCCATCATCAACAATTATCACTACACTGGTCTCATACAGGAGTTTATATGTCCATAACAATCATATGAAATAATATTGGCTTATCATAAGTTAACAAATCTTTATAATTTTATCTATCAGAAGGAGGGAGGAACTTATTTTTTTTATTGCATTATGTATATTTTAAGAGATTTAAGCATATGATATGCAATCAAAAACTAACCACTCCTTACCAATAAATAAAATTATAAAGATTTGCCAACTTATCATAAACTAATGTTATTTCAATTTCAACAATGATTTTTATAGATACAAATTTAAATTACCTGTTAATGGTGCTTTAGGAGTTAATATATCACAATTGTACATATCGAACTTATTTACCACAATTTATGTATAAGTGAACGTATCTTCCAGTTTGTGGATCAGTGTTTTGCACTTAACTGAAATTTGGCACAGGGTGAAGGTCATAGTCTATATTACTTTTTCTGACAACATCTGTGTAGGGAAAATGAATTATAAAAGTTTGTCTTGGTTCAAGGGAAGTAACTCTCACCCTTTTTTCTTTTGCATACAAAATTGCAGTACAAATTATAAGGTTATTGTCTCTACTGAAATTTAGGATAAAGGTACATTTTTCAAGGTCATAACCAATGTAAATTTTTTTCTACCTTAGTGACTAAGTTAATTTGTTTTCAAATTTCAATCTATTTTTTTTAAATTTTAATCTCTAAAGATTTAAATTTGAATTAATTATTTATGCTAATTATAACTAATTTTTTTCAGAAAAGAATAAATAGATTCAAATTTTCAACTTAATGTTTTTGTTGGCAGTATATATACCGTATTTACTTGTACCAAGTGTTTTTACCTGGGTCAATTAACAAATACTAAAAGCTTCATATAATGATGCTACATCTTTATGTATATCTGTATATAGGTACATATGTTTATTTTCCTTTCATATTTTTTATTTTAATACTTATTTTGTTCACTGCTATTTGTTTAGGTTTTTATAAATTTAAGGTAAAAATATGTATTTTATAAATTATTTAGATGCAGCAGTTTTGATTTTATATAAGAAATATTTCTTTTTCAACATAATTTCATTTTTTTGTGTAATGGGATTGATTTAGCTAATAGGTAATTAGCATAAAGACAGCTATAATTATAGCTCACAGGCAACTTTAAGGGAGTGTATGTATGATATCTATGGCTACTAAGTTTGATCATCATAACAAAATAGTGTTGCCTGACGGAGCTCTGTTGAACATAGGAGAACCTGAAAATGTGAAGATTTGGATAAAATGCTTTGATGCACATGCCAGAATAAAGAAGTTACAAGATGATCAAACACCTGGAGGACAAAAAGAAATCACGGATATGTTTTTGGCTACTGCAGGATGAAAAGCTATTTCATTAATGTCTTACAAGGCTGAAATTGAAAACTTGGCTTTTAATGAAGTCAAAGAAATAACATTGAGAAATATTCAACCAAAGAAAAGATTATAGCTGAATGAACCAAATTGTTAGCATTGAAACAAGAATTTGGGTAGCCTATAAGGAAATATCTAAGAAAGTTAAAAGAGATCAGCAGATATTGTGAATTTCATGAACTAGGACAACAAAGAATAAGCAGAGGAAGAATTAATTCAGCTTTGATTGGTAGAAGGACTGTACAAACTTCTCATAGAGTAAAAATTTTAGAGCGGTTACAGACAAACCAAATGACTTTAGAAGCTTGTATTGACTTCATACAACAAGAGGAGTTAATTGATTAAATTTAATACAAATGAAAACCAATGCAAGCTTATGGACACTTGTGCAATAAAAAGAACAATGATAAAATTCAGATATTGCAACTATAAACATGAATCAAAGAGAGAGAAATGTTCAGCATGGGGACAGACATGTATTAAGTAAAAAAGAAAAATCAATTGTATGTAGATGGCAAGATACCAATGTAAAAGCTGTCAAAATAATACTCAACAATGTAAAAAGTCAAACATTTTTTCAATAGAAAGCAGAAACAAAAAGAATACTTTCATGAATATTAAATTAAACGGTGTAGACATAAAAATACAAGTTGATACTGGAAGAGAACTGACCTTTATTCTGAAGAATTTTGGGGAACAATTATTGAAACTAAAATTAAAGAAAATCTTAGTAAGATTAAGACAGTTTGATAAAATGTGTATAAAAATATGATGGTCCTTTCAAGGCACTTTTGAAACAAAAAATATATTTGAAACAGTCACTATTATGGTCGTAGACTGTATAAAAAGTCACAGTTTAGTAGGAACTGATTTGGTAAATATTTAATAGCACATGTTTACTTAATGCTATGAATAAGGGAAGTCCTAAAACTGGAACATTAAAAACTATAAAGTAAGCTGTATTTTGAAAGCTATAGGCTCCCCATTCATATAAAACCAATGGTAGTTGATAAAGTGTGAAAAATGGTGGAAGAAGGCATTCTTCAATAGATGGAACCAAATGGGCATTGCCTATTCTGGTTTTAAGAAAACCTGATGGTGATTTTAGAATTTGCGAAGATTACAAAGGAGGTGTAAATCATAAGATTTGTTCAGATTCCTACCCTATTCCAAACACAGAAAACATACTACATTCTCTGGCAGGAATGAGATATTTTACAAAAATTAATTTAAAAAATGCATACCACCAAATTCAAATAGATGACAAATTTAAGTAAATCACAACAATAAATTCCTCCATATTTAGGTGGTTCCACTTACCATTTACTTAGATGGTCCTCTTTACCATTTGGAATTAAGTCAGCCACCTTGATTTTTCAAAAAGCTATGGAAAATTTGTTAGCAGGGAGAGTAAAAAATATGATAATTTATCAAGACAATATATGTTTAAGTGTGGCCACTGAATAATAATTGAAACAAAAAACTGAATTTGTAATGGATAAGTTGAGGAAGGCAGGAATGGTGATAAATGATGATAAGTGTATATTTAATTGCAAAGAATTAACATTCTTAGTTTACCAAATTTCAGAAAATGGTACTTGCTGGACCTGACATTAATACAAATAATATTAAATGTATCTTCTCAAAGTAATAAAAAAAATTGAAATCATTTCTTGGATAAGCCAATTTTTATAGCAAATTCTTGTCAAAATATTCATAAAGAATTGCAGCATTTTCTGAGTTGCAAAAGAAGAATAAGGAGTTTGAATGGACAGTACACATCAAACAGCCTTCATTAAATTAAAAGAAACTCTATCTAAAAATGCATGGTCAAGATTTTTTACCCTAAAAAGGATGCTACATTAATCACAGATGCAAGTGGCCAGTATGTGTTTGGCAATTTTGTTCCAGGAAGGATACCCGGTGATGTATCTTTCAAGGACATTGACTGACACCAGCTGAATTGAACTACTCTAATATTGAAAAGGGAAGCACTTGTGATTGTATGGAGTATGACCAGAGCAAGACAATTTTATTAGGAAAAATTTTTTGTTGAGATCAATCATAAGCCCTTAGAATTTATATTCCATCCTCAGAAGGAAATGCTGAAAGTTACATCATCCAGAATATTAAGATGAGCTATGAAGTTAATGGCTTTTGATTATGATATAGAATACGTGGAGGGAAACATGTAGATGTGTTGTCCCGACTACAATTTGAAAAACAACAAAACGAAGAAAACATAAAAAAGTTGAGGATGAATTTTTGCATTGGGTGGAAACAAATGAATAGATTTGTTATGGAGATGTTACAAGATCCAGTCTTAAATTTTATCTAGAAGAATAAGGCAACTTTGATGGAGTGTACATAGGATATCTATAGCTACTAAGTTTGATCATCATAACACTTTGCTTAACTGAACACTTATCCATTAATCATAGATTGAAAAGTTTATAGATTATAGAGTAGAAATTTCAGATTAAAATTTAGCTGATTATGTCAGACTAAGGACTTAATCCATGATCACCAAAATCCCAAAGGGACAAGGCATAGAGAAGAAGAAGGACTTAATGAGCCAACCGCATGTAACTTAATTTCACAATTTCATGTAAATTTGGTTTCAATCACTTACTATGAATGTTTTTGAGGAATTCTTTATCTTTTTATTTTATTTTTTAACTTGTCATCTTGCTTTTCTAATTTTTTTTAATAGGAAATTTTAGCATGTTTTTTGCAATGAAAAACACATTGATTTGGGAATTCTTACAAAAATTAAATAATTTTATAATGAAGCTTTCAGGACTTATTCACAAGTGAACTTTATGTAAAATAAGACCCCTAATTACTGAAAATCTGCTCTGAATTGTAAAATAAAGGATGTGATAAAACTAAGACATTATGTAATTAGAATAGCTTTTAATTCCTTACATTATTTACATTATACGAGTAATGTAAATAATGCAAGTAATCATAATACCTCATCTCAGAGATATAGACAGATTTTAATTCTTTTTATGATATATTATGGACACTATTGTCTTAAGAAAAAAATTTTTGAGGAATAATGAATTTTTTCAAGAATTGTTTTCATTTTTTAAAACTTTTAATTAGAATTATTTATAAAGTTTTAAATCTTTTAAATTTCTGTTTTTAATTTGCACCAGTTAGGTGATAACGTTATTAAATAAAAACTATATTTACTAATCAGAAATGGAAAAGCTTACTACAATTCAGCAATCCCCAATATTTAAAATGAATTCTGAATTTATTTTGTGTGTGTATGCACATAGCAATTTTTGTAAATACTGACATCCATATATGACATTATCAAAAAATAAGAGTGATAAGTAATGTAAATTTAAAGCCAAAGTATCAAAAATCCAATAAAGCCTTGGATTACAGGGAATATTTTCCTAAATTTTTAAGATTACTGGGTAGTTAAAAATTGTATAAAAAAGACACTCATGTTATAGTTCTAATTATATTATAATTTTTACAGATATATCCATCATAGAAAAAAATTAGATCAACTTCCGTCTATCAGTTAAGCTGTCAACTCATTAACACCTTAAATAAACATCCACTTCCATGTAAAAAAAAATGCATTTCTGGACTATTTTAAACTAAAAGTAAGTTACATTTGTTTCAAATCAGATAAATAAAGTTTCAGAAAAGTATATTTTATTTTTGAAAGAGTTTTTTGATAAAGAAAATTACATTGGGCTGACAGATGGCTAAAAATGGTGCTAAAATCAGCAATTTTTAATGATTTCAAAACAAAAATTCCTTCCAGTCAATTTAAATTAGTTTTGAAATACAGCAAAGTATTTTGCTTATTGGAAATATTAAATTTAATCTATTAGCTTCAAATTAAAACTAAAATAAAAGTTTCAAGAAAGATTTTTCATTTTAAAAAATTCATTTTAAACCTTAGTTATTGCGTTTCTGTGGAGGTACTTATTTATATATATTTTATATTATATATCCATTCTAAAAATCTTATTGATGTTACAGCATATAAAAATCCATTCTTTAGACAAATCATGTTATATTTCTTATTTGAAGAAATTGTTTGAAATGATTTTTTTCCAAAACACATAGTTCACTCAGCAGTTTTATAGTTTTGCTATAATAATTTTTTTTTATTTGTTATCTTTGATGTTCTTTCAGTCATTTTTCACTTTACATGCATGTCTAAAGATTGCTCATCTACCAAAGGGAAAGAACTCTTACTTTGGTCCTAAATTATTTATCTTAAGCTACTTACTTGCGAACTTTCCACAGGAAATGTTTTTTTTATAGGCTACAAAATAGAAAATATGTTTTCTATTGTCAGAAAAAAAATACTTCCCAGCTTTTATTTGAACTTCACCTGTTTATTAAATGTTTGAAAATTGAAAGACACCACCACTTATTTTATATGCCCCATTTATTTGAGAGGTAACAAATATGCCTGTACATAGATACCTGTAGCAAATCTTTATAAATTAGCCACAGTGAAAAAGTAGCAACTATAAATAATAAATTGGAACAATAAAAATATGCAGTAATAAATTTTATGTAACTGATACATTTGTTCTTACAGTAAATCTTAGAAGTCTCAACATATCATTTTTTTCTTTCCTTGGAGTTTTCCAATTAAAAGAAACACTTAATAGCTTCCTTATGGCATAAATTGTCAGTATCACTATTCAAACATTAAAGATTAATTATACTTAAAATTAATAGCCACTCATTCTGCTTATGGAGGGCTAGCAGGACGAATTAATACATATATGCAAATTGTCCAAACTACCTTTCTGAATATCAGTATTTGGTGTTTATATATATACAAAAATAAACTTACTATTTTTGTATTTTGGATACATTAAGTAAACCTTATGAATTGTTTATTCTTGGGCTTTATCATAAGTAACTGAAATAACAGATAAATGGGAACCGTTGTATACATAAAGATTTTATAAAGTATTTTCTAAGATATGCTTGCATCTATACACAAAACTTCACTTAGTCTGGCACATGGCTACATGAGTAAAGTACCCATGAAAGAATTTGTAATGATCTACAAAATTACTTTACTATAAAACTGGTACCCATCAATTTAGTTCACCACAAGGTGCCAAGAATGGAATACTCATTGAAGGCTGAATTCACTAACATTTCAGGTATCAATTAAAAAATCAACTTGCAAAAATCTAAGGGCAGATAACTTGTAGTCGACTTCCTTATAGTAACACATGGCTAGAAATGAAATCATTCCAAAATCTAAGCAAGGTGCTGAGAAACGGAAAGAATTTGTTAGAAACAAAGAAAAGATCACTGTATTGCATCCTCTTATATGGCAGTGAATGCCGGGTAATCTCCCTATGTATGAGGAAAAAACTGGAAGCAGCGAAATAGGGTTTCCTCAGAAGGATATCATGAGTAAGCAACAGGGAAGTATCAAGAAAATGGTAAAATGGCAGCACAAAGAACACTTCTACTTAGAATCTGATAGATAGATTGTAAGAGGAGCATCTTCTTGTATACCAAAGGCATAATATGATATGTATAAAATACAATGTGTGTCTCTGTATTCATATATTGTGTGTGTAATGCTTTTGACAGAATGAACAGATACTTCACTCCTAGGTAGAGTCATTTATTGCAGGTACTATATGAGTGTTAAATAATATATGTCTGGCATGAATGAATGGTTGCACTTTTTAAAGATGTCTCCTTAAATTCTGTTTTATCTTGGGTACTACTTTACATTTTTATAACAAAATAGATTATTCACTGGAATACTTTTCTTAACTTTTTTTAGCAAAGAGAATCTTTTTCAATTTTTCTCCTAATATCACTGGATTGTCTATTCTAACTCTCTTTAATAAAAGTTTAATGCTTCCTTTTTATGTCCATGGAAAGGTTTCAGCTACAAAAACCATTTACATTATTTATATTGTCCTTATCTTTGTTCTTATCATAAAGCTTAAGGTATTGTGTCCTCTGTCCTTCTTCAAGTGCTTGATCTGGGTAAGATTCTAGGAATTTTAAACTGAACTCTTTATTTAATCGACAGGAATAGATTGTTCCCATTCTGCTATGTCTTGGGATATCTCATCTTGTTCTTATTTGGTACTGCTCAGTTACTGCTTGTCCTGTTTCCATTAAGTTTACCCAGCCCAGGGATTGAAGTCACAATTACTAGTTACCATATTCACAAACTTTTGCTTTAACCTACTATTTGATTGTCCTCTGGGACAATTCTGAGTGTAGAATTTGGAGCTTTAAACCTAATCTGCTTGGTGCTTATGCTGCTGCTTGTCATACTTGACTACATTCACCAAGACATCTCTGCTGCTGAAGCCTTTCTGTCATTCCATTTTATTTATTTATTAATGACTTTCATATTCATTTCTTTGCTACAAAAGACTATTTTTCCAGTCACTACAATTGTGAATACATTTTTGTCAGTGATGAACAAGCATCTGCATGCCACACTCTTAAAAATATGTACCAGTGATGGCAACACACTTTTTACAGCAGAAATAAATAAGTTATTGACAGGAAAATGTCAATATAGTCAATCTTAATCTCACTGAACAGATGAAAACATGAACTATACAGCCAGTGTAGTGTGACAGTCCAGTCCAAATATGCAACATGGTCCATTATCTTCAAACTGGTTCAGGGTCTAGCATTATAATGTTTCCTGCAAAAGGTTTTTTCTTTTCTTCAGCCTGGATCTGGAAATTTGAGCCTTCAACTTACTATTATAATGTTAACAGTTTGTGTAAGTTCCCAAAATTCCAGGAGGATCATGGTTTTTCTCTTCCCCAAAACAGTGCAAATCATATTTTCCACACTGATAGCATCTTGAACTTTTTTGAAACTTCATAGGCTTTTCTCTTGATTCCAATTCATGCCCTTGATACCATGTCTGACCTTTAGCCTCATAGTTTATTCAGTAGGTCCTCTTCAGAATGAGCATCCATGGGAACCACCTGTTATTTATGTATAAATACAGGTTTCTGAATGAAATTTCTTCATTTACCTTGACAAAGCTTCTCAAGGAATAAAATGCATCAACAGAAAAGGTTTCCTATGTCATTTCTTTTATTGTCATTGCAGATATCTGAATTTTTACATTATACAGGGTGAGCCAAGAGTAGTCTTACAATTGTTTCACTATTTGTTTCATGTTTTAGATCTAATTTATCTAAATCATAATTCCAAACCAGTATTTCATATCCCTTATTCATGTTTTGGAAATGTTATTAAGCTATTTTCTGCAATTTCGGTTTTGATTATTATAAGAGTTATTTTATTTTTTGCAAGGATTGTGAGCAATGGCAAACAATTTAAATCAAGAGCAAAGAAAGTGGATACTAAAGCAGTATTGAAAATGTAAAAATGCTGAGCATGTGCGCACATTATGGCAAGAAGCCTTTAACACTCCCCCACCTTCACGCCAGGCAATTTATCGCATAAGAAATAAATTCGAAAGCACAGGTTCGGTGATTAATTTACCAAAATCTGGTCATCCTAAGACTTCTATGACTGAAGAAAATGAGATAAGAGTGGCTCTAACATTTGTGAACAGTCCAAAGAAGTCCACACAATGTGCTTCTATGGAACTCTCCATACCAAGAACTTCCTTGCGGCGCCTAATGCTAAAATTAAAACCCTATCGCCCCCAACTAATACATGGACTTTTGGAGGATGACCCAGATCGCCGATTGCAATTCTGTGAAATGGTGCATGACCAAATCACTAAGGAGCAGCCAGACCTTCTGGATAAGATCATCTGGTCAAATGAGGCTTGTTTCAAATTGTCAGGTCATGTGAACAGACATAACTGCGTGTACTGGACTGATGAAAATCCTCATTTTAGCATCATGTCTCAACTGAACCAGCCTGGTGTCACAGTGTGGGGTGCATTGTCCAGTGAAGGTGTTGTCAGACCAGTTTTCTTTGATGGAACTGTGGATGGGGCAAATTACCAAAAAATGCTTCGGGACATGGTAGTACCACAACTCAGAACAAGAGCTAACTTCACTGAACTGTTCTTTCAGCAAGATGGAGCACGTCCCCATTATGCTTTGGCAGTACCTTGACCAAACCTTTCCTCAGCGTTGGCTCGGAAGAAGGGCCAGCATTGAATGGCCACCACATTCAGCTGACCTAACACCAATGGATTTCTTTTTTTGGGGTATAGTAAAGAAAAGGGATTATGAGAAAAATCCCCACACAGTGGATGAATTAAAAGAGTACATCTCAGAAGTATTTATTGAAATTGATGCAGATCAAGATTTGTGCCGTGCTGTGTGTCAGAGTGTTCTGGAAAGGTTCGAGGAATGTTGCAATGTTGAAGGAGGACATTTTGAGCACTTAAGAGTTTAAACAGTGCTAAAAAAAATGAAAGTAAAATGTGAAACAAGTGTACATAAAGAGTTTTAAACAAATGTGATTGTAACAAATATAAATGTAATGAAATGTTCTTAAGCCTACTTTTAGCATATATATATATATATATATATATATGAAGAAATATAGTTTTAAGGTGTGCTATATTCATGGAAAAAAGTGCTCAATATCAGAGATAGAGTATATGTAAATATAAATATAAAAGTGAACATTGAAGTCAAAACTCAGAGGTGACAGGCTGTTTCAAGTTGGACGTAATCGTCAGGCTGCGAGTGCATCCAGCATGAAACAACCACTCACCTCTGAGTGTTGACTTCAATGTTTACTATATATATATACATATATATATATATATTGTCTGTATATATATATATATATATATATATATATATATATATATTATCTGTATATATATATATATATATATATGTAGAGATAGTCTGTATATATATATATGTAGATATAGTCTGTATATATATATATATATATATATATATATATATATATATAGTCTGTATATATATATATAAATATACATATATATATAATCTATATATTAATATATATATATATATATATATATATAGTCTGTATATATATATGTATATGTATATATATATATATATTTTATATAGTCTGTATATATATATGTATATGTGTATATATATATATATATGAAGAAATTTTGAAAAAACAAACAAAATCCTTAAATGTAGTTAAATGAAAGAAATGTCGACGTCTGACGTTTCGGTTTATTAAACCTTTTTCAAGACAATATTCATCAAAAATACAATTCAGTTCAATATGATAAATAAATGGACATAAAAACACAAGTCTTATTCAGAACAGATAACTGAAAATTTTAAAATGATCAGCCTTCCGTCTAACATGGTCACGCCGTCGTCACATGGGCGACGCTTTCAAAACGTATTCCTAAAAGTTTGTGATTATTTTGAAATGAAAAAAAAAAATGAAAATGAAAAGAATTCTATTAGGTTCCAAAATTTTTATGTGTATGCTTGTCGAGCATCAATCTCGCTAAAAAGGGGAAATATTAAAGAAACCAGGTCTAGTATTCACCGTGCGTGAGATGGATATTATACCTGCTTCATAAATCCTCCTGAGATTTTTATTATGAAAATTTTAATACTTTCACGGAATCGAAATCGAAATTATGATCTGCTTTAGTTGTGTGTTCAACTAAAGCATTGTTAAATACCGAGACGAATATCTCGTTTATGTTCGAAAACACGATTTTACGGACCTACCTGTTTCACCCACATATTTTAGGTCACAATTTTTGCATGATATTTGATAGATGCAAGCATCGGATGTAATATGTTGTCTGTTGGTTCTATTTAATAAACTAAATATAAATATCTATATAGGTAATATAGTAGTTCTAATTTTTATATGCATTTATATTATGAGATATAGTTCTATAAATGGTTTATAAAAATGACCAAACGAAATATATCATAGCTTTAAATTGTATCTTTCATTGATGTATATTATAGTGGCCTTCGAGGTGTCATTTATATATATATTTTTCAACGCTATATATTTATCTCTGTAATATATATATATATATGAAGATTTGAAAAGATCCTCAATATATGTGAATTCATCATTTAAATATTTTGATGAATATGCGAAGATATATAAATAGAATCAATAACAATACCCCTATTAGTGTTAGTATATATGGTGAGATAAAATGTAAATAGTATTTTATATGTATATTTATATATATTTGAATTCTAATTTATTTTATATTTTAATGAGTAGTATGTCTAAAATAAGGATATATTAGATTATAGTTCATATATATATTCTATAGTATATTCTATTCTATTTAATCTATCAGTAATATTATTTAAATCATATTATGGGTATATAAATAAAATGTCATCGATGTATCGAAATAATGTATCAGGTGGAATGACATCTTTAAATATCCATATTCAAGAAATTCTATAAATATGCATGCTAAAATCAGAGAGAGGACTCCCCATCAATAAACCAATTTTTGTTTATAATAAATATTATTATATTGGAAGAAACAATGTGTACATAAAAGGATGCATAATTTGATATTTCGAGATATATATAGGTAACTTAAATATATTTTCTTAAGGGTGGTTCTCTAATTGTTTAATGCATTTATCAACAGGTATATTAGTATATAAATATTTGATGTCTAAGCTAGCTAGTAATTTATCTATATCAATATTTCTCAACTTATTTAGAAGAGAGCCTGAATTCTTTATATGTATGTTACTTACGGTGCCCATATATATATATAAATTTATATAAATACCTATGTATATTATGTATATATATGTCCTCCATATTTTATATATATATGCTTGTCGAGCATCAATCTATATAAAAAGGGAAAATATTAAATAAATAGGTCTAGTATTCACCGTGCGTGAGATGGATATTATATATATATATGTATGCATGTATGTATGTATAAAAATGTTCCGATGCAGATCAGTAAAAGACAATATGAATAATAAAGAAAAAAAGTTTCGTTTATGTTGGAATTTGTCAATAAATATAAATATATATATTTTGTAAAAATATATTTTGTATAAGTGCAAATGTTATTATTTTCAAAAATTGTTGAATTATATATATATATTTATTCATATTATATATAAACGTCATATATATAAGCTATGGTGGATGTTAATATATAATTCAATTTTAATAAATAAATATATATATGGATTGACGGATTTTTTTTTTGGGGGGATTTGATGAATTTGTATAAATTGATATTTGAATATATATAGTATATGATTAACTTTTGCGTCATCTATTTTTATATAATGGGCGATAAATTTTTCTTTTAATATATTTAACACACTATATATATATATATATAAGTGAGAGATAGATAAAGTATATATATATAAAATATAGAGAGAAATAGTATATAATCATAAGTGTTTCTGGCAAATGTATTAACCATTTCTAAGATCATTCTTAGAATATTTTCTTGATTCTAAATTTTAATTTTTTATATATATAACTATATAATTCTAAGTTGTATATAGATGTTATTAAATATTATATATATTTTGTATACATTATATATTTAAATTGTGAATGATCCTTCGCATAAATATAATTGTTGATGTCGAAATATAAAACTGTTCAAGCTTTCGATACCCGTATCATAATCAGCATATATATTATATATTATATAACCCCATATCTTGGATTTATTCTAATAAATTTAAATATACCGTTGCATAAATGCTCTTTTTTGCGACTATTATCGTTTTCTTTATATAACTGCGCACCCCAGCAATTTTATATATATAAATGACGTTGATATACGTTTCATTTCTTGTTATTGTTGTCGTCGTTTTGTGGTTGTTGCTATTATTGATTATTTTTTTTTTTTTTTTATATCTTTCACCCTGACATATATATATACTAGGATGCAAGGGTTACAGGAAATAGTAAGATCAGATAGGATGATAGAAGAAAGGATGAGGGTATATAGATCAAGGCAACTGGAGATATATATTGACATTACATTGAATAGCTGATATTATAGCTCACAGGGAAACAGGAGAAGGGAATAGTTCCACAGGCGAGAGGTGCGAGACATAAAGCTATATAGAGTAGAAGAGGGTATATACATTTTGGAGTTTCGACAGTGAGGGGTGAGCAGGATGCCAGCCTCGTATGGAACTCATGACGTCTGGGAACCATGAATGCAGCTCCTCGGATAATTTCCATGAAATATTTGTAGAACAGACAGAGGATACGACGGCGCGTCTGTAGAAAAATGCCTGTAGACGAGATATATATATAACCATATATATCCGCCTCTGGAGCCTATATATATAAGAACCCTATAAACAGAATATATATAGATCATATATGGCAGCAATACTCCATGCAAGGGCGATATATATATTTATATATCTGGAGGATCGACTCATATAGAAAAAACTTCCTATATATAGTCTCAGGGCCAAATACTTTCCTCGCATGGACGAGGCATATTGACTCGATGTTAGTTTTGTTGTTGTTGTTGTTGTTCTTCTTCTTCTTTTCTTCTTTCTTCTTCTTCTTCTTCTTCTTCTTCTTCTATGTACTGTGACTCTTCCGGCCTTTTGCGATTATGCCTCTACAATTCCCTGTCTTTTGTACCCATATAAATTTTGTCTTTTATATATATCTCCTAGTCCCTGTTCTGTCAACCATTTATATAATTAGTTCGGTAGGTTATAGCGCTGTTTTCATTTGTTCATTTCCCCTTCAATCTGTAATGACTATTAAATTTTGAAGCTATCTTTCCTCAATTATTAATCTAGAAATTTCAACTGTGTCTTCTCGACCTTAATTATAAGTGTCGTTTTTATTTATATGTTCTCTAAATTTCTTTATTATAGTCATATGTTCGGGCCATATATATTCTAAGTATGAAGAAACAGTTACTTTTAATTTTGAATGTATTCAATGTGTGACAAG